>JAKTYP010000064.1:155222-317570 GCA_030561945.1 Metschnikowia krissii | reverse complement strand
TTTTTTTTTCGCGCGGCAGAGACAAGCGTGCGGCCCCGGGCCTGGACAGGGCCAGGACCGAGCCCGGCTCGGTTTTCGCTTCGTTTCGTTATTTGTTTTTGTCTCTTTGATTATTGGTTTGATTGCATACTTTGGATTTGGCTTTGAACTCTTGTTTTTCGCCTGTTACGACTCGTGGCTTGGGGCTCTGCATCTTCTTGTTATTTTTTTGTTATTTTTCTGGAAAGACACCAACGCGAAAGCTCGTTTCCGCTAGGCGAGTTTCTCTAGACCCGCTCTGTTTTGTTTTTTTCTGGCCTAGGCTCCAGGCCTTGCGCCGCGCCGCGTATCTTCGAACTTCGCCCCGAGTCTATTTCTTTTTATATAAAATTCCTCTCTCAAGCCATGCGTGTGGATGTATGTCAAGAGGGGGTTCTTTTTGGATGTTTCCAGCGGCATGTTGCCATACTCGGCTCGCCTCGCAGTGTTGTTGACTTGGCCCCCGGTGATCGGGACCAAGCCACGCCCTCGTAATAAGGCATGGCTAGGTCCCAGAAACTTCCTATACACACACTTACACACCTCGCCCCAGCTTATCTTGATCTTAGCATGATGCATTTCCTTATACGTCCCGCAGAGAAAGGCCGGTTTGGGACGGGTCTTTTTTTCGACGGCTCTTGTGGAAAAAATAGTGGAGCCTCAATGTATGCGTGTGCGCGGGACTGGGTGAGGAACCTCTCGCCTTGGGTCAGGTCAAGCTAGTAATGGAGGTGTTCCATACAATCAGGGCCACTCCTTAGCATGGTATTCCAGCTCATCCCGAAATACACTCAGAAGTTACAAAAGAGACCATGCAACGTGGTATTTCGCTACATGTCTATGGGGCATCATATCCTATACAGGTATAATTATTATACGGCCGAAGTGCATGCCATCCTGATCAGAATGGCCTTGTATTAGAATATCCATTTGGACCATGTCGATGTGGCTGGCCAGGTCAATGCCCCTAATATTAGTGAGTTTAGATAAGCAAGAGATATGGGTCTGGTGCCAGCCTATTCTTTGCATCACATGGCCGTGGTCCCGTGTCTTTGGTTCAGGTTCAGATCACCGTAACAAAGAACAGGGGGGGGGGGGGCTTAACGAAACAAAGGCATCAAAAATAAGACCGTTTTCAATCAACCCCGGAGTAGACATAGAGCGAACATTTCTCTTTTCTCCTTGTCCAAAAAAAAAAAATCGGTAAACGGAAAGAAAATACTTCCAGCCCGGTTTATCATTTCAAGCTCTGGGCTACATATAGGCCCGAGATGCTTGTACTGGTTATTAGGCCAATCCATCACGCCTTTGTTAGTGCCAATGGTGACACCTCCAAATATAGAAACAGAATCAGTGCATGGAATAACCGAAAATGCATATGTAATTCTGCTTGGGTATGTACGAAATGGATCCCTCTCAATGCCTTTTGACCATACCTTGACTATATATTAAATGGCAAATATTGAGCCCAACCTGGTGCAACAGACATCGGCAAAAACCTCCAGTAACGCAAAACTACCACACCTGTTATCGGTCAGAAACTACTGAAAACAAGAAACAGGACAGGACAAAACTACATGACTTTTCGATGGTGCTTTGGGCCCCAAACTCAAAGATACCGTACCTCTCCAACTGTTTGACATTAAGGCCCAACACACACACGTCCAAGACCAGACACTATTTTTTGGAAGATATAATCTCTGCGGGCGTGTCTTGAGCGCCACCACCCAACGGAACTGCTGGAACTGGCACTGGCATTAGTACCTACGCACGCAAGGGATCGTGGCGCGAGATGGTGGGGATTATTCCATACGTATGCGCAGACTACATAAAGTCGTCGTCGCCAAAGTCATCGAAATCGACGTCATCGAAAGCATCCTTCTTGAACCCCGGGTTGTTGACGTTAGTCTTGACCGCGGGCTTGGCCTTCTTCTTGCCTGCACCACCGGTAGCGGTGCCGCCCGACTTCAGCAAGCGGGCCTGTCTCTCTTGCCTCTCCTTGTCGCGCTGGATGACGGTCAAAGTGGAGATTACCTTACGCAAGTTCTCCACCAGCAACGGCTGGACGAGATCGCGAATCAAGTCTACGGCCAAGGAAGACGAGTAGTTCATCAAGGAGTCCTCGGCCAAGCCGGTCAACGCGGAGCCCACGGTCTTGCGCAACTTTTCGAACTCCTGCTTGTTCACGGGCTGGAACAACGGGTGCTCGGTGATCGGGGTATCCTTGGTGAATGCCGGTGCCTTTGTTGGCACGGCGACCTTTTTCTCGCGCGGGTGCGCAAGCAATTCGTCTCCCAAGCTGTCAGCGGCCACGCCGAGCCCGCCAAACAAGTCGGCGGCGTTATTCAAGTCGGCCAGCAACTCGGCCTTGCGCAACATCTCTCTGCGCGTGCTCTCATCGACGGTGTCGATCTCCAAGAGCGCCTTCTCGCCACTCTTTAACGCACGCTTCTTTGCTTTGGCCTCTTCTTGCTTTTTCTTTAACTCGGCCTTGCGCTTCTCGTCCTCAGCCTTTTTCTTGCGGGCCTCTTCTTCCTCATCGACGTCCCACGAGTCGACCACAGGCTCGTCTTCGGCCTCGTTTTCCCATGACGCGGCGGCGGCAGGCGCGGTGTTAGGCACGTCGAAATCCTCGTCGTCCCAAGACATGCTGGTGCTGTAGCGGCAATGTATGTAGGTAGTGAATATGGATATGGGGCCCTGAAAGAGAAGAGCTGGCGGCTGGGTCTTTTTAGTTGGAGCGCGCGCGGGCCTGGCCGCTGGTGCACCGGTGTCGCGCCCGGCAAGAAGAGCGAGATGGGCGTAGGTATCGTCTTCTTTATTGAGTTCATTGGTTTCTGGGCTGAGCCCCGGGACCAATCTCGGATCCAAGGTGATGATGGGTCAGCGTGGCGGGGTCCTGGTTTTATATGTGTTTTTTGTGGCAATTTATGGTATTTTGGATTTTAATGGGTGCTTCATTGTTTATATTTTTTGGCACAAATTGCGAAGATGAAAAAAAGTTTAAAGAGTTTCGGTGAAGGTATGAGCCCATACAAGACACAGAAGTTGTTGAAAATAAGACATTGGGGAGATCAAGATATGGAGATTCTTTTTAGACAAAAACAGAAACACGGATCATAGTGAGTAGAAATAGAGGGAGTGGAAATGAAGAAAAACAATAAGACAGTATAATAAAGAACAAAAGGAAACTTGTCTTGTTCCCTAGCCAAGGCCCACGCAGTAGGCCTGCGGCGAGTGTGCGGGCCCAAGGCCCGGTGCACTGTCCCCTATAATATAAAGATCTTTAATCGATTGCAGGTGATATTGATTGTAAGACACAAAACAATCCAGATTGGCCACGCCAACACAGGGTGAAAAAAAAAAAACAGAGGTCTTTACGAAAAAGCGGAGTTTTGTCTGAACACAGAAATGGGCATGGGTTAGTGCAGCCAAAAAGTTTTAATGGGGGGGGGGGCGGCGGCGGCGGTGGCGGCCGCGCAATGTCGGGTCCATTATGACAGGCCCCAGAATTTCGCGGCGTCGTGCCAGAAGTGTCCCCGGCGAACCCTGTTTAATGTGAATTCTGGATATTGACCCCTGGTTTCGAGGATCAGGCCCCGGTGGTATTGGGACCAGCGTAGTTTTTAGGACAGAAGTAGAGGGTGTGTCTGATGAAACGAGGGACGAATTCTCGTGACATGCGTGTGGCCGTGGGATCTATTTTATATGCTCGGCCCAGTCAGGGATCTGGCGTTATTAATTGGTCCCCACGATAGGCCCGGAGATTAGCTGTAGGATCTGACGCCACGTATTGAATCTTATAGATACTATACATTAATCCGACGGGGCATTCAGCTGGCTACAACACCACGGTGATCTTAACCTATGGTGACCTATAATACCCTGTGGTGACCAATCCTATACCAATATGATGCCAATATGATGTCAAAATTACACCAATATTTCATTAATTACACCAATCTTGTATTATTATCACATCAATAATATACCAATAACATACCAATATCAAACTAATATATTCTGCCCGTTACCTCAACATCGCCCAGCACTACCAAACGCGGTTCTCAGTTGCACAGAGCAGGCCCAGGCGGCCCCGCGCTCCCAACTTCATGCACACTCACCGTTGCCCAACTATACCGCGCCGTGCCTGGCGCCCCTACGACTCAGTTTACCGCCCACTAACTTTGCCATGGACCTCTGCACGTTTCTCGAATGGGCGGCCCTGCAAGGTATCGAGTTGCTGCCGGGTGTAGAGGTGCACCAGAGTGCGTTGGGGGGCCTAGGCATCTTTGCTGGAGGCGCCGCTGACCAGGCCCTTTCCCAGGACGGTACCCTTTCTCCGGACACGGTGGTGCTCCGTGTACCGCTGAGTAGAGTGCTTGACCTTCCAAACCTCCTTACCGCCGCCGAGAAGTTGAAGGCGAACGACCCGCTGGCGGCGCTGATGTTAAACGCAACGTTGCGTGCCGGGGGCCACGCCTCCGAGACGGTTATTATCCGCAGCTTTGTATGGGCGCTCTTTATGCGTATGCAGCAGGGAGCTGCCGACACTGCCAGTACCGACGCATATGTCCGCATGCTTGCAAACACGCCGACGCTCGACATTTGTATTGACAAAGACAACGAAAAGGACGCCGCCGGTACCACCGACGCTGTTATTTGCGAGTTGGCTGCCGAAAGGACGCGCGTGCGCCGGGACTACCGTCGCCTCGTGGAGGCGGTTCCGCAGGCCGCAGCTCTCATGTCGTTTGCACAAGCGTGGCAGTTGCACGCCGCAGTCAAGTCCCGGGTATTGGAGATCCCACATGCTGAGGGAGGCAATAGCAAGTACGAGTACTCCACGCGCGTATCTTTGGTGCCGGTGCTCGACTTTGCCAACCACGAGAATGTACCCAGCGCCGTTTTCGACGTTGACCCGCGCACGCGTGCCGTTGTGCTCCGCCTTGTGCGAGCAGTGCGGCCCGGAACCGAGATTACCATCAGCTACGATCCCGCCCAGTCAGTACGGGAGTTCCTCGGCACGTACGGCTTTGTGCCCGCGCCGCCGGTCACGGTGGCGGTGCCTCTCCCGGCATGGGACGCGTATTTGGGTGAGGCGTGCGGGCTCGCGCACGCGCTGCGGATCGCCAAGTGGCTCCGCGTGCCGCCGGAGATTGCTGTGTGTATCGGCGCCGATGGCGCCATTACCATCGACGCCGCGGCGTTCCGGTTGCCGCTCTTGGCGATCCCGGGCTTGGTCTACTACGAGGCGTGGGCGTCCGAGTGGACCGACATTGCGCGCGAGCTCGGCGAGGAGGACGCCCTGCTGGAAAACACCGCCGCCGCCGTGGCAGAGCTCCAGCGACAGGAAACACACGCGCCTGTCGTGCACGCTCTTGACACCGCATTCGGCGTCACGTGGAATGGTAGCTACGTCAGCCTCACCCATATCTTAGAACAGACGGCGTGCGACTCAGAGCACGCCATCGACGACCTTGCTGCGCGCGCCGCAGCGTGGGTTCGCCGCTTGGTTACGAGCAGCGGCCGGGGGTGCGCGCACGTGCGCACACCAGATCGGGAGGGCCCGCGGGACTCTGGGGGCGTCCTTGGTCAGTACTACGAGCTCCAAGACCGGGCGTGTGAGCGGCTTCTTGCGATGCCCCAGGAGGAGATCGCGCGCGCTGCGCGTGAAAGTCTCGTGCATCTTCTAGATTGAGTGCCATCTTTGGCAAGGGGCAAGGGGGCGAGGGGGCCAGCCGGCGCTCGCGCGGTTATTACTAAGACGTCATTTGTAAGCCCTCGTGCGCAGACAGGTATATAAATTCCGCCCGCGGCCGCCCGTCAGAAATATCCAGAAAAAATATTAATAGGTTATTCACCAGCACATCTTTTCCGACTATCCTCTTTTCCGTCTCACATTCGTGAAACTGACCCACTTACATCCCTTCAAAGACACAAACTCACAAATAAAAAATAAAAATAAAACATAATGGTTGCCACTGTCACATCTGTTGCTGAATTCAAAGAAGCCTTGAAACACGAGGGCTTGGTCGTTGTCGACTTCTTCGCCACGTGGTGCGGTCCTTGCAAGGTCATTGCCCCAATGGTCGACAAGTTCGCTGCCCAATATACCGGTGCCAAGTTCATCAAGGTCGACGTCGATGACTTGCAGGAGGTTGCCCAGGAGTACGAGATTTCCTCCATGCCAACCTTCCTTCTTTTCAAGGAGGGAAAGGTTATCCAGAAGGTCATTGGCGCCAACCCAGCGGCTTTGAAGCAAGCCTTGGCTGCAAACGCTTAAGTATTTAGTATCGACTCTTTCTAATAGATAGTACCAATTGTGTGATTCTTCGTAGGGTTGCGTGGGCCGCCTCTTCACGGATATTGTATTATCATGCACTTGCTCTCCATGACTTGGAGACTGCGCATTTTGGCCTTTGACTTCTGGAATTCGCCCAGAGGTGAGAAATGTTGTTATAAATTTTAAGTTTTATAATTTTTTTCATTAAACTTTTCAACACAGATGCCCACGCGTGTCATCACGACGGCCGTAATTGATTCGATCGCAGCAAGCAATAGGGACACCTCGTCATTACATGGCTCAGCAAGCCCTTCCGCTCTCGCAAAATACCAGTCGTTGTCGCGCAATGCAGATCCTTGCCGAAGCTTCTCACTAGGACACGTGGCCCGAAGACTGAAATACAAACGCTGCGGCGTAAGTGCTTCTACTGGCCATTGGGGCCATGAATGCCTAAACCCACTGTTACCGAGAATTATGTTATTATTAACCGATGGAAATTATACAAGTAGTACACCCACGCGGGCCTATATCGGCAGCGCAATCCCAACACCAAGCGGTATCAGGCATTAAAAAACGACGTCGCAATTTGGGTCTCGCAGATGGAGCGCCACTTGTCTGGGCTCGTGATGCGATGGACCAAGAGCCCGTATATGGCTCCGTATTGGCGGATGGTCTGCACCATCAGGATCCGTTGGCGACGCAAGTCGTTCACAACCTCGTAGACTGGGTCAACCGCGACATCGTAGTTGTTGCCCCTGTGCTCAAATGCATTAACCAATATGTCGGCAGCAGCAAAGACGCCTGTGCGCCCACACCCGGCCAGGCAGTGAATGACGGAGGGGTACTCTGGAAGATCGCGCGCGTTGGCCAAGATGTAGTTTTTTAAGTGGATCATGGCAAGCACATCTTCAGAGTCGAGTGCCACGCCCATATCTGCCCACGAGTCCAAGTGCAACTGCATCACCCTATGCGGGTCGCCTCCATCAATGGCAATGTCGAACGTGCGGAGCTTTAATGCCCCAAACAGTTCACTGCGCACGAGACACACTTCCACGGCGTTGCTTCCCGATGCGTACGTACCCGGGGTCCAGAACGCAAAGCATTTCTCGACGCCATTTTCGAAGTCATTGGTCAAAGAGATCACGACTAAAGCTCGCTGATTGGCGACGCACTTCCAGAAGTCGCCCGCCGTGCGAAGCAACGGGCCCTGCGTGGCGATACAGTTGCTGAGTCTGCAAAGGTGGTCGCTGACCGTAGGAGTGCCTACGATAGACCCTAGCACGGCCTTGGAGACCTTTAGGTAGGACGCGTTGATGTAATCACAGCCCAGCTGCAGAGGCACGCCGCCTGGGCCCCGTGGGAGCGATAGTAAGGCGTCGTGGAGAGACACGCGCGAGTGCTCATAGAGAAAGATGTCTTTATAGCGGTTTTTGTGGCCGTAGTCCAAGCCACTGTTGACGACGGGCGTGGCCTCGGCGCGGCCACCCGGCGTGAGGAACTCGCATTCCCTCTGCATGGTCAACGCACTGTTCAAGCGGGACTTCTCACACTCCTCAAGCCGGTTGAAGTCGGCGCGGAGCCGAGTAGTGCTGGTCACCAGCTCCCTCAACCACTGCGGGAGACGCGCAAGTACAGGTGAGTCTACGGCGACACGTGACAACTGGTCGTCGGCGGATGGCGCCGCAGAGAAGTCGAAATGCTCTTCGTTGTGTCTAATTTTGAACTTGGTCTCGGGCAAGTTGTGTGGGAGGGAGAAGTTCGAGACCTTTGGTATCATCACAGGCCGAGGCGCACCCACTCCGGGACCGGCACCGGCAACAGCACTTGAACAAATAGCACTGCTCGAACTAGAAGCAGCTGCAGTAGAAGCACCGGGGTCAATAGACGAGGAGACCGTGACACGTGCGTCTAGTGGATCAAGCACCAGGAGCCGCGAGATGTCGACGGGCTCCGGCTTTCCCGAGGCAAGGAGCTCAGGGTAGCCGGTTGCCAATTCCTGGAACAGGCCGTCGACGAGGCATATGCGGGGCGGTGCGGCTGCGTCGAAACAGGAGTGATCGACGAGCTTGCGGCACATATGGTAGACGTTGGAAGAGCAGCTGTGGTGGTCGTAGAGCACAATTACCGGAGGCTTGCTCATACCATTCTCGCGGAAGTAGCTCTGAAGCACGCGGCGTTCGTACGCGGGCAAGGAGCCGACGCAGCGGCGGAAGTCGAAGCTGGGCCGCTTCAAAAGCGTCAGTGGGAGGCAGATGTTGAGGGCGCCCGTAACATGCGCCTTGACGTAGTTGGCGAGCGGGCGAATGTCGAGCACGATGACGTTGTGGAGACCCGTCTGGGAGTGCACAGCGCTGCAGGCGAGTGTGTGGGCGATCTCGGCCGGCGAGAGGTAGGCGATGGTCAGCGAGAGCTGCGTGATGGGTTCGCGGAAACTCTCTGTGGGCGGCACGAGCAGCGTGCGGCGGGCCTGCAGCGCACGGATCGAGTCAAGCACGGACGCCGTACCCGCAGACACAGACACAGGCACAGACACAGATGAAGATGGAAATGCAGATGCAGAAGTAGCAAAAGCCGGACCCAGAGCAGCAGAATTGGCTGCAGTGGCGGCGCCGGACATACCGAGGGACATCTCCGCGACGCCAAGCGAGTATTTGCGGTCGAGCGAGAAGCGGGCTTCGGTGGCGGAAGATGCACCACTGTCAGTGGCGACGTCATGCGGCACACGCACGCGCATTCCCGAAGCCAGGCCGATCGACGAGCGGGCCTTGTGGTGGAGGGCGGGCGGCATGTCGAGAGTGAGCAGGAGCACGTTGCGCGTGGTCTTGGGCGTGGTCTTGGGAGCGGTGGGCGCCGTCTCGCAGTCTTCGAAGAGGGTGTCAGTCAGCCGGCTGAAGTCGTGGCGAACGGGCGCCAGATGCTCGGTGATGGTTGTCTCGGATGCGAGCGAGCTCATAGAGCCAGATCCACAGCGCCGTGCGGGCTTGGCGGGCGAGAGAAACATAGCTTTCTGTGGCGTAGTGCCGGGGCGGGTCAACGCAAAGTAGTCTTCAGTGGCCTGTGTCTTTTCGGCGGCCTCAGCCGCTGCGTAGTCGTATGGCCCGGACGGCGATGTTGCAGGGAATTTGTACCCAGCGCAACACGGACTCGAGCTCATGTGTGTTGAGGATATGCGTGTGTATGCGTATGAGCAAGCACCGGTGTCTGGCAGGTTAGGGTCCACGCACGCTAGCCGTGTTTATATTCGTGGCTGTAGTTGTAGTTGTTTGTTTGTTTGTTGGTGGTTGGTCAGGCCGGATGCCTACGCTGATTTATAGTAACGTCTATATCGGCACTTTTCACGGGCGGTTTGGATTTGTTGGCCAATATAGAGCGGATCAGAAAGAGGCGGTTCCGGCGGGCAGCGTAGAGGGGCGGGGCAGCAAAAAAAAGTATTTTGGAACTGGCACACTGTGCTTTGTAATGCTTTTTTCAAAGGAGCGCCCGGTGGAAAGTTGCAATGGATGGGCAGACTGGCTCACAGCCGCAAGTAAAAATAAAAATAAAAAAAATACTGGATACGACAGCCGGGGAGCTTGCGGCGAGACAACGGGGAACGACGCACGAACTGGAGGACACAGGTTTCGGGGTCTAAAGAAAGGAATGACGGGCAAGCGCCATTTTTTTTGCGCTGCTTCCAATAGGTTTCTGCCGCTGCCTGCCATGACATCATGAGCCCGCGTGCCCGCATGCTTCACTGCATATGCCAAGGGCGGATTTTTCCTCCGCGGTCTAGACCAGTACTGGTAAGGATGTTTTTTTTTAGACCTGCCGGGCGCAGGGGGATGGTGATATTTCTTGCCATGGGACTTTTGTAAGCAGAGTCAAAGTCCGGGGCTTGTCGTTGGTACTCTTTTTTGTTGATTTTTTTGTTGATTTTTTTGTTAATTTTTTTTTGTTTGGTGGGCTCTTTTGGTTTTTAATTGAGCCACTTAATTTCTTCTTTACGGGGATGTTGGTAGTATTCGATTTATCGCATTGACTCTTCTTCCTAGGTTTCTTTTGCCACCGCTTCAACTTCCACAGCTTCTACATCTTGTCGAGCTTGTTGAACTTTTTACATTTCTCACAAGTTCTGTAAATTTTCTCTCGACACAGTAGATCCGCTTTATACCCGTTGCAGTCTTTTTTTTTTGTTATGATCTTTTCAACTGCTTATGACCCATGGATTCATGCCCTTCTACGATTTTTGGATTCCTGGGGCCCCGCCCGTGGACGGCCATGCGCAAGAGCCGTGGTGCAGGCCCAAATCGATATATGTGACATTTTACGACCCGCTTCCCAGGGTAGATATCTAAAACAGGATGCCGGGTCCATGCAGGTGTCTCTCAGATATGTACGTGCGAAAGGAGACTCTTTATAATCCACTCCCGTATGGTTTGTTTTTCGAATTTCCCCGGAAAGCATCATCCTATTGTGCACCATGAGTTTTCGGTTTTCCGATTTTCATTTGTTTTTTTTTTTTTTTTTTTGGTTTTTGTCTGTGCGTCTTGTGACAGCATATTTGTTGAACAAGCCTTTGGCAGTGCCTCCTTTGTTTGTTTGCAAGCACCGCGTTCTTCACTACAGACAGGCCCTTCTCCTCGCCAGCGCCCCCGACCATGTACAAGGGTTCCTGGATGCCTGAATGTTTCTCGCGTATCGGTATTATTAAACCTAAAAATAATACAAATATTAACACGCTGGCATCGCTGGATATAGAAAAAAAAACACGCTTAGAGGGAAGGGGCATGCACGATCGAACACGATTAGAAAAAGAGCATTGGGCGGTTGGCTCCGTCCACTTCATTATTGCTTCGGTTGTTTACCTACTGCCGAGTGGGCGTATCTTCACTGTAAGACGTGAATCTTGCTAGATCCCGGCTTAGCAACACATAGGATATCATTTGGCACATAATGGTCCGTGTTAGGCTCCGTTCTCTTCGTCAGTGTAACACGCACTTGTATTCCTTTTCGCATTCTGTGCCGCCTCCATGCAATAAAGACGCCGGATTCGAACTGGCCTTTTCAGAAAAATGACACTAAGGGGTAGCACGAAGGACCTTTGCGCATGGGCACGAGCCCTTGATTCGGAAACCTCTTTCCTCGAAACATAAACACCATCGGCATGCCAAATTTGTTCTTCTCTCGCTCTCTCTTGCCGAGGGGCATCTTCGGCAAGGGGCGTTATTCACTGCTGGCACCTACTAAATTAGCCCCACATACTATTTGATTCGCTAGACCACTCACTTTTTACCGAAGAGCATGAAAATGAGGCATTGGATTCAAACCTCGTTTTCATGTCCCTCGTAATTTGCCAGCCCCATGCTTGGAATTTTACAAGTGTATCCGAAAAATTTCACCATGAGAAGGATGATGCACTTCGATCAGCGGTCGAGTTGGATGCCTTTTAATCTTTCCTCCCTTTTTCCATTCTCTTTATTGCCAGCGCTCTCCTATATTTTTCTTAAACGGCCATTGCTTGTCCATCATGTAGTTGGCAAGGGTCATGTCCAATTCATCAAGTGAATCAGCAGACCTGTACGTATGTACGTATACAGAAAATCGTATGCCTATTTACCCATCAGCACAGACAACGTGCCGGCTGTGCTTCCAAAAAACCAACGGCGTTTGAACCCCGGCATCCGCCATCAGGCAGACAGAATTGGAGATGCACATTAGAGTTTTTATGTATACCCGTATCGAACAAGGCGCTCGCATATATCCGCTCATATATATATGCCCAAGGCTCAGATAGAAACAAGCGCTGCCGATTACAGACCATGTCGTTACGCGTAGCATTGTTTATATCATACCGTATCGAGAATATGCTGCCGCAGCTTTCCGCTAAAGCGAACCACTGCACATACAAAAGGGGTGAGGCGAATTCGGGTATCCGGAAAACAATATTGCTCCTGTGAATTTGACCAATGTAGATCTTCAGCGTTTTTATTTTTATTTTTTTTGGGAGGAGGGTGAAAGGAGAGAGCTTTTCTCCAATTTTTTCCCAAGACGTCAATAGTCCAAGGCTTCTTGAAGCATGTTTTTGACGTATACAGTATACTTCTGTGTTTTGCTGTGTAAATCGAAATGTATATATGTTTGCAGAGCCTACGCACTGGTACAGCGACATTGTTCAAATACTAGTGGTATCTTTGGGCCATCGCACGGCAATTACCCCAGAGAATTAATATGTTTTATTGGTTCTTCTTTTGGCACCGCAAAGTCCAAATCACGCCCAGAACTCAGTATGTTTCCCGTAAGTCCGTGTACATCACTTCTGTGCCTTCTTACGCTTACATTTGCGATCTTCGCTAATCTTAGGTTTGTTATCTGCTTCGGAATCTGTGTCCAAGCTCGCAACGCTCATTTCTGCACGCGATTTGCGGCGGCGTAACCTGTTCTCATATTTTCCACCAATTTCCGCTCTATTCGACACTGCTGAATCTATCGCTTTCCGTTTTATGCTGTTGCAATCTCCTGCCTGCAAGAGATTGACACCATTTATATGCGTTTTGACTCGCTGGGACTCGCTGTTTCTGTGAAGCGGAAGCTCTACTTCAAGTTTCTCTGCCTTTTCTAGCTTTTCACAATTTTCTAAAATCTCGGGCTTTTCTGCTATCCCGAGATAACTTTCTTTTTTAATTTCTTTTTCAGGTTCTTCGTCCACTTCCACTTCATCTGCAAATAAATGAGCGTTTGGAACCTCTTTCTGGACTTCTCCAATTAATGACTTAAAATCTTTGGCGTCGCGTGCAAACCCGTTGCTTATAAGTTTCTTCATCAATTCTTGAGTTCCGATTCTTTCAGCAAGGGATTCCCGTATAACAGATTTCGCTTCTTCAGATTGAGCTCTCTGCTCCTTACTATATTCGCCAGTTGATCTTCGTGTTGTAGGTTTCGTGTTGCGTTGTTGGTAGGAGTGGGAATTTGCAAGAGATTCTACTTTGTTTGCGGATGCGGCCAAGGCATCAAAATAACCATCTCGAGGTTTGAGGTTTTTTGACGGATCAATGTTTTGCTGCCTTAGAATCGCCAAGCTGGCGAGACCCTCTTCATCCTGAAATTCATCAGGTAAGACCTCACCACATTGCAAGGATGCAGAGTCCTGCGAAGCAAATTCTCGAGAATGAGCAATTCTGTTATGATTAAGGAAGCCCTGTGCAGAAGAAAAATTGCTTCGTTGACAGCCTGGACAGATTAGTTTTACAACTATGCCATCTGTTCTTCGGTAGAGACACCCAGGTATGCGCACAGCCGGCCCACCTAAAGATGGTCGTAGAGAGGAGGTCGTAGATCTGGTTCTGTAGGAGTGCGTGACCGGCTCAGTTTCTGCAAACATCGTTTCTTTGAAAACAGGATGTTGTTGCGCATATTGTTTTTGCTGTAGTTTAGTGTAGTTGACTGAAAGGGACTTGTTGAGAATGTCAAAGTACTTGAGCGTAAAGTCGTTGGGCTCATTTCGAAAGGTCACTTCGTTGGGAACCTCGAAAAACTTTCTCAACGCGAGCATCTGCGCCTCACACTTGCCGATCTCTTCTTCTGTCAATTTAAGCTCCTTGTGTTTGAGTCGGATTTCAAGATCGACCTGGTTGGTCAAAATGTTTCGGAGGACTTCCTCGGGTACATTTTGTAGTTTTTTGATCAAGACGTCTTTCTCGACCACGGGGGATCTTTCTTGCACAGAATTAGATGGATTTTGCGCCTCTTCATTTTCACTAATGTACTTGGTATCGGGAGGCTCGGGGCCTGTTTGGGAGAAATCTGCCATTTTAGTGTTAAGGAGAGCATATTGACATGGTCTGAGGACCCACGCCGCCAAAGAGCCTACCCGCCGCACCGCAGGCGTGCGGTCACGTGAGCAATTTACTTTTTTTTGCTCCTTCTCAAGAGGTCAATGGGGTCTGGGCCCGGGGCACAACGCGCAAGCATGCTTTGGAATTCGTGCTCATGAGAAACTGCAGACTCTGTACTGTCATCGGAATCCACGAATAGCTTATCCAATTCAGATACCTCTGATAGCGCTGTTATACTTCCGGTCTGAATGATGGAAATTGACAGGCGCCCAATTTCGTCCGCGCAACGCGCGGTACTTTCGGCCGCGGTCGCGGTCGCGGTCTCAGTCTCAATCTCAGTTTCGGTCTCAGTCTTGGTCTCGGTCTCAGTTTTGGTCTCGGTCTTGGTCGCGGTGTCTCGACTATGTGCGTATTCGATGTTTGTTTGGAAATCCGGAAACTCCCTTAGAGCTAGACTATTGTCCGACGCCACCAAGCCCCCCTGAGTGAAACTGCAAATATCTTCACTAGGTATAGGCATGCTGCTTTTTGTAGGAGTAAGTAATAGGGCTTTGCAATCCTCCGTCTTGGACACATCTGATTGGAAAGGCGGGGTGGCATTCCCACCACGCCGGACACCAAGGGGTAATATTGGACCACGATCCCGATGTTTACGATGGCTCTTTTTATTAGTGCGGGCTTTTTTGACTTTTTTTTTCCCGGGTTCTGAGGCGCTGCGTGGTTTTCGTTTTTTCGGTCGTTTCCGCTTTGTTGCCGTGTGGCGCGACAGCTCGTTATTGGCACAGAGGCCGTTCATTGTTATGTGAATCCCGACGCCCGCATCGGCGATTTCCAGGACCCTTTTTATTATGAAATCAAGAAGATCTTGAACAAGAATATTAGCGTTTGGGGGCGCTGTCTCTGGGCCGTGCCGACACGCCTCAGTTTTTGCAGCCGTCGGAAGCCGTTCCCTCGATCCATCAACACTTTCGTGTATAAGCAAACACGCGCTTGTATCCACCGGCTGGGTTTCCGCCCCAGATTCTGGGAAAATCAGAATCATTCTATTTTCCCGGACATGCGTAGGAGTAGGATGCTCGGAGAAGAGTGTGGCTGTTTTGATGGGCGTGGAGGTTTCAACGCTGGACCCCATATTTAGCACGGAAACCTCATCACAAAGCACAGGTAGGAGCCTGCCCGGCCCATCAAAAACAGGACCTTGGATCGGGCTCCCCAGACAAAAAATATTGTTTTCTGGCCGGGCTGCCTGCATTTCTGGCCGAGTCACGTTGTGAGGTTTGGATCCCCGAGCGTGTGCCGCATTTGCAGTCATAAGGCCCATACCGCCGCGGGCGGGGCGGCCGAAAATCTGGCCTAATTTGTCCAGGATACTTAGTGGCGGTTCGACCACGGCGGAGCTTGCTCGGATCCGCTGTGCCTTCGCAAGCGCAAGCTGGCACTTTCGTTTTCGGGCCAATGCTCGTTTGCCATATGTTGCTGGTGTGAGAATTAGCATGTATAAAAGAGAGAACTAGTGGCGTCTACGTACCAGTTAGTGTGTCCAGGACTGGCTGTATTTGTTTTTTCAGGACCATGACCGGAGATTTCACGTTTAGGACTCGTTGCGATTTTCTATGTTCCCTTGATTTTTGTTTGACTTTTTTTGTGAGGCGGAGGAGAGGTGGAGGGCGTTCTTTTTCGTTTAGCATATTGTTTGCCTGCCTTTATAAGAGCCGCCGGGCCTCGTATGGCTACAGATCGTGGCTCTAGAAATGAAATTCTCGCGGCCCCAAACACCAGGCCCGCGGCCCTAAACACCCGAACGCACAGAAGCCTTAAAAATATAACACCGCAAAGTAGTAGGAAGAGATTTCAAGGGGGGGTGCAAACCTATACAATAGGACAAACCAGCCTTGCTTCTGATAAACCTTGACTCCTGAAAAAACAGCACTTGCAGACGAATTTCAAAAAAAATAATGTCGACACCTGTATGAAGTTGTACGGAATAATTTTAGGGCGCTGTTCCGGAGCCGTGCCAGGTCGCGCCGCGCGGCGCCAAATCGAGTAAACCCAGACCGGCTCCTTTCCTCTCTCTCTCTCTCTCTCTATATATATATATATATATATCCCCACCGATTCTCCCTCCATCTCGCTTGTTTATTTGCAAGAAAAGCCTCGAAACTGCTGACCTCCATGCCTCAGCAGCGACCCGAAATAATAGACAAGCCCATCTTGCCCTCTGTGGCCTCGTTCGGGACGCTCACCATCAACGACGTCTCCAAAACAGGGTTTGGATATAACCCCTCTGTCGGGCCCGTTTCTAATAGCATCACGCCGGAAACCAGCTCCGTGCTTCTCAACAAGCGCGCCGTGATGTTGACGCCTGTGCTGCATGATTCCATATACGACCGCAACGTCAGCACCAAGAAAATCGGCGAGACCAGCCTCCTGACTCTCGCCTTCCTCTATGGCGAGATCATCAGCTGGACACACGGAAAGTCCAAGGACGTTCTGGACTTGGAGAGCCGGCTCAACGGCTTGGGTTACCAAATCGGCCAGCGGTACCTCGAGCTCATCAAGCTGCGCGAAGGCGTCAAGTACAGCAAACGGGAGATCCGTATTATCGAAGTGCTCCAGTTTATCCACGCGCCGTTTTGGAAGGCGGTGTTCGGCAGGCCCGCCAATGAGTTGGAAAAGTCTCAGGATGTGCACGATGAGTACATGATCATCGACAACATGCCGTCCCTCGCCAAGTTTATCAGCGTCCCCAAGGAGTACGGCGACTTTAACTGCTTGGCATTTGTTGCTGGGATGATAGAAGGCGCGTTGGACAGCTCGGGCTTTCACTCGACGGTTGTGGCACACTCCGCGCCCATCGAAGAAGCGCCGTTGCGGACGGTCTTTTTGATCAAGTTCGACGAGTCTTTATTCACAAGAGAAGAGATTCGCTTCAGCTGATTCCGGTTCCTTGCCTACATAACTGCTGGAAATTTCCTAAAACCAGATGAGTTCATAGCCTTTGGGTGTCTGGCACAAATCTTATGGCGCCAGGCAATGAACAAATATAAAGTTCACGACACTCAGAAACGCGTGGTTCGGGTGACGCGCTTTCTTTCTTTGCTCTCTTTGCTGTTCTACATTCACTGCTAATTGTTCACTGTTCTCTGCTTACCGTTGTCCATTGTCTGTTAAGTGTTCACTGTTCTATCCTGACAAAACCTGACATGACCTCTTATCCTCTATTTTTTTTTTCTCTAATCCAACCATTTCTCCACCTCTCCAACGAAGCTACATCTACAACACATGAAATTCGAGGCAATCAGATGCTTGCCTGACCCTGCTTAAAATTGCCATATTGACCAGTGGCATTCCCACTAGATTCAAGTTCGCACCATGCGAATAAATCGTGCGCACGACCGCGGCGATCCAACAAGACCACTGACGAAATCTCTACGAATTATATTTCCAGGCTTCCCCCTCCAACACAACACACATAATGGGCATTACAATCCGCCGGGCTACCATTAACGACGTTCAGGCGATGCAGAACGCCAACTTGCAAAATCTTCCGGAGAACTACCAGTTGAAGTACTACATGTACCATATTTTGTCGTGGCCGCAGGCCAGTTTCGTCGCCACAACTTACGACGTTTTGGACGATGAAGAAACAGACGAGCTTGCGGAGGAGTCTGAAGATGCCAGGCTCGAAAGTACGAAACGCGAGACGCCCGTGGACCCAAAGGGCGATACCGCTTATATCGGCAAAGGCGAGAAAATTGTGGGCTACGTTTTGGGCAAAATGGAGGACGACCCGGACGCAGACGACAAAACGCCGCATGGCCACATCACGTCCTTGGCAGTCATGAGAACCTACAGACGTATGGGGTTGGCGGAGAAGTTGATGAAGCAGTCGTTGTATGCGATGTGTGAGAGCTTCAAGGCCGAGTACGTGTCTCTCCATGTAAGAAAGTCCAACCGGGCGGCATTGCATCTATACAGAGACTCGTTGAAGTTCGAAAACACCTCGATTGAGAAGTCATACTACCAGGACGGCGAGGACGCGTATGCCATGCGGAAGGACTTGAAGTTGGAGGAGATGCTTCCGTACTACGGTCACACGGAGGTTGACGACTTTACGGAGGACTTGATCTGATCCGCGCGGCGGCACAAAAGAGCACTGCTTCGCGAGAAGTCGGATTTCTGAATAATTCATTTGGCAGCCTGGCCCCACATCCTGTAAGTCGGGGCGTGCGAAAACAGGTATAATGTACACATGCAAGGGAAGAGAGATATATAAAAAAAGAAAATGGAGACATCAGTAGCGCTCTTTCATTCTGGAGGCAACAGTACGCAAGTTTCCGTAGACCTTTCCTGGAGGAGAGCCCAAGATGAGCGAGACCACAGCCTCTCTGGCCATTCTAATGTGGGTGAAGCCGCCCAAGATATGGATCTTGGAGTCGGCCAAGACGATTCTGGTTCTGGTGGCGTTTTCAATGGCAAACTTAGTTTTTCCGTCCTTGCCTGCAATACGGCCGATCGCTCGGGACAAGTGGTCACCCGTCAAGGTCTTGACATCCTTGACCTCGAAAGTCTCGATATATAGATCGTCCAATCTCAAGAGGGCAATGGCGTCGTCGACATCGAAGCCCAATGTGAAGGCCTTGATAAAGTCGGCACCCTTTTGCAAAGCTCCTTCGTCTTCAGTGTGCTTGTTGGTCTTCATCTCCACGGTCTTGGTCTTCAAGTTCATACGGACCTGCAACTTGAGATGGTCGACGAGTGGAGGGTAGATCTTCATCCAAGTGTTCTTCAAGGGCGTCATTCTGTGTGGCGGCACGGGCACTTTTCTGCTCTCTAGCTTGACTTTCATACCACTTTTTGAAGCTGGCGCAAATCTGGGCTTACCGCTCTCATCTAACACGAGCGTAGGAGAATTTGAAGGCTCGTCGACCATTTCCTCATCGCCGTCCTGGGCGGCCGATTCGACCAGCGCAGGTACCGCAGACAAGTTGACCAAAACTTCATTGGTTTCGGTGGGTGCCTGTATAGATTTCTCAGGAGAGGTTTTCTTGATTGCAGTGGGCGCAGCCATGTTGATTGTGTGGACGGGGAGTGTTTAAACCAGCCAGTTTTTGGGGGAGATGGGGTGGAAATTATCGAGAGATGAGGCGCACGTGACCAATAGGGTCATTTTTTTCAACAAGAGCTTTGAAAGCCGCTGGCGCCTACAGATACTGCGCGCCCAGGCGCGAGCGCATAACGTGCAGCACCAATGGATAATGATATTTCCATGGTTTTATTACAAAAGAATGTGGGAGGGAAAGGTGCAGGTAGATGTGACGAAAAGAGGACAAGAAAGACCAGGAAGATGTTTGGAAATAAGTATGGGACTGGTGGAAGCTTTATAGAAACCAGGTTCGGGACGATGTGACCATGATGAAGGCTGGTATGGGTTGGGGAACTGGGGCCTGTAGAAAGTCCTCCCGCAAAACGGTGTTTAAAGACGCTCTGTAAAAATGAAAAGAATCAAAAAACAGAGTATGGAAAAAATAGATGCGTGCCAGTGGAAGGATAAATTGAGCAGAAGCAAAAATACATGAAACAAAATAAAATCGTGCGTAGCAGATGTAGTGTGAACTCCTAGTGTGGTTTATTAACTGCAGTGGAGAGCTACGTAGGCACGGAAACTTCTGCTCCACCTTCCTCGATAAGAATTCAACATCCATACACCAATACATATATATATATATATATATATATTGATATATATACGTAGGTACATAGATACATAGATATATACTACAAAGATACATAGATACATAGATACATACTACAAAGATACATAGATACATAGATACATAATACATAGATACATAATACATAATACATACTATATAGATACATACTATATAGATACATACTATATAGATACATAATACATAGATACATAAAGACGGTGTGCATTTTCAGGTTGCCCGCAGACAGTCAGAATCTTACTGACATGGCAATACGCAAGTTCCCCGCCTTCTAATCCCCCCTCGCCATCCAAAATAGAGACGGTAAACCCTAACTTAGCTTCGAGAGGCAGCGTCAGTATGATTCGGGCCCAGCTGGATACTGCGAGCTCTCTACGCACACGATTACTTGCACATCGCAGTCCCTAGTCACGTGACACGTGCTCTGGTGGCGCGGCCCTGGGTATGGGCACCGGCCACCGAGCAAGTCTTTAGTCCCCTCATACTTAACCGCCGGGGGCTTTCCTAGAAAGTTTGCCATTACAGAATGACGTGTCTTTGTTCGGGAGTTCTTAGCGTTTGTGATTTATTAACGGCATTTACCGAGTACTTTTCGTAAGTGTAAGATATGAAGGCACGGGAACCGCCGGGTACCAAAAGAGGAGACTCGCAAACTTCCAACGTGTATGAGCCCTTCCAAATATATATATACACTAACAAAAAAGTCCCAATGTTTAGACATTCGTGGTACTCGCCACCACGGGGGATTGATAAGTACACGGAATCAGGTATACATGTATTGAAAATACAACGAATATGGCCAGGGGCTAAAAAGAGGCAGAAAGCCAGGATCAAAATTTGGCTGCCTTTTCGCAAGCTCAGGTTCAGAATCCAGCTCCGGCTCCGCTTGCCGCGGCTTAATATTCTTACTCCGGGGTCACTATGTTTCGGAGCGCGCGCGCAACATCTACGGGGGTTTTTTTTTTTTTCTTCCTCAGCATTTTCTCGCTTCCCCATACTAACTGAGCATTTGAAAAACTGCACTTCTTTCTTGCCCTTCCCCCCTTCCCAACGCTAGCGATCCAGGGCTACACATTTACAAGACCTTTTCCCTGTGGAAATTCAACTCGCCAAGCTAAACCACGCCCCGCGCAGCTATGTTTTTGAACAAAATGTTGGTGCAAGGGCCCTTGCATCGGGTAGCCGCATGGCTGATCCGGCCCATGGCCCCACGACACTTGCCCCTCATACTCAGCTGTGCACGTACATCCACACCGCTACGCCGTCGCCTATGCCAAGGATCTTTAGGCGAGAGGTATCACAGCCTTCGGCCGCATGTCCGGTACTCGCGTCTTGGCGCCAGACTCATGCTGGCATCTGTACGCACATGGACGTCGCAGGAAACCAAAAAGCTTGCTTCCACCCCTGTCACTGCTCCCGGCCCTGTCGCAAGCCTGGAGCCCGCGCGGATTCCCCTGGTTACAAAGTCGATGCTTCTACAGCAAGCCACGTCGCCACTTGCCCGGCTCTGGGTCCACGTAAAGTGGCCCCTCACCCGCAACGACCGGCCGTTTTCCGTCGACGACTTCTCCGCATTCGCCTCTTGGGTCGTTATGGGGCAGGTGCTCTGGGTCATTCTAGGTACCACCACCTTCGTTCTTGTGGCCATGTACCTTATAGACACGCTTGACCAGTTCTGGGCAACTATCAACGGCAGCGACATCAATAAAACGGAAGGCTCTCCCGAAGCCTCACAAGACGCAAGTTTCCTTGGCCGCGTCGCTGGCAGTGTACTCTCTCACGGGCTCGGCGCACAAGTTATTTTTGAAAAGGGATACGTGTTGCCTCGCCTCGAGGATGGCATGCTCAAGTTCCGCAACATTACCATTCTTCGCGCTCCGTCCTCCCAGCCGGCCTCGGTGGACTTTTCCGCCCGGATAGCCGCGCTTAACTTGAGCCTTTCCTTTAAGAAATGGTACGAGGGAAAGGGCCTTATCTACGACATGCATATATTCGGCATGCATGCGACGGTGACCCGCGACGACGACAAGCTCGCCTGTGATATACACGAAAGCCCATCGCCCACGTTCAACTCTTTGGCCCTTTCCTTCAGCAGCTATCACGACTCGCACGAGCTTCAGAATGATCTCAGCGAACACAAGGTCGAGCAGCTCACAAATATGGCAAGGCCCGCGTGCGCATTGCTCGATCCGAGCTACGAGTTGGCCAGCGTAAAAATCCAGGACTCTTTTGTGGAGATCCACGAGCGTCCCGGCGCAAGTCCTCTTCGCGTTTCAATCTTTAACTGCCACTTGCCACGTCTTAGAGGTGACCGTTTGTTAATAGATTTTTTCAACGCGGGCATTGTCACAGGCACCGTAAACAACTCCATGTTCACCATCCACAAACATCAAACACTTTTGGACAGCGGTAATACCATCACATTCAAGCTCGATGGCATCGACATGGGCTCGCTCTCTCTGGCAAACCCTAGCCTGAAGCTCAACTGGTTAGTCAACGGCAAAGCAGAGATTGTTGCAGATATCAGGCTCCCCGTGCTTGAGGGCTCGGGTGCAGGCACAGGTGCTGACGACGAGAACTTCGCCGCGGCTACGTCTGGCGCCATTCGCAGATTCTTGCAAGAGTTGGGGGAGTTGACGGATCCACAAGCGGCGACGAACACGGCGACGATATGCGAGGGCAGCTTGCTCAAGGGCGCGTTGATGGCGGTGTACGAGACGTTCACCAGCACCAGCAAAAACAAGCCCCCTGTGCGCGACTCTGATTACGTGATCGTGAACGCAAAGATCAAGTTCAGCGATTTAAAGGCGTCGTTGCCTGCGCACTTGCCCATGGCGTCGTCGCAGGCCGTGCCATTCACTTCGCTCCAAAACTTGCGGTCGTTAATCTCGTACATCAACGGGCTTGAGAGCGACGAGCCGTTGGTTATCCGAACTACTGTGATTGAGAAGCTCTCGGATTTGTACCATGTCGACAATCTCTCGCAGACCAAGATTTATGACGCGATCATCGGTGACATCTACGAAGAGTTCACCCGCATGGTTGAGTCTGATGAGAAGCGTATCATGCGTGAGAAGTCTAGCATGTGGTCACACTCGGTAATGAGCCAGATTCTCCTCTTGGGCTTGGGTGTGTTTGCCTGAGCGTGCCACGGCACATGACGAAATGCGAGTTATGAACGCGTACTATATATACATAACTTCAAAAGCACACCATACATAGCATCACATACAGCATATTATACCCAGCACAATATATCTATCACAAAACATAACACAGTATACACGGTACGGCACGCGATACCTCGCACAACAAGCACGATTTACTCACCTTAGTGTATCGTGCCTTATAAGGTACAGCTTGTGGCCAAGTATATAACGTGGATTTTAGCACAGCTTCTATCCCAGTATATCCAACACAAGTTCGAACACAGAATGCCTCGCAGAAAGATACGCGGGCACCGCTCGTTCACTTCTCGCGCCGGAGCAAAGGCACGCGCAAGTTTTTCTTGCACAACAACTCTGTCTCGAGATCCTTCTCGACAGACTGCGCACCAATACCGAGCACCGGGCCCTGCTGCCGGCGCGCCACTTCTTTAAGCACGGCACCGCGTTCGTGCTTCATCTCCTTTTCCTTCTCGCGGTCGGACTCGCCTGTCCAGCCCATGCCTCGTAGAAGCGCGGCGCCAAACTGGTCTACCGGCACGGCATCGTAATCCTCCGGTGCAGCATCTGCACCAGTATTTTCCGAATTTCCACCTATGGCGGCCACGGTTGAGTCGTTGACTAGACTAGGCTCGCCACGGAGAAGCGATGCACGTGCCCTCTCGTCTGCCAGGGGCAGGACCAGCACCAGGCTATATGTTTGCGGCGACAGCAGACGCGGCGGGACAGCCGAGCGGAGCCGGTGTGTTTTATTTTCCGGTGTTATCACGAGCGCAGGCTGCTGGGAAACCGCCGAGGCTCCCCGCATTGCTCCCCTGGTGGCGTCGAAAGCGTCGATGGCGGTCCTCGTGTCGAGCGGCCCATCCGCGACGGCAAAAAGCGGATTTTTTGTTGGCGGCACCTTTTTCTCAGGCGCCTGTAGCCCCAGGCTACGGGTCTTGGTAACTTTGTTGGGCTTTAGGCTGAAGGAAAATCCTGCCATGGGTGCTGGAGACAGGTACGGGAGTGTCGATGGGGTGTTTCGGGCGGCGCGGGGAACCAGTAGAAAATGGAATGGTGCGCGCTTGTGATTGGATGTGAGTGTTTCGACGCAGTTCGAGTAGGGATGGAGTGTGAAAGCGGTTGATTAGATATAGTTGGAGGCGGTCGGGGTGGGAGGCGATCTGAAGTTAGGCCCTGGGCCCGGGTGCGGCGCGCAATATCTACTGAGGCCGGGCCCATTTAGGTCCCATTAGGTCTAAGGCACAGCAGACGGATACCACGAGAGACGCTCCTTCTACCTCTGGCTCTGTTATATACTGTAACATAAACCTTAAATACTTTATTATACACTTATTATCACTGTTATAAATGGTTATAAATGGTCATAAAGGGTTATAAAGGGTTATATACTTTGATGTTCACATCAGTTTCACTTCTGCTCTCATTGCTGGCAGTGATGACTTCGGTCGGGGACCTGGCCTATTCGCACTCGAACTGTAATTTTGCACCTGGCTGCCATAATTCGAACAATCTTATAAATGGCTGGCAAAAAACAGATCCGCCTTTCTGACATACCTGCGACAAATAGACGCCGTCACAATACCATACTGCCCATTACCCCCAACACCTTATAAAATCCTCATGAAACCCTCCAAAAAAACCCCCCAAAAAAGTCCTCACAACAAAAACGTGTCTGTCCAAAACGCACCGCGTTCGTACCGGCCCCGCGCCTGGCTCACCGCGTCGCGCGATTCGATGGCCCGCGCCTCATGGGCACCATGCCCTCGGCCGCTCTGCACTCACTTCCCCAGCAATGCTGCTTGGTCTGGAGCAGTACCTATACAAGCACGCCCGCGACGACACAATGCTCTCGGCAGACGACACAATGCTCTCGGCAGACGATACAATGCTCTCTGCGGAAGACCAGGGCACACCCACAGAGCCCCATTCGAACGCGGTACCGCCCCCAGCGCCCACAATGAGAATTCTACCCGATGCCTTCGCAGAGTCTAGGACGTCGGAACTTTCGCCTGCGCCGGCCCGAAATGGGCTCATGCGGCTTCTCTCGGGCGATCAGACTCGGCAGAAACGCCGCCCGGGTCTGCGCCGTGGTGGCGTCATGCAACGCCCATATTGCGGGCCTGACAGAGGCCCCAACGGAGGTATGGATATCTGCGTGGACGGAAAGACAGACGAATGCACGGACAAAGACTCGCATGACTGCACGCATGACGCGTCCTTTGACGCAGACGCCTTTGAGCGCAGCGCCGCCGATGCGCGTGCCATCGAGGACCTCGAGCGCAAAATGTTCTCGGCAGGAAAGACGGTGTCGGTCGCAGACTTTCTCCGGCGGCTGGGCACAGCCGCACGCGGGTCTCTGGCGGCGGCGGCACCGCTATTACCGCCGCCGCCATCGCCCCGCCGGCAGCAGAGGGATACTGGCGAATGGGCGTTGGAGGTTCGGCTCAGAGTCCCGCGAGCAGCGTTGGCTGCGCTTCGCAAGCCCGTGGACGCCGATACGGGTCCCCGCACCGGTGGGTCGGCGTTCTCGGCACTAATGCACCGGCGGCCCTCGGCTAGCGTCACGCTCCGCGTTCCCCGGTCTGTCTTGCAACGCCTCGCCCGGGCCACGGACCCACTCTACACTGAGGGCTCAGGCGCCCGCGGCGGCAAGAGCGCACGTGGCGTGTTTGCGATGATGATGAAGTCCGCGGCGCACAGCTCGCCGCGTTTGACGGCCATCCAGCGGCTCGCGGCACTCCCACCGCCGCCGGTTGCACGCGATGCCATGCACGTGGTGCCCCTGCTGCATGAGCGCCGTGTGTGGCGGTCACCGCCCCTCATGGCCCGTGGGAGGCGGCCCCGCAGCGTCGAAACGACCGGCGGAAGCATGGCCGAGCTCGTGCCTGGTCATTTCCCTGACCACGAGCCCGTGCCAAGTACAGACACGGGTCGGGACCACACGCGGGCGCGGGCCCGGCTACGATACTCTGCCACCGTCTCTGTCGCATCTTCTAGCCGTGCTGGGGGTTCCGATGGCTTGGGCGGTGCTACAGAAGAGCTCATACGAAGAAACGCACCGTTGGCGTTCTCTAGCCCGCCGCACATGGACATTGTGTCCCGGTTCATGCGCGACGCCGTAGCGCCGCGCAGTCACTTGAATTGGCCGCAGAAGTTTCAGCCACGGCTGGTCGAGACCCTTCTCTTGGATGCCAACACGCGCCGCTTTCTCAAACACTGGATGGCCAATGCATTTGCTGTGTTGGAAACACAGTCCACAAAAGTGCCCCGTAACGTGCGCTTGAAGGAGCAGCAGCGGAAACACAAGAAGCGCGAGCTCTCCATGCTGGGCTTCGTTGTGGCTGACGGCTTTGACGACGGCGACGAGAGCACGGACGAGGATATTTTCGTGCCCATTCTTGTTATCCAGGGAGATGCTGGCTCCTGCAAATCTGCGTGCGTTTACGCGGCAATGGCCGCCATAGACGGATACGTTCACGAAATCAACACCGGCCACGCCCGCTCGAGAAAGGACATCCTATCATCGCTCCGCGAGTTCTGCACCTCTCAGATCATCAGCCAGAACCACGACAATACAAACTTCCAGAAGGGCTTGGTCTTGTTTGACGACTGCGATATATTGTTCGAGCAAGACAAAACCTTCTGGGTGACCGTGCAAGAGGTCATCAACTACTCCAGGCGTCCTATAGTGGTCACTGTGAAAGACACCAGCGTGATTCCTCGCAACATCCTTGAACTAGCTGAGGAGCAGAACGCCGTAGTTTGCCTCAAAAATCACCCGAATGACGTTAGACAGTACCTATGGCTCTGCGCATACAGCGAGCACGTCTGCATGTCCCCGGACGTGCTCGACTCTATCTTGAGTGATTGCGCCACCAGTTCCGGCACAGACTTGCGAAAAGCTTTGATGTCATGCCAGTGGTTGTGCCGCGTCAAAATACCAGACTCGCAAACCGCAGAGATCCTGCTTGAGATTCATCCAACACTTGCCTCGGGCGCAGACCTCAGTGCCGTTGCACAGAAGTTGGACGCGGTATCTGTCGCAGATGTCATCGAGGCAAACACCCCTTCTTCAATTCTACACGATGTGCAAATCAACGAGCTCATCGACATTTATGTGATTGACGATTCCATGCACTTGACTCAACAGACTCTTCCCCACGAACTCAATACCGGAAATTCAATTAAGGAGCTATTTAAGCAAGAGGAGGCACCCGCACACACCAGACCTTCCTTAGCTTTCAATTACATAAGAACTACGGTGCTTAAATTCATTTCGTCCAGGGCCCGTAAACTTCCTAAGTTCATTCAGGAACTCTACGGGATCCGCGTGCAAACGCGCAGCCGCTCCTCGAGCGACTATTTGGAGGAAGCTCCTGACACTGAAGGCCTACCAGAGTCCTCAGTGTGCTATAGCATGAGTCCCCAGGGGCTCATCCAGGATTTGGCGCCCATGGCAAGGCATTGGGCATTATTCCAGAAAGGCATTATTGCGTTGGACAAACAGAACACAAACCAGAATAGGAGGGGCTTGGTGGATTTTCTCGGCTGGCGCAAATTCCACAGTATGGTTGAGGAGGTCTTGGCCACGGGACCAATCACCCATGGATAAACACCCTCAAAGCTTGAATAACCAGATTAGATTACCTTTGTCCTTGAATTGAGCATGCCCCCGCCAAATGACCGGGCCGCCTTGTGCTTGTAGTCGGTTGCCTGAAGCCGCCGCCATGCCTCCTCAATATGGTATGGTTGAAGTGGCTTGGCCAGCTCATCAGGCTTGTCGAAAAGATACTTTCTTTTTCGCTTATCGAGTTCCTTGTTGAGGGTGCCTATCTTCAGAAGTGACTGCTGCACGAGTTTATCCTCAGACACCTTGATGGCCATGGCTTCTTCGGTCAAGGAACACACAATCTCGAATGTGAGGAACCCCAAGATATCAATGACGTCGTCATTGGGTCGCGACTCGCAGATTTGCGTGATCTGGGCCCACTCGCGGAACTTCTTGGCTTTGCGGAATGTGAACGATGCCTGCCGACACTCAGACCAGTGTACGTACTCCTCTTTGGTCATGTACTTTGTGCGCTCATCGGCCATTTTCAACCGTTTCACCGACGCCAATGTCGCAGCTTTCTCTTCTTCATCGACTTCGTCAGCTTCCTCGGCGGTCTCCAAATGCTGCTCGCTGAACATAAACTGTACTTCCCACGGCAACCTAATTTTCAGTTTCCGGTACCGCGTTATCATCTTGGACTGGTCGTTTCCTGCTGGCGCTGCAGCTGCGCCGGACTCCTGCTCCATCAAAGACTCGGTGCCTCCGCCCTCATCCTTGGTGTTTTTCCGCACGTCTTTCCACGATAAGTACGTGATCAAACGTGTCACTTTCGCCCGGTCATGTCTTATAAGGAATATGACATCTTCGGGCGCTATGGACCGTGTGCCACGTGATGCCGCTGTTTTGGTAGCCTGGAGAAGAATCTCAATCACTTGGCCTCGGACTATATCTTCAATGAGCGAAGTGGTTTCTACTGGTGGATCGTTAGTTTCGCCAGAAACAAACATCATTTGTTGCACCTCCACGCGATAACGTGACCTGTCTTGCGAGGACATAGCTAATATAAGATAACGTGTTTTGTGATGAGAGAAGAAGGGGACGGGGAAAGAGATATCAGAGTAGATACGGCCTGGTGTGTTGATGAATGGGACGGTACCTTGTGGGAGCTATTAGTTGATGGTTTAGTATTCGGCTTATGAGCGCGGACTGCAGACAGAAGACGATGAAGCTGGCCATAGGTGGATTACTGGACTTGACAGTGGGTTGGCATATATAGATTCATAGGCTTATGATGAACATATTTGTGATATATCTGCTTAGTAATAATTATCGTTATATTTTATCGAAGGTATTCGTGAATAGCAGTGTCGAATATGGCGTTTGTCTAGCGAGAAGTGATGTGATATCGCGAATACCGAGCGATTACTGATTACTGGTTGGCCAAATACAGGTTTTAGAGACAGGGAAAAAAATATAACCCGGATAAATATGGATCTGATAGCCAGATTAAGCATATGATCTTCACCTTGAGAACTATCTAGCACCGCGAAAGTTCTTCCGTTTGGTTATTCATACTATGGAACGAATACATACAGCCTTGGCCGGGCTTTGGAAGAGCCTCCTACTTTTGAAATGATGTGGGCCATTCACCTTTTGCAGAGTGCAAAGGGTCTCATTGTGTAATTTCCAAGGAAAGTGATGGAGATTGTGTAGAATATCAGGCTACGCC
This sequence comes from Metschnikowia krissii, assembly GCA_030561945.1. Classification (NCBI taxonomy): domain Eukaryota; kingdom Fungi; phylum Ascomycota; class Pichiomycetes; order Serinales; family Metschnikowiaceae; genus Metschnikowia; species Metschnikowia krissii. Next base: position 288,275 of record JAKTYP010000064.1, on the reverse strand, counting down.
ACAATCCATATAGTCTATATGTTAAAGCGACTAGTATAATGTCAGGCGAAGTTGACTTTGGCAAATGCTATCCAGCAAAAGCTTGTTTCATACACAGAAAAGAAACACAGAGCTTTAATATACTATATAAGCCTCTTAATGTGTCCCAGAAAACAAATCCAGGGCCACACTTGATGACTCTGCCCCATGTAGGTGAGATGGGATCGCACTCTGAACCCTGAGGATTCGCCCATGCGCGTGTATTGTGTCGGGTAACCTCTGTGCGCAGTATATATATGACCCAGGATTTCCACGTGCAAACAAATTATCAGTTACCTCGAAGTGCGAACATGTATGTTTCTTCGTGACACAGTGAATATGATGATTCTGAGTGCATTTGGCTCGAGACTTTCTGTCGGTGTGGAAAAAACCAAGCTACCTTATTTACTTTTGGCTGATACTTCACTGTTTAAAATATTTTCATTTGCAGCTCATACTAACAGCCTAGACGCACCCTTCCCTTCGTACAATTTTTGTGACATGCAGGTGTATCTTCCATGTCTCTAGTTTTCGGTAAGCTGTATGACCATGTCCTCGTGCATGGTTATATATCGCCAGCACCAGCCATGGTTGCAAGTGATTTCAAGTGTAATATAAGCAATAATGGTATCGCATTTGCGGAAATGTTCCACCCCGGTTTTTCGACGGATTTATATTCTTTAAAAGTTGCCGACACGGCAGTGCCTGTTGTGCAATGCTAACATAATGCCAACCTGCCGCGGGCATACATACGTCTTGGCTTTGTCGTTGAGAATGTCTGTGTCGCTGTAGTTGCAAGAAGGGCCTTCGGAAAACTTCACGGATTGTCCTTGATTAGCTTTCACATAAACTATCTAGGATAGAGCCGGGCCAAGGGCCCAGGCGATTCTTGGGGATATAGAGTTACCCACTGTAGACACAGCATGCATGCCTCGGATGTCGCTGCGGCCCGCGGACCAGCGCAATTTGTTAACCGATTCCGTTTGACGTCAGCCTCTGGTTTTCGAATCGATATAGGGACTCTCTCGCGACGATTCTGGCTGTCGTGGGTCGTGGTTTGTAGATGGGGTGGCGGGCGGCGGACCCTCACTGGCGCGTCTACACGGCAACGAGCACCACCAACAACACACACAAGGCCACGACGAGGACGCCGATGCACCAATTGCTGGCGGTGTCCCTGTTGTTCTCGATGACGTGGTTGACTCTTCGAAGCCCGCGCTGCAACTTGTTGCCCACGACATCCATTTCGTTGTCGAGATCGTCGAGCATGAACCCCTGGTCCTCCAACTCGTTGCCCATGAGAGCGGCCTGCCGGTTCAAGTTTTGCATTGTCTGGTGAATCGCGTCGAGCTGCACGTCCTGCGACTGGATGGCCTCCTGCTGCTGGAACTGGCTGAACTCGCGGTCGAGGCGCAGGTCATCGCCGAACGGGGTTTCCCAGGCATCCTGGCTGATGCGATTGGACATGGTAGTGACGTCACGTGGACGGCGAGGGTCGGCCGCACGCTGGGTCCACGTGTCCTGGAGGTCGGTGATTTTGGCCAGCAAGTGGGCGAGGATCTGCTTTCGCCCGGCAATGTCTGCTGACGTTAAGCTGAATTGCTCCGGGCTCAGCTCCGAGATGTGCACGGCCTGCCTGAGGTCTTCCAACGTCTCGGACAATTCCTGGAAGTCGTTTTCGAAATCGAGCTTGCGCTCCTCGGTGACGAGTGCCGGCGCCGACACAAACGCCTCGAGCGCGTGGATCTGCGCCCAGCAGTCCTCTTCGACCTCGCTGAATGGGTCCATGGTGTACAGTGGTGTGTTGTGTACTGGGTTTTGGTGTGGATGGGGAGGAGTTTTGGCATGCACGATGGGGGTTTGGGCCGGAGGAGGTATGCTCGCACAGTATTCGCGGGGCCTGCCTGCGCACCAGCTGGGCCCAGGCCTAGGGCCAGGGCCCGCGCAGCTACATGGATGGGTCCACCGTGGTGGCATAGTATGAGTGGCCGTGTAGCACCCGTGGGTTCAGGAAGAACTGTTTCAAAGAAGGCCGGCGTTTCTGGGCCCATGCATACATGGGCGTGAAAAAAAAAATAGGAGAAGGAGAAGGAGAAGGAGAAGGAGAAGGAGAAGGGGAAGGGGAACTGGAAGGTGAACGGGTGAGAAGAATTGACGGCGTAAAGTAGAATCGTGAATGGGCACGGCTCCACGGGAAGCCGGCCCGTTGGTGGTATGGGTTGGGGCCCGAGCTAGCATCCGCACCGCCCGGAGTCCATTCATTTCCATTTCCCCATCTATTTCTCTCCAACTCCAACTCCAATTCCTCTCTATTTAATTTCCATATTTTTCTCCTGTCTCTTCTCTTTCCTCCTCCGCCTCTCCCATTTTTCCTCCCCACTAGCGCCTCGCGCCAATTCGCGTCTTTCCCCAACGCGGCCGGGGCCATTTTTTCCCTCTTCGCGCCAAACATCGACCCGCAACTCCGCTCGCAAGTTACCCTTGGGATCATTCTCCGTTTCCACTTAGCACCGTGAACCCGTGATTCTGAAGGCTGTGTCACTACCCAAGCTCATGGACACCGTAACCCCGCCAAAAGACCAATCTGGACACAGTGCAGTCAAGTCCGAGCCTGATAATATATCGCCAGCTGGCCAGGCTACGCCCGTCGACGACCTCGAACGCCCGGTACCTGAACTAAAAACCGAGCCGTCGCATGCCGGTGGGCCTCTGGCGAAAAAGGCAAAAACAGAAACATCCGCTATCCTGCGCGAGCCGCCCGTGCACGAGATGGTAGGTGGGTCTACGGTCAGACAGTACTTGAACGAGCATCTCACCCTACACCTCTTGGACGGCTTGAAGCACGTCAGTGCCACCAAGCCAAATGACCCCTTACGAGAGTTGGGCGAGTTCTTGATCCAGCGGTCCAAGGAGTCGAGGCTGAGTTGAGAGGCCGGTCTTCTTCGGAACCCTTTTCGGTTTCCAAAGATCATTCCAACATCTGCGTCAATGCCAATGCTAATACCAATGCCTAGACGGCCAATTCCAGAACCGGATGTCGGAAAATATCACCGCAGAACAGTCCTACAATCTAATCCTGCCGTGACCATAGGCACCGCACCAAGTAGTAAACGGATACAACCTTCGGGCATTCAAAATAGTCTTCAACTAAGATTTCGTATTGGATAAAGTATTAACACCGGGCAAACCGAAAGTAATATACAAACGCCAGCCTGCACCAGCAGCCGTAAAAGATCGAGCACAGCACTCTTAGAACTGCAAAGCTTGACCCTTTTGCTTCTTGTCACCACCCAACTCGAAGTGCTTACATCTCTTCAAGGAAAGCTGGGCCTTGGTTTTGCAGTTGACACACTCCAATCTCAAGACAACCTTCTTGGTGGTCTTGGCCTTCTTGTGGAAAACGGGCTTGGTCTGACCACCGAAACCGGATTGCTTACGGTCGTATCTTCTCTTACCCTGGGCAAACAAAGAAGCCTTACCAGCCTTGTATTGGGTGACCTTGTGTTGCGTGTGCTTGCGGCACTCCTTGCCCTTACAGAAAGTCTTTCTAAGCTTTGGAACGTTAACTGACAGTTAGTATGTTGTTGCGGTCTCACAACGTATCTTTGCATTGTTGAACATGGACTGGCTCGTGGGCTCCCATGCTTCAGCCACTCGGAATTCTTCAAAATATTTCGAATGTACATTGATCCATTTAATCTCTATTCGTGCTAGCGATGGCCTTTATACACCCAGACAGGTGCAAAACTTCGTTTGTTCAGCCCATATACTAGCCCACAAACAGAGCCATGGCATGTCCAACATTGCTACCTTGCTTTTGTAGGTTTCCGGAAAGCCCGGCAGTGCAACATACCCATTGTGACTGATGTTCGGTAATTAGCAGGGAGAATTGGAAAAAAAATTTCGATGAAAATCATGGTGAGAGCGCGGGAACAAAAGTGCAAAGTGCAGGTCCCGCCTGGTGCTGGGTGCGGAGAGTGCGGACTCGGTCGTGAGGGCAACAGCCCTAATGATACCATAAGCAACGTTCACGAGTCACGTGTTTAAGTCTTGTCGCCGTCGTCGTTCGGTAATTCACTTGGGTCTGTGGGTGAGGTATGTCAACAATCTCGACACGTGCATTTGGAGTTTTGGATCGATGATATTGCTTGTATCGACTTACTTATGAATGGCTTTATCAATTTCCCGAACGATTCTCCTATTAAGTATCCTCAGCCCTTAAGCGTACTGCAGGTGATGACAATGACTATATATTGAAAACATGGGTTGCTTGTAGACCATACGTGTGTTTTATATTAATCATGACTGACAATGACGCTAAGACTCCCTGAAATTTGTAGTTCAAGAAATTTTGCTTTCATGTAGGCTTTGATAGAAAAAGAATAAAAGCTAACAAGGTCTATCATACTTCCCCACCTGCAAACAGATAATAATTCTCTTCATGAAACTTTACCCCTTGCTTCAAATGGAAATATGGAAGTTGGACTCATAGTGAAGATTATCTTTGCGAAGATGCCCGCAGAGCTACAATAATTTTTGTTTAATTGTGATAATGGGCAGGTACAACTAGGTTGAAAAACCTTGTATTGTTATCATCTTGAACATCAGATTGGATCATTTAATCGAGCATCGCAGCCAATTATTACATCGATTATGAGGTTCATGGTTGTCAAAAAATGCCTTCAGCCAGATTCGAACTGACGATCTCCTCATTACTAGTGAGGTGCCTTACCAACTTGGCCATAAAGGCTTCTTTATTCAAGAAGAAGAAATATGAATTAAATAAACTAAGGAAGAAAAAAAAATACACGTTGTGTTTTCTTCGACAAGGTGAGAAAACAGTGGCATCTGTCATAAACAGAGTCAGATATGTTCTAAAGAGATGTGTTTAAGGAAAAGATTAACCTCATCAAATCTTATGAATGCAGAACAAGACTTTCCATGCTATCATATATCATACAGTCTTTATAAAGATTTAGGTTCTCTAATATTATTTTGAAGCCGTGTTCAAATAAACTAATATTAATTCCATGAATATATCTTCTCTGTTCCCAACTAAGGTCTAATAACCCACAATCGAGATAGAATTCAAGTTGCTAGCGAGACCCTTTGCAAGTATACCCATAACAGTTTCAGTTATATATTTGGCAGGGGTAATGGTATTCAGAGATTGTCAAGTAAGCTGAAATGAAAAATCTATCCGCTAGAGAAGAAACAATTTTGAGATGAATTGCATGTTTTGTAGTCTGAGTTAAAACTACGTATTTATTGCAGCAATAATTATCCGGATAACGCGGGACGAAAATACTCTATTATTGTTTACTGATCAAAATTCTTACTACAAATCTTAGCCAGTATATCAATATTTAATGGAATCCACTCATTTATTCATATATATATATGTATATTTTTAATTGATTACTACTTTCAGTGGAAAAATTAAAGAGGCTTGGGTGTTATTCGAGTCACAGATTAGAGCAGTTGGAGTTGAAGATGTTGTTTTCCGTCTTCATTAATTTCACTTTCAAAGTTCCTTAAAGAGATTTGGCAAATAACTTAAAATTTATGGTTTTCGTGAAATTATCTGCGACAGTTTCTCAAGAATTTTCTCAAATGACTTTAAGTATACATAGAAGACATATTATGTGTAAGAATTTGAAATGTGCTTCGGGCAGCGAAAACATGGGATTTTTTTTTAATCAGCCCGTTTGCCAAATGCATCAAAAACATGTTATAAGAAATCAAGTTTGTAAAAAAAACAATAATGGTTTTACTAACCTATTTTTAAAGTGCAACTTTCGTTTATAGTTTGAATATATAACTGTCAACAATTCAAAACTTATTCCTCAGTTTATCGATTGTTTTATCATTCCCTGCATATATCAAATTATATTAAGTCTATTGAAAGAATGATTATATATATATATATATATTTATATATTAATATATTAATAACTAGTGATTCCAATTAATTTGTTGGATGTTTTTTACTGAAACCGGTTATATTATTGTAATATTACTCCATAGACTTAGGGAGAAAAATATGTTGAATACCTACCATGGTGTGATGATAAATACATCGAAATCCATGAAGGAAATAGCCATCTGAAAGAGACCTCCGGTAATTGCAATTGGCTGTTCTTTGAACACTACCTTTGTTTCGGTCCACAAATAGTAAAAAAATAGATTATAAGTTACATCTGGAATAGAAGTTTCCTCAGCTTGAAGCCGTTTGCGAGTTTCGTAGACATCATTTACACCGTTAAGTTGCTCCTCATATTCTTCGGTTGCTAAGTTTAGCTTTTCCACATCAAAAATAAAAGGTTTATCCCCTTTGGCATCTCGTGATCGGGCCCCTTTAACACGATCAACTTCATTGATGATAAAATGTAAAATTTGATCTTGTTTTGTTGCCGTGTCGTCACTTACAGGAAAATCTTGGCCAATGATTTCCTCAAAGGAATGTTGAAGCTTTTCATAAGGTAGTTGCGCAATTGTCATCGCGAGCATTCTCTGGTGGTACGCAATATGTCTCTGTCTCGTCACCTCATTATCTAAGTAGTTTTGCTCATAAGCTAATTTGAATGATATTTTTTTTTTAGCATTATGGGCCTTATATGTTCGATAAATTATTCTTGCTAGCGAATCTACTATCAAGCTAATGGCACCAGCATAACGAAATGTAAAGTTATTTTTGAGGGTGAGAGTTTGTAAATACTCTGCCATGAGGTTGGCTACTTCATCACTGACTTGGAACATAGAAACTGCCCACTCAGAAATTTGTTGCTTTCTTTTTTCTTCAGTCATATCTCTGGCTTGAATAGAGATGAAGTTTGAGAAGAAAATTAATATAGAAGAAAGCGTAATAAAAAAACAACGGGAGTATCCAAAAGCAGTCATATCTTTTAAAAGTGTTCATGTGTTCGGCAATAACTGTAGAAAATATTCAAATAAGGAAGTTAAAAAAACAAAAATATAGAAGTGAACGAAAAGTTCTTTATTTAGGCCTGCATTCGTGATAGTAGGTGCACAAAGCTGACTATTTGCGCTCTTGCACCAGGAGACACCACGACGATCAATAGGTACAATGAACCCCGAAAAATTGGAATAATTTGAAACAAGATTGGAAAAAAAATCTTGATTCATTAAGGAATTCGAAGTGTCTTCATTTACATAGTCTTCTCTCTTTATCTATTTGTCATTTCATTTTATTTTGACTCGCGATTTGGCTGCGAAACGTATTGCTATACAATAAAAATAGCGACATTTTTTCAAACGGCCTAAGTACTAGAGAGAGGATACACATATTTGGGTAGAAAAAATACATAAAAGATTTTATGTTCAAAATTCATATGGCAAAATATTCCAAAATTACGTAAGTAAAATAAAAAAAAGAAAAAAAAGAAAACATATCAGACTTCCTCACGCGGATACAAAACATGGGGTAAATCCTTTGAAATTTCCGGGTTGATTTCATATTATGGTTTAGCCATGGAGTGTTTCATAAATCATATTTTGGAGAGCTAGAAATTCTCAATAAACAAAGAAAAGGAAACAAAGCCTAATTGAACTGGATAAAGTCTACAAGACAAGACATATGCATGCTAGTTTTCATAGATGTACGTCAATACTGTAGTTGCCCTGGCCTAATTACCAATTAAACATATATAGCTTAAAATGAATTATCTTTATTTTTTTACTGCAATGTATTTTTCCGAATCGTAAGACACAAACATTAAGAATCTTAAAATACATACTTGGACCCCGGAGCTGATATTTCGTATCATTTCATATCTTATTGGGATTGTCTTCGGGTTCACTAAATCTATATTGACCCGAAAAAGGTGAGCTAATAGAGTATGTGAACATCATGCAAAATTTTCAGAAGGATCCACAGAAGAAAAGCTTTATCTATGAATAGATATTGGAATTGAGCCACTTGTTTCCTGCACATCGCACATTGAGTGAACATAATCGAGACCAACTTTCTACGTCACATGGAATACCCCCACATCATAGACCATGAAAGCAGAGACCCTCTTGCTAGATCCCCAACTAAAATGGTGGATGCTTCTACCAATATCTGTAGCCATGGTATTAGTGGGGATTTTGCGCTCGAACATCACGTTTCTCTTTGCACTGAAGCGCAAGGCTGTGCCTTTCAGAGTCGCCCGAGAACGGTATGTTTCTCACACTATACTTTTAATCTTTCATAGACAAACAAACAAATCAAAACAATGATTTACAAAAGCTTTTGCTAACTATTCTAGGGACTTTCTCAAGCGTGTGCTTGCGTTCAAAACGAACGCCGGTATCTTAAATGCACTGGAATTTGAAATGCGGCAGCAGTACCTTATAAAAAACCTTAAGGGCACTCATTTTCGAGAGAAAACGGGAACAGAAAATACATCCACTAATCCATTTGCTGATGCATCAACCAACGATGCGATAATGAATATGGCAAAAGGCAATATCATGAGCTACGTACCGCAAACGTTAATCATGGGATGGGTCAACTATTTTTTCATTGGATCCGTCGTCATGAAACTTCCGTTCCCTCTTACCGATGGGTTCAAGAGTATGCTCCAAAATGGTGTGAATACGCCCAATTTAAACCCTCTGTACGTCTCTGCAATCTCGTGGTATTTCGTCAACTTGTTCGGTCTCCGGCCAATATACTCGCTTCTCATGGCAGACCCCAAAGCGGCGCGTGACATTGTGGCTCAGCAGCAACAGCAGCAACAAATGATGCCAAACATTGGTGGGGCGGGGGGTCCAAAGGCAGAGAAAGTGTTCAATGCTGAGGCAGAAAGTATCCAGATTTTGGATCACGAGTACTGTCTTGCAGACATTACACAAAGAATATTAAGGAAATACGATTGATGTTTTTCATTTTCAAAGATTTCGAAACAAATCACTGGAATTCAACTTTGAATATATGTTGACTAAAGACCGCGGCTGTATCGGAAAGATAGTTTACATGTATTTTGCGCCATTGAAGAGCTCTTTTTTCTATTACTTTTGTATGAGGGAAAAATGAATTCTTTTGATGCTTTAATGTCTCTTTAAATAAACGATTCTTTAGTTTAGAGATGTCAATACAATGTATGATATATTTAGCTTGTATAATTTTATTTGTGGTGAAGTGGCTTTTGTTCCAAGCTCCTTTTCAATAATTATTTTTTGAGTTCCATTGACCCAATTTTTTGCCAAAGGCAGAATTAAAGTTTCAAGAGTCACATATAGGAAAAATGTTATGGTAATTCTAAGAAACACACGGTGGTTCAAAAAAGCACATACCTTTCATAGCTTACCTTTGAATGTAGATTCAAAATGCAAAATAGAGTCAGTGCAGATTCATCTGTATCAATTTTTTAAAAAGAATACATTGTTCTAATTGAAATTAAAATATGCTATTACTAGGAAGAAGTATAATATACAATCAACATTGTGGATATACTCCTTATACTCAATCGATTTTAAGTTGTATGTATATATTTAATACTTATTCAAAATGTACATTGATCGAGCGCAAGTGGTTTAGTGGTAAAATCCAACGTTGCCATCGTTGGGCCCCCGGTTCGATTCCGGGCTTGCGCAATTCTTTTTGCATTTTATTATGGGTAGCCTTAAATCTGGAAACATGGCAGAAGCTCTTCTGGAGGTAATTTTCCACAAAGGCAACCGATGATTGTTGAATTTACACGTGTTGAATTGCTTACAAATCCAGTACATAATAAATCAAAAACTTTAAAATACACGTTCAGTTTCGTATATAGGGTATTTTTTTCTGTTTGTATGGTTGGATGCACACTGGGGCTCGGAATATTGACACTTAGTACCAGATGTCGACTTCTGCACAGAATACGCATATGCATATTGGAAGAGTCTCGATAACATTTCCACTATGAAGAACAAGATACATCATGAGCGATCATGATGAACTAGTATCTGAAAGTTGTAGTCACTTGGGGCACGAAAAAAGCATCTGATTATGATCCTGTAAAGTTTCGAGGCTGGTTCTGGAGTAATAAGTGATTGGTTTTATCTTGTACTACAAAGTTCCATACACAAGTACTAATATATAATATGACAACTATTTAGTACGGTCCACTATTTAGTGCACGAAAAGTCCAGGAAATTGTCTCTTTGCATGTTCAATGTTCTTTCACTGAATCCATTAATTATGACGAGTGAGATGTATAGTTTGAACTCCTGAATAATAAGAGTCTAAATTAGGAAAGGCATCCCATTATTTATCGACGAATACTGGGCATTCGAATGGCATGACCTTGAATAAGCCGCTGTACACATACCCAAGATCATTCTTGTGGATCACCAAAACAAGTTGATTTTCCAATCATCCTGTACTTATGAGATCAAATACTGGCTCACACTTTTACCGAGATAATATATTCGAATACCGTACTTCAGAAGTACATACTAGTGGAGAATGATGACTCGTTGCGAATTTGCTCCCACATGATTTATAACAGATCACCCATACCAGAGAACTAAAATGTCAGTTGGTATTCATGTCATACTATGTACAGAAACGCAGAAGAAATAGACGCATGTTAAAGAGGAAAGTACATAGCGGTGAGTAGCATCAAATTCCGGCCCATCTGCAAGAGCCGTTGGCGCCGCGCACTCTACTCTAGAGCATACGGCACGTCTCATTATCCTACATACAGTGTCCTGCCGGCGTAGTTGCGCACTCCAGGCTCATCTCGATGGACCTTACTAATACGTCATATTGAGTCTCTACGTTCCAAGTGTAGAACCTCTTTCCCCCCCGAAACTACCAGGAAACATAGACCCACATCCCAAATGGCTCCCACAACCATCATCTGTATTGGTATGGCCGGATCCGGCAAGACCACGTTCATGCAGAGACTCAACTCGCACCTCCATACCAAGAAGACTCCTCCGTACGCAATAAACCTTGACCCTGCTGTATTGAAGGTGCCATTTGGCGCAAACATTGACATCCGGGACTCTGTGAAGTACAAAAAAGTGATGGAAAACTATAACTTGGGACCCAACGGCGCGATTGTGACGTCTTTGAATCTCTTCTCGACCAAAATCGACCAAGTGATCAAGCTTGTGGAGAATAAGTCGGAAAAGTACAAAAACGTGATTATCGATACACCCGGCCAAATTGAGTGTTTCGTATGGTCAGCGTCTGGGGCTATTATTACTGAAGCGTTTGCGTCCACGTTTCCGACGGTGATTGCGTATATAGTGGATACGCCTCGGACAGCGTCGCCTACGACTTTCATCTCGAATATGTTATATGCGTGCTCGATTTTGTACAAGACAAAGTTACCGATGATCATCGTTTTTAATAAGACTGACGTCAAGCTGGCAGACTTTGCCAAGGAGTGGATGCAGGACTTCGAGCTGTTTCAAATTGCGTTGGCCAAGGACCAGGAGTTGAATGGCGAGGACGGCACACTGTCGGGGTACATGGGCAGTTTGGTCAATTCTATGTCACTTATGCTCGAGGAGTTCTACTCGCAGCTTGACGTCGTAGGATGCAGTGCATACACCGGTCAGGGTCTTGACGATTTCATGGATGCAGTCGATAGGAAGGTAGATGAGTACCATGAGTTCTACTTGACAGAACGCGAGAGAATCTTGAAGCAGAAGGAAGATGATGAGAAAAAACGTAAAGCTGCGTCGCTCAACAAGTTGATGAAGGACTTGGACATTCTGGGCCAGAAGCAAGAGAATTCGGCTGTGCTTTCTGACTACGAGGACGCCGACTCAGCCGACAATAATGATGACAACAACGGTGAAGTGGATCGTGACGACGATGATGATGTGCAAAGAGAATACACATTTCCGGAAGACCGCAACACCGAGCTTGGCGAGACCGACGACGATCTACAGGCACGGTACCAGGCGGCATTTGAGTCTTCTGCTAAGACCGCATCTTCAAAGACGGCTGAATCCATTGCGCAGTATATCAGGCAATAATTACAGGAGCAGTTGTTGCTGTTGGGTTTTTTTGTGGCGCGTGCGCGTTGGGATTGGAATTAGAGAAGATGCAGAAATACCAAAATGATACGAGACAGAAAGCACTGGATTGGTACGTATGGCTGGCTTTACTCTTGTTCCGTTCTGAAGAAGCTCTCTGTAACTTCACGTGTATAACGGAAGCCTGGGCTTTCGGCCAATGAAAAGCACGCATATCTAACAGGATTTTTGCACACAAAAAAGAGCAGACGTACGTTGTAGTAGGCGGTGATGACCAAAAATAACCCCTCAGTATAGACGAAGCCGTAAAGTGAATTTATGAAGGCATTTGTCGCATACTAAGCACAACAAGATGGGGAACTATCAACAATACTTCACCCAGGGCTCTGTGTTCCGGGAACGAAATGATGTGTTCCAGACGCTCCTTGCGCGAGCCCAGAACTCCTCATTTCTCCAAGTCTTAAGGAGCTGAATCCTTCAAGCCAGATAACCACTTTCGACATATGCCGCCGGTTCTTCAGGCGCATGCCCCAAATAACGGTGCCAGAGCAAAAACAGCAGGATGTAGGCACCAACATGCCCAGCCTAAATCCGAAAATAAAAGTCAGAAAGAAAGAAAAGGAAAGTAGGAATAAAAGGGACAAGAGAATACCTAAGAAGCGTAGAAAGACGGGGATGGGAGAGAAGGAAAGAGTAAAACACATGGATACAGAAGAGACGACCCGCCTAAAACCACGCGTGAACGTGGGGTCGTTGCCAGCCGTGGAGCGTCACGCAAACACAGAGTCGATGTCATACGGGGTATCGGCGTACTCGCGTCTGAAGACAAGGTGTGGCTTGTGTACGGCGAGATGGAGGACGGTCTTTGCAAGCTCAGAGTTGCACCACGCAAACCACAGCCGTGTAAAGTCGTTACCACCGGCAACATTGACATTGACTCCTTCGTGCATGAGGCCGAGTCCCGCAGTGGAGTCCATAATGGCATCCAACCCGCGTAAGATTTCTGCGTCGTCGTCAGAGGTGCGTATCTGCACCAAGATAGACATGGGCCATGCGTGGCGGAGACCCACGTGCGGTCCACCGACGCCTTCGAGATGCGAGCCCTTTAAAAAGTACGGGTTGCCGTCTTTTGAAAGCACCATGCGACGGGTGTTCTGGTACACGGGGTCGAGCCGGTCCACAAGGCCCATTTCGGGGAGCGATAAAAGCGATGGGATGTTGGCGTCGTCCATGAACACGGCACCGCCGTAGCCGTCCACCTCGTACGCATACACGCGGCCCCACCGGGGGTGCTCGACGATGGCATGCGCGTCAATGCCGCGGGAAATAGCGTCGATAAAGTGACGTGTTAGTTCGGCGTAGCGGTCTGTCTGCAGGGTACTGCCGATGCGGTCGAATACGTTGGTAACGGTTCGGCGCAACTCGGAGAGCATGAGCGCATTTCCCGGCACGAAGAACTGAAAGATTGTGGCGTCGTCCGATGGGCGGAACGCCAGCCGTACCAAACCTGTGTCGTAGTTGACCGGGTTTCCCACGCCGCTCAACGCGAGGGTCTCCGAACCCACGTTGGTGGAGCGCAAAAACGAGTAGTAGTGCTTGGCCAAATGACCGGTATCGGGGTCGAACAGTGGGTGAGTCTCGCGCTGGAGCACGGCCAAAAGCCGCCCGTACGCATGCATCCAAGGCCCCGTCACCACCGAGAGGTCGTGGTCCGAGTGCTCGAGGTACTCGTTCGTCAACATGAGAAATGCTGCAAGCGAGTCGAGCTCGTACTTGCACTCAAACACTCGCTTCCAGTCGGGCTGAGGGTACACATCGTCACGGGCAGACCGGCCCTTCTTCACGTCCAGCCGCGGCGGCGGATGAAACGCATTGCAGTACGGCGCCATCGCCACGTACTGAGCCTGTGTGTAGATTGCACCCTGAATCATGCGCCGGAGCCTCTTGTCGTGCTTGATCAACGGCTGAAACACCGAGAGCTGTCGGGCCGAGTCCCTGAGCCACTCCGCATGGATGTCGCCCGTCACCACGAACGTCTCGGGCGTGCGCTCACCCGACAGTCCTACGTCGTGCCACAAGATCGTAGTGTCAAGCGTGTTCGGCCAGCAGTTCTCGAGAAGCCGTGCCAAGTCGGGGTCTCGGAGCTTGCGCTTCAAGTCTGCAAGCACAGTTTCAAGTGCCGTGGACGTAAATGTACGGCACCGTGGCGCGGGCCGCATGTACGGGTACTTGCGCGGGCCTTTCGAGAACGGTGCGTGGCGGATGGCTGAGTATTCGATGTAATCTATGCACTTGTATGTGCTGCGGTCGTGTTTCTCGAGAAACTGAGGCGTAATGTCGTCTTCCCACTCAACGTCGCGCGCCAAGTTGGTATCGCCTGCTTCCGCAGAGTGCAGACGGGCGTTTCCGGCAAGCAGAGGGCTGGCCGTGGCTGATCTTGATATAACAAAACGGTGGAGCAAGAGCATGCCTACGCATACAAGTAGGGCCCGTACAAGTCTGGTGCGCCAGTGCCCTGGTTTTGAAAGTTGCTGCATAGAAGGAAAGGGAAGTAGGTGCAATGACAAGGGTGTGTTTAAAAATCCAGCCGAGATTTTTGTTTCTCTTTTTCTTTTCTTTGAGAGCTATCTGTGGGGCTTTGTTTAGATCCGTCTTGCTTAGCTTGGAGGTAAGGAGGCACGAGCGGAGGGAGCATCTCTCTTTAAGCGAAGATTGAAGACGCGTGCGGCTGTGCGGCAATGCGCGTGCACGCAGGCGTTGATGCACAAGACCACATGCGGGGCATGCAGAAACGAGACAATTGAACTGTGCTTGCCGTCAATAGCAGGTTATCTTTGTGGTTGTTGTAAATTTTCTTTTACTCAGTTGGTTTTCTTAGTCGGTTTCGAATGTTGCTTTTTGTTCCGGTAGTGTTTCCAGTCCATGGGCAAGTTCTGCCAAGGAAGGGTGGCTTGTGGCCAGCTGTTGTTTCCCGGTACATATAGCGCGTTTATTCGGGTCACAGCTACTCGAAGTACACGGTATGTCATGACGTGACACCACTCTATGTACTCTTCTCCTTTTGCTCCTTGAATACGTAAAATGCCGAGCCGCAGGTGTTTTCCGTCACCTCCAAAAGCCCCCATTCACCAAGCGATTCAAGAAGACGGGGCACGTTGCCCACAGACGAGGCCTCGGTTTGAGTGCTCGCCCATTCTAGAAGCTGGTTGTACGAGGGCTCTGGGAAACACATCAGTTTTGTGTCCGGTGCTAATCCAAACTGCAGCAGCAGGTTTTTTAGAATTCTCGCCGCAAATATATCAAAGTACAGCTGCTGGGCAATAAGACGAAGCACGTCGTCGTGGTTGTCATGGAACACGGGGGCCTCGATTGTAAGCATAAAAAGATCATTGTACCGTATGTCGTACGGAAACACTTCGTTCAAAATGCAGGTGTCATGTGCCCCGTCGAGTGCCTCAGCCACATCCCTTACTGGAAAAGACTCTGGAAGGTTTCTGTAAAAAAGCTCTTCAATGGATATGATCTCGTTGCTGGGACCAATCACGTCCGGCGTATGAAATCTCTCAATGCACTTACATAAACCATCACCCGTTACCTCTGCCTGCCCCCCATCCACGTCACCTTCACTAGCAACAGCAAGTTTAAAGATGTCGACGGAGACGAGATCGGTGAGGTGGTAGTTTCGTATACGCTTATCGATGTCCGAATCGGCCGCGTACCGCCCGCAAATCTGGTCAAGCTGTGTGCGGAACAGATCGAGCGGCGCATTGATGCCTCTGAGACTCGGCTCGGACATGAGCCGCTGCTTCTGCCGAAGAAAAAAGATCACGGGAGTATTTGCAAGAAGCCGGGCATACCATTGCTTCGATTTGCGGGCCTGTAAGCTTTCCGCCGCTGCGAGTGGAGAAAAGTGACTGGCTAGCTGCGAGAGAATCTTAGCCTGGTGGTCGGCAAAGTGCTTTGCTGTGCTCAGCCGGTCGCTAAACAATGGATCCAAGTCATCCGGATCACCCTTTCCTGGTGTCACTGGGGGTAGCTCGAGCTTTTCCTCGAGCCGGAGAGGAGTGGCAAACACGTGCAGAACAATATCACAGACCACTGGCGGAAAGTCTTGTTTGTTGAAAATGGGCCCATGGTTGCCATCGGACATGAGCTTGCGCCGGTTGAATGTTTCGTAGTAGAGACTTGTTTTATCCACAAGTTGGCTCACAATCGTATCACCATACGGACTATACACGGCACCGGCAGCCTCATATGCTCTAAATATATGCTGGATATCCTTTGGTATCCGCGAGAGAGTGTACCGAGACATTGGGGTTTTGTGAAATACTAGGTACTGGAGATCGTCGTGAGATGACGTTGTACATGAACTTTACGATGCGCATTTTCTACGGGAGACACGGCGGCCTAAGAGACGAATGCGGAGGTGCAAGTACTATCTTTTCTCAGCACTTGTACAACTGTTTCTTGGCTTTGTTTCAACTTTCAATGGATATCACATGACAGACCCCAAAAATCTAGCTCTTGCTCTTTTTTTCTTTTTGCTGAAACTAAGTTTCTAGGCTTATACTTAAAACTAGCATGGGGTCAACCGGCTCGCCGTATTTATTTGCGAAGTATATAGAAACACGCCCATTTGAACAAAATATTAACTTGATACATATAATAGTGCAGGCTCGAATGTTATTACATGTACTTTAACCTTTGAGTGCATTTTAACTTGACCAAAATTGTTATTGCAGAATCCTCTTCACACGAACAGTGTAATCCTATTTAAAGTTCAATTCAGGCATAAGGCAACTTGTCCGAGCGGTTAAGGAGAAAGATTAGAAATCTTTTGGGCTTTGCCCGCGCAGGTTCGAGTCCTGCAGTTGTCGATTTTTTTGACAATCTTTTTTTCAAAATTATTATAGAATATTTCGAAGTATTAAGGTCATGATTTCTTGGGCCTTGGGTCCAGTAGATGCTTCTGGTCACAGTCCCTTTTGCAGATGCAAGGGCGGCTGCGCGTGGCACCAGACTGCATGGTCTGCGAATTCTACATCTGCTTTTCCAAGGTGCGTTTTGAGATGCGCTCACACAATGTGTTGTTATATAGCTTCTAATACCTCAGGCCATGTCAGATAGCGAATCCGATTACGGCGCAGGCATTTTCGAGGAACCTGAAGGCTTTCGTCCTCCGCCTCCTGAATCCCATTTTGTGGAATATGAAAGAAAGAACAACACACATGGCCCCAGCACGATCCAGCTCAAACTCGTGGGAAAGTCTCCTCTTTGGGGTCACTTGCTTTGGAATGCCGGAAAATACACGGCGGACTATCTCGATCAACATGCTACTCGTCTTGTCAAAGATAAGAAGGTCTTGGAATTAGGTGCCGCCGCTGGATTGCCGTCCTTGGTGTGTGGCATAAACGGTGCATCCAAAGTGCTTTGTACGGATTACCCTGATCCTGATTTACTCTCCCACATCCAGTACAATGTGGACCACTGCGAGGGAATCCCAGAATCTTCGGATGTGAAGGTTGCCGGTTTCATTTGGGGACAGGATGAGACGACTTTGTGCTACGACAATCTTGCAGAAAACGAGCTCCCGAACACAATACACGAAGACGCCAAGTTTGACTTAATCATTTTGTCCGACTTGGTATTCAACCACACCGAGCACAGCAAGCTCTTGGCCAATTGCAGAAATGCTCTCAAGAAGGACGGCGTGGCGTTAGTAGTGTTTAGTCCTCATCGACCCTGGCTTTTGGACGAAGACTTGAAGTTTTTTACCACCTGTGAAGAATTCGATTTCAAGGCCAAGTTCATAGAGCTTGTGAAATGGAAACCCATGTTCAAGGAAGACGACGAGACCGTGGATATCAGATCCAGGGTCTACTGCTATGAATTGCTTCCCCAATGGTCATAAACATTCATAGATTGTTAGGCACTCACAGTCTGTGCCCATACCTGTTCAGTACCATGGCCGGCCAACCAAATAAATTTACATTTTATCATGCGAGAAGCCTCGAGCACACCTAATACATAGACCGCTAAATCTGACCCAGTACTCAAGACATCTCAGGCGACATACACGGCTACATAAACAGTTTAATTCAGTAATAAGCCAATGTTATATTAAATACACATTTCTTTGCAAAAGAAGTTTAAGGAAAGAGCATGCTTAAGCATTGGAGTTGGCCTTTCTCTTACCGTTGACCAAGGTGACGTTGATAAATCTCTTGGTGTACAACAATCTCATGTAAGCTCTGCCCTTAGGCTGCTTTGGCTTTTCTTGCTTGTCAACTTTTGGAGTTTGAGACTTAACTTTACCGGCACGAGCCAAGGAACCGTGAACCTTACCCTGAAGAAGTTAGTATATATATTCAACCAATACATGTGTCACTTAAATGATTATGAAAAACATTGGGCTGCTTTCCATGATATTCTGTTGCGTTCTGTACCGTTGATAATCTAGAAAAAACTGAAAACTTCATCCCATTAATAGCAATAATCAATTTACATCGAGATCTCAAGGACTCGACGCCTGGTTTATATCCGCTTGACAAAGATATGTCCGGACACACAATGCGTCGCTTATAATAATAGCAAAGGTTCTGAAGTCACATACCATTGTTACTTATTGATTTGTTACTTAAGATGAGGAGGGAATTGCGAGTGGTAAACTGTTAACTCAGTGCGCGAGAGGGAAAATTTGACGTCGTGCGCGAGAGAAAACTCATGATATATTTTGCACGTGATATGTAGGGCACAAGCCCTCGTATGCATCATTGCTTGTACGCAAGGACGTGCGATCAGTAACTGATTTCGGATTCAAAGATAAGGCTAAAGTTGGTATTTATTAATACCCCTTATACCTACAAAATCAAAACCGAGTGTATTCGGTAAGACCGTATAGATTTCTGCTGCACATGGCTAGCATAAATAAACAAGATCAAAGAAGTAACAAGAAGATCGGATTTATCAGTCCAGATACATTTTGAATGTGTTTGTTTCCGTTTGAGAGCAGAAAGAAATTATTTTGTGGTAGGCTTGAATGACCGATTACCAAGCTTTCCCATCTTGTCATTCGATAGAAATGGTTCTTAAACATGTATTTATTATTCCACGGAATCTTCAAAGCCAATGTAATATTTCTGGTGTGCAAAATTTTTAAAAAAACACCTCTGAAATTTTGTTTAAAAGTGTCTGTCCATATTGATCTCTACAATTCAGTTATAAAAAGATATAACTTTCATGTTTGTATATTGTTTCTGCGGGGGACATTTAAAATATGACAAAGTCCTTATTCTTCTTGTTCGGTTCTTAGCATTATCGGCAAGCCTGTATATTGATACAGCTCTCCATATATACACTTTTCTCTGGAACGTTGGTTGACACAAAGTTTACTTGATTGCTTTCAGTAACTTTTCGGTTTGAAATATGGTGTCGTCCTGCAGAAGGGAAAAAATCTCGCGTCTGTAATTGTATGCACTGGGCGCATATACAGTGTTGTGTATAGGTTCAAATATGAATGACGTCATGTAGTACGCTTTGTATGGAAAAAGTTTTACTGTTGTATGGCATGAATTGCATTTTGAAATTTAAGCTCTATAAACTGTTCAGAGGATCAAACCGAACATTGGTGCTTTATGAATTCAAATGCAGTAGAGGCCGGTGTGTATGGACATAAATTGCCTATCATTTGAAAGTGAGCCAAAACAATGTACTTAAACTGCTTGGTCAAACCATAAGAAAATGTTTAAATTATGAAAAGACCCGAAACTACTGAGAGAAGTGGAACAATAACCGAAATGAATATACCTGCCTGTTGGCCTGCTGTGCTTCCATCAGCGCCGTTAATTGTGGTATATGTGTATGATCGGATAACCCCCACCGTGCCAGACTCTGTACCAATACCAATAGATCCAGAAGAAGGCAGAGCTGTAGTAGAGTAGAAACTGATGAACTCTTGGGTGTATGCAGATTGGGTCGTCCTAGTGATTCCTTCACTATCTGTGCCTGTAACCCAAACCAAAGTAGTGCTGGTAGATGATGTTGATGAAGATGAAGATGAAGATGTGGCCGTGACTAATGCAAATATGAATGTGAAGATGTGAAGAAAGTGCATGACTAATGTTTAAGAGAAAGAGTGTTCAGGGTATTGTATGTATGAGAGGGTATGATAAGCGAGGAATGAAGTTGCTGGATTTATGTGTGCTTGGTAACTATGTCAGCAGATGGAGATATAATATTATTGGTTGGCAGCACCACCACTGGGTATTCGTTGTTCATTGATCTCGGGATGGTCGCGCCGATGCCCTATTTAAAGAAAATCGGCAATGCCTATAAATACAAGGGCGTGCATTTATGAATACTTGATGCACAACTCGGCAAGTCAGGTGGCGCATTGTTTTTCGCGGATACTCTCCTGCGTGCACATATACAGGTCAAGGGATCGTTGATTCAGACGTAGGTATCACTTTCTTTGATGCCTACAACCACTTACGCGTACTACAGTTTATGGAAATTCATTGTAAATTATTCTCTAGCATCAGTTCGGAAGAATCCAAGCCTTATAGGCTTTTGACAGGACGCCTATGTCTCTTTGTGTACCTTGTCGTACATGATAGACACATTATTTTTTTCGAGCTCGCGCGCCTGCATGTTGCCTCATATTTGAAAAGGAAACCCATCTGAGACAAACACGAGGAGGAGCAAAAATAGAAGCAAAAGTACTTTCTGGGATTTCCTTTGTATTGATTACGAGGAGAGCAATGAGCGGTGTGAAAAGTAAAGGGTGTCTTTCAGAAAAAGGTGGTTTTTATGTTTTTCTGCATTCTGGTGCACGTATTATGCCAAAGGAAATGAAGAAGAAAGCCTCTTTTTTCCCAAGAAAAAATTAGCCTTGGAGCAATCAGTAGCTGTCACTTTACGCATACACACACTAGTGAG
This sequence comes from Metschnikowia krissii, assembly GCA_030561945.1. NCBI lineage: Eukaryota > Fungi > Ascomycota > Pichiomycetes > Serinales > Metschnikowiaceae > Metschnikowia > Metschnikowia krissii. Next base: position 267,338 of record JAKTYP010000064.1, on the reverse strand, counting down.
TGCTTTTTCCAGATAACTTAAGGTTGAGACTCAATGTCCCGAGGACATTCGAGTATTTATGCCCTCGCTACATTCTTCCTTCATATTTCAAGCGGTCTATATTTTTGCAACAGACCTGGTAAGTATACATGGTTGACTCAAAATCCCTCATGCGACGTCGCCTCTTGCATTTTTCATATGTGCAGTACATACAGCTCATCGTTGCCCCCTACCTCGACTTTGCTAGGCACTGCCCCTTTTTACATTTCTTGCCTTGATCTTGAGCTCGGATATCAACATTATGTGCAGTAGTCATAAGGTCTCATTCATGACTGCTTATACCCCATTCTTCATATCTCCAATATGCAAATCAAAAAAAAAATCATGCGGTGTTGAGTATACAAAATCCTGAAGTCTACTTCACTTATACTATGAGTGTTGAAGTGTTTCAGAGGAATGAACGCCTTCGTGTGCCATCCCCGCCTTCTCATAGAGTAGATAATCTCCGATTGACATCAACTGCGAAAATGCGGCATTTCTTATTCTAAACTTCCCACGGACGGCTGCTTTTCTCGGGAATCGCCTCCATATGGCACACGTGATCGCCACTCCACTCGCAAGTTTGTTTACCATTGCACACGTTAAATAGCTCGAAACGGCGCTATTTTTTAAATCTCCTGTTGATTTGGCTAGTCTCATTCTGTCTTAATTCTCCACTCCAAATCGAGAACCAAAAAAGAGTTATCGTTTCAGACTTGACAGCCTCAGCGAGGAATTTGCGAAAGATCGGCGTGGAATCTTCCTTTCCCAAAATGGCAATCGCCAAAAACCCATACTTCAGAATCAGCTGTTGCTCATCCCTGAAAATGTGCTTCGCCATCAAGTCCATACCAGATACTTGACAGTAGTTGATATGCACTTCTATTGTTTTTCTCCTGTCCCGTCTCATATAAAGTAGTCCACCGACGGCTTTTTCATTGGAATCTGGCTCATGTCCAGCTCGACGGCCTCAAACACTTTATACTGTCGCAGCATGTCGTCATTGATGGTAAGAATCGACGCCACGTTACCGCACCGGTAGCAGTAGTTGGGTGCAGACCACACCGTCACCAAAGTCTCGCTGAACATCTCCTTATACCCCTCCATGACTAGCTGATGGGCCCGTGCAATAAGCGAAATATTGTTGCTGTAGCAGAACCGGTTTACCTCATTCTCGCCAAAAAGGTACCCTGCGCCCCTTGGCGACACCGCCCATCCAGACACATCGTCGGGATCAGACCAGAGCAAGTCACACATAGCACCCTCATGCGGTACCTCTTGTTTGCGGTCTAACTTGCGGATCTCGTCAACCGTGTCCACGTCTGGCGAAAGGCCTCCGTGCACACAGAAGACTCCTCCGGGGCCTCCAACAACGGCGCCCAACGAAATGTAATCAAACACCTCGCAGCAGTACCGCCACACATTGACGCTACCGTACTTGCGCATGCATTCATCGTAAAAGCCGTAGACTGTGGTGATTTGGCGCGACTCGTGATTGCCTCTGATTAAGGTGATGCGGTCCGGATACCTGATTTTGAGTGTGAGAAGAAGAAGTAAGCTTTCAAGTGAGTAGAAGCCGCGGTCGACAAAGTCACCCAAAAAAAGGTATTGTGTGCCGGGACACTCACCTCCTGTCTCAAAAAGCTGTACCAAATCGTGCAACTGCCCATGAATATCCCCACATATCGTCACAGGCGTGTGCACCTGTTGGATGTTGGCCTCCTCGACGATGATTTCGATGGCTTTGCTGCAAATCTCCTGCACGTCAGCCTCCAGGATCAGCCGACAGCTCTTAATATCTTCTAATGTTCTGCAGGAGAGTGGTTAGCGATCGATGTGGGTGGTGGAGTCAAAGGCCAGAAAGATTGTTACGTACTTATCAAGATCCAACATGGGGCCGGAAGAAATAGATGGTCGATCGTGAACTAGGCGTGTGATGTAGATATAGCAAGATGAACCGTCTTTAACCTAATGTTAAAAGATCTTTTTTGTGTATGCACAAGCACGACCACGTGTATTTCCTGCTCTTCGGATGTACTTATCTGAGACATGTTTATACAAAAATGAACTGCCGCGTAACCACGCGCGTGAGGGGTGGTGCATATGGGATTGCACGGAAAGCGACTCGCAATGAAAGGTTTCCTGTTTAACGGGATTTGAGCCTGTGTGCCGGCGCTTTTTGGAGATGGGAGCTTGAAGTCGGTCCAAGCTAGATGATTTTTTCGCGGATGTCTGGAAATGTTTCAGAAAATTCTTACCTGGACATGCCAGATTCTATAAGAAGAATGTTTCTTTTCACTACGGCAAAGCTTGTACCTCCTTTCAATTGCTTCCTGTGACGAACGGACCAGCCGTTCGGGAAAAGAGTCAAAATATAAAGAAATGCATGAATGACAAGGTATGAAACAAGCAATTTCATATGTCACTCTCCTTGGTATGTTTTCAAGAAACAACAATCTGTCGGCTTTAATTATATCAGAAATACTTTGTTTTTCCGAAGTGCATGTGACGGAAAATATGGTTGGAGCGGATGCATTAGTACTTGTATTTTCATTCACGAAAAACAAAGCAGCTGGCTCTGTATTACAGGTATGAATGACAAAGTCAAGACGAGAGTTAAATCTTATTCTCAGAACATAACCCATAAGACGATTTGCGGCAAGTGTCAATATTTTTGCTTGTTTTGTCGTCGATTCAAAAAGGTCTTATAGTGTAGTGGTATCACCTCGGATTCTGATTCCGGTAACCCGGGTTCGAACCCCGGTAGGACCTCGTTTTCTTTTTGAAATTTTTTGGAGGAGGATATGTTTTTCCATGCCAAGATTCCATTTTGGCTTTTGGGAAAGGTCTTTCTTGATCGTGTTGGTGTTTTGGGCGGCATAGCATACTTCCATTTTGGAACCCAAAGTGTCCATTTAACAGAAATTACACCTTAATTTGCGTTCTCGGTGGAATTCCATTCCATATACTTATTTCCCTTATTTCAAAATCTGACCGATTCACCACAGAAAAAGTTCACGAGGAGCAACGTCCACAGAAAGAGTACCAAACGGGATGATGTGGCATTGTAGATCACGGCAAAAAAAAACAAGAAGCACGTATGCATAGGCTGTTTGTGTATTTCTAAACTCTAACAGTTGAGTAGGAACTACTATTTGCAAATGCAGAGGTAGTAGTCCTTGGTCATCCTGTGCCATTTTTTGCTCCAAATTATGAAAACAACAACAAAACCATTAATTACCATCGACAGCATAAACATCAACCAGGTCGTCAACACGATGCCATCTCTATTTCTCCACGCTTGAATGCCCCATGTGAATCCAGTTCCAATCATGTTACGAACAAACAACATCAACACCTAGGCCTCTGAAGATGATTCAGGATAGCACTCGATTGCGTACGTCAAGCAGATAGGGCCGGTAGATGTCATTGAAAAGCCTAAGAGACCTTGGCCTAAGATCACAGGAACTGCCTAAGAGACCTTATTCAGGGCCCCAAGACCGTTTACAAGGACCCCCGCAGCGTTAATCAAAATCGGAAACAACATGGAGTAAAGTCTAAACTCAGCTTTAATGATTCCGTTTTTCTTTTTCGCCAAATGCACCGCGAGCCAGTCAACTAACTGGCTCCCATATACCATGCCAATCAGGCATCCAACCAACGGAGACAAGTTGGTAAGGCCGGTAGAAGAGGTAGAAAACCCGTAGTGAGTTTCGAAAATCTCTGACTGAGTTGTGGCCATGGGTGAGAGCCACATTATTTGGGCACCATAGACGATGCTGCCCTAAATGACTGCGGTAAAAGGGACCATAAATATGGGCCGGAAAAACAAGTAGAGCCAAGACTCTTTCATGTTGAACTCAAGCTGAACCAACCGCATCCGCTTCAAATATTTCCGGGGTATACCGACCAAAATTGTCTCTTCCGAGGTCTGGAAAAAAGGTACCGATATAGCCTGTTGCACGCGCAAGTTTTTCTCCGACACAATTCCAGATTGCACTGCCAGAAGCACGATCTTTTTGGAGCGGATCTGCAGCCAAATTTCCTCCCCTGTAATGCTTTCCTCGCGCCGGAAGGTGATGTGCTCCATAAAAAAGAGCGGGATCACAAACAAGACACAGATGATGATTACCTGGGGCTTGAACGCCCATTCCCCGTTCGGCAAGTATCCTGCCACCACATGGTCAATATACGACCCGAAATACAACGCTATCAACAACCACGCGAACTTGGTTGCTCTCTCGTGTACAAAAAATATGTCGGTGGACAAAATCTCTACTAAGGAGTCGACAGGTGCGGTGGCAAACCCGCCCAAGATGTTCACGGCAATCAATTATTTCCAGTTTGTAGCCTTCATACCGACAATGTTAGAAATCAATGACAAATTCGTGCAGATCAAGTATACAAAGCACCTTCCAAGCTTCATAGCCGTGGGCTGGAGAAAGACACAGCCAAGTCCCAAGAAAAGAAAGCACATTGCGGCCGTAAGATTGAGGTCGTTGATTAAGCAGTTACATTACATGGTCCATTGGGTCCAGTACGGCCCATTCCAATTCACTGTGATGGCAAAAAAACGATCTCCACACAAAAAACAGCCCGAACTGGGTGTTTTTCTTACGCTGAGACCAGCGAAGCGGTTCATTTACATCATCCAGTGGCTGCTGATGAAGGATAATATCCGATTGGGACCCACCGGCTTTTCTATGTGGGGACTTTCTCCTACATCCACCAAATTGACCGTGCCTGGAAGAAGCTTTCGGGGATTGAGGAAGACTCGGTCCACGGAAAGGATTTTCTCAAGCTAATGCACGGACATATTTTTAGAAATAGGGTGGTTTCTAGAATTCAGACTAGTCAATTTGATTTCTCGATTCTGGAAATAGTTTCTCTCTGGGTGGTCGACTTTCTCAGCTGGGAAAATTTAATGTTCAATGATTGATAGGGCTTATTCTGTAATTATAAGATTGTCCCTGTGCTTCAATTTGAATTTGAAGGCTGATCCTCTTGGCAACCAGTAGATTAGGCCTGGGAGGTACATATGACCCATATTCTATGAAATATAGCACACTTTCATTCTGCGACATCCATTTCCCGAGAATAGATAAGGTAGATATCGGCATCGGACACCTTCCCGATGCGGCGATATCTTCAGCGGAAGTGCACTAATATTTAGTGATGCAAATATACCGGTCTGTACGTGCAGTCCTTGAGCGCCAACGCACCTTCTTCATGATGAGAATACGTCACGAATGTTGGAGTTTCCCCACACTCGGACTATGAAAGGGAAAATGTTTTTTTTGAGCTGTGTTTGGGCTATTCTTTAATGATTTATTAGTCTATCTGGATTTTCTATTCTTTTCTTGATTCCAAGAAAGTATTCACTTAACATCACTGCAGTCTAATAATTTTAAAGACCACAGGTCTTCAAATACACATACGAATGCCGCAAGAGAAATTACGATAATGTCGGAGCTTTAGGCGCGAGGGATCAGAATAGCCTACGCTTTTTTATGATTTCCTCAGGCTCCAAGGACCCATTTCTCTGGTCTTGTATTACATGTATTACTCATGCCAAAGGTGTGAATCGAGACTAATTTCACTATGGACTTCACTTTCAGAGACCCAAAGCGACTTTATCAAATTTATGAAATAAAGCCCTTTATTTCAAAACATTATTCCCGATATCATATCTGCTGGTAATGATACCCGAAGACGACCCAGCTTTTGTGGTTTAGAACATCAGTAGGAGAGTGTTTATGCACTTCTTACATTGAACAACATTGGTGTACAGCGCTTGCGTTGAGAAGATGATTCGTCAAAGTCGTTAGTGGAGACAGAAACCTGCTGCGACAACACGTTGTCCAAGGTCGTGTGATTGTAACAGGCAAATTTTAAAATGCAGGGTCATCGTCATACAAAACGACCGCCTGGTTTCCTGAAATCAAAGTCAGTTTTGGGACGAAGATGCATTTATGCACCAAGACAGAAGAGATTCCCACAACCGACGATGCAAGGCACTTTTAATTTACTTCAGTGCTGCAGTTTCGAAACCCAAAAAAATATTCAACGCTGTCACTGGCTCCTGTGTAAAAAGTACTCACCCTATATCCCAATCCAAAAATGCAGACTTATTTACGAGAACGCCCAGAACGTTCGAATAAGCACTTTATGCGTTGATTCTGTCAATCAATCGTCTGGTTTGCGGAAAGTATGTAGGTTATGATATAAATACTTCCATATGTTTGTCTGCATCAGTGCTACTAAAACGTATTGTGCCAGATCCGCGGGCTATCCCCAGGTAATCCAAAGACTACTAAGCTCTAGTCATAATACCTGAATCCTTCATTGTACAAGGAAGATAATCAAGGATAAACAAAAAGGTCTCCCCAACACACGATCTCTATGAAGCTGGGATGTTGTTAAAATACAGCCCACATGGCTATTGAAAACGAAATTTGAATGGTACGCTCTAAGGTTGGCTGCTAACACCACGGGGTTACCTTCCCGTTCGGCTTTCCACTTACCTGATGATCCTGTGTCCGTACCCATATACTACGACTACATTTTAAGTTTCAGAAACACGTTGACCTGGAAAGTCTGGTCCCTGGTGTTTGGAAATGGAATATTATAAAGAGTATTGCTTTTGAATTGACGAGTTGGGGATTAGCCCAACCCTTTCGAGCTGTGATTATGGCGGCCTTTTTAGCAGCGGAAAGATTTAATGCAGAATATAGTTTCTGCGTGCGTGGTTGAATAAGTCAAAAAAGCACCCCTTTTTTAGAAACGATTCGTTTATCTCTTCGTTCTTTAGTTTCCATGTGTTTTGTTTGAATATCAGCAACACGAATTACAAAAAAGCCTTTTGTGTGGCATGCTTGCAATGGTTTCACAATTTGTTGTATTTTGATAACTTAATCCTGGGCAAGTATAGAGACTATTGATCATTCAAAAGCTCAATTCCATTATGTTGAAGTCAGCAGGAACAGGCAGGAACTTAGCTGAGTCACTCCCCAAAAACTTACTCATAGAAAACAGCATCTTTGTTTCCGTCTGATGATAGGAAAGTGATACGTAGGTGTATCCTAGGGAGAAAATATAGCTATGTCGTGGCCAAACTGAACGAAATACGTGCTAAAGTATTAATAATATTAGTATATATTTGAATGAACATCAGTTTTTGAACTGATGCATTTTCTAATTGAATAGATCCCCACACCGCACGCCTTAATATTCTGATTTCCCTATTTCTCAACATGCACTCATTGCTTCCAGCTTGGCAAAGTATATTTCGCAAATGACTTTTGAAGTTGTCTGCGCACAGTGATTTTCTGGGCACCAACAAAACTATCAACGCTGACCTTGATGGCACGATTTAAGTCACTTTGGCTGACAAAGTCTGATAAACGCATTTTCGCAAATGACTCGGCAATACGAATAATACTTTCCAAGTGACGTACAGTGATAGGAAAGGAGCCCGTTGATATAGACTCACGGCGCAAGTCTGCATAAACACGCGACACTTTGTCCATGTCCATTTGCTGAAGCTTTGGCAGCACGCGTGAGCGGGCATAGCTGATATACTTTGCCAAAAGCTGTTGCGGTATAGGAGAGATCTCGCTTTCTCGCTGTTTAGTATTTTGAGCGCTTTTCTCTCGGAGTGTCTGCTCAGGTTGTTGGTCATTTTGTTGGCCCAGGAAATCCATGTGACCCGGATGTGACCGCATATGCGAGTCAACAACAAATGACGCGAGTCGCTCGTCCAGTTCCGCGTTCACCACGTCTCGCACAACGCACAAGATGTCGAAACGCGACAAAATTGGTTCTGTAAGGTTGACGTTCTGAGATAGAGGAAGCGTAGAGTTGTACTTTCCACCAATAGGGTTAGCCGCGGCAATTATGGCGCACCGGGCGCGCAACGACGTGACAATACCGGCCTTCGAAATGGAGATCAGTTGTTGTTCCATAGCTTCATGAATAGACGTACGGTCCTGATCATTCATCTTGTCGAATTCATCGATTAAGCACGTTCCCTTATCAGCTAGGACCAATGCACCACCTTCCAAGGTCCACTCCCGTGTAATGGGATCTCTGCGCACCGAAGCAGTAAGTCCAACAGCAGATGCACCTTGGCCCGTAGCGAAAACAGCCCTGGCGGCCGTCTTTTCTGCATACTTAAGAATCTGGGACTTGGCCGTACCCGGGTCACCAAGGGCCAACACGTTAATGTCACCACGAATAGAGTGTTTTCCGTTTATATCTTTAGCCACACCACCAAATAGAGAGCAAGCCACCGCGGTCTTGATATCACGGTGACCGTATATCAGCGGAGCCATAGAGGCGATAATCTTGTCGATGATCCCCCTTTCACGAGAGAGCCGGCGGAATTCCTTCTCGTCGTCCTCCACCCATGCAGCATGACCTCCATCGCCACCGAACATGGCCACGGCCTCTTTACGGGAGATATGGTTTGCCTCAAGTACGGTAGCAAATACTGGAAATCCGTTCTTGGCGTTGAGCTGCCCGTCGTAATTGTTCTTGTATACGCCGGTAATTTCAACGGCCTCGCCAGGACGTGCGACGTCGACCAAATCTGCAAGCAAGATGACTTCACGGTGTCTTGGCAAACGTCCTGCGGGCACTGCGCCAGGAGCTTCTTGCAAGGTGATTCTCTGGTAGTTGCGATAAAGAGTTTTTTCGGAGTTGATTTTGAAAGGTCCCTTTGCGTGGCAGTTTGTGCAGAAGCTCACGCGAACCTCAGTGCTTGCGTCTTGAACGTATGGCCCGAGAACGACTCCACACTTGAGGCAGTCAAACTTGACGTATTTGAGCTGGGGAAACACACCAGTGCGGCGTGTGACCACGCCCAGGACTTTCACAAGCTGGTTCAAGTGGCATTCGCGAAGCTCGCGCAACAGCAACAAGTTGGGGAAGTCCAGCACGCGGACGTGAATTTCCGCATGGATCTGGGAGTAGTTTGGGTATGGCATTTCCGTGGCCTCCATAGCGACAACGTCGAAGATTTTGAGAACTTCACTTGGCGCCGCAGCCAAGAAGAGAGCCAATACCGCCTTCAGCTCGGCGAGGTGACGATAGCTGACCTCCAAAGATTCCAGATTGAGCTCACCCATAAGCTTGATCCGCGTACCGTAGACAGAGCGGCCATCTTCGGTGTACTCCAACAAGAACAGGCGCAACTCACGCGCCACAGACCGTGCCACTGCAGGCTGCACAAGCCACTCGGCAATGGATGGCGCCTTTACGTCCGCCAAGCTCTCGAGAGAAAGCTCTTCCTGAAACGGATCGATGTCAAGGTCGTCCATGAAAGCATCGCCGGCGTCGTCAAACTGGCGCCGGCGGCGGCGCTGGATGGGCATGCCAAACTCGTTGACGTCAGCCATTGCATCCTCGGCGTCATCCAAAAATGCCTGTTCGCGCCCGCGACCGTGGCTGGTGCTCCGCATAAGCTCATCACGCCGATCCAACTGTGCCTCAAGGCGGCGCCGTGTCGCAGCATCCATGGCCTCGTACTCTTCGTCGTCTATATTGCCATCAGCAACATCATAGTGGTCCTGCAACTCGTTGGCACGGTAGTCCTGTGCCATATGGTCCATCAAGTCCTCGCCCTCGTCGTCATCGGATGCGTTCAAGTCTGCCACATCATCGACAATCTCGTCTTCCTCGTCGGCAAAAGGAATTGCCGGAGACAGTGGCGGGAGCTGGGGGCTCGATGCCAACAGCGGCGGTGAACTGCTTGTGTCCATGGGCTGGTCCTCGGCCTGGCGCTTACGGGGGCTTGACATGGCTGCAAAAACAGAAAAAAGGGGAAGATGGAATGTGTGTGATGTGTGGTGTTGAGAGGGGTCAGCGGCAGAAACTCAAACAGGTAGTCGTGTTGTGGTCTGTTCAGTTTTGGTTCGTAGTGGCGGTCACCAGGGAATTTCCACTGTCAGAGGGGAAAGAGGAGTGTATGAGACACTTAGACAAGCAAACACTGTCCAGTATGAAGACAGACTTTGAAAGAAAAACAGACAGTGTGTCGTTCCGATATCCGAAACAAAAAAAAAGAGAATGTAGAAAAAAAAAGCTGCCGAGGAAAGCTGGTGATATGATTTTTTCTGATCCACAAGAAAGAACGGGAAGGGCTAAAAAAAAGACGGCCAGCTGCGACGCGCGGTGTGCGCGTGCTTTTTACCCGATCGGGCTAATTGGGCAAACTTTCGAATGAGCCGCACCGATGTAAGACAGGAAAATTAGGCCAATACAATGACGCGACTGCGTGTAAATGAGCGAATCGAGATTTGCTTCTTTCTTTCCACTGTTTTTTTTTTCTGTGACGGTTCCGAAATGAGAGTGGTCAGTATTCCATGTTGATATCCTCGTTCGTGCTAAGAAAAATATGCCGTCCTCCATTGTGTACACGGCCAGCGTTTCCGACAAACCCTGGATTTGTTAGTATTGCGGTCTGAAAGGATGGAGGCTGTGCTTGGATTGAGGTGATACCTATGTCTTTATGGTGTGTTTAAACTCCTGGTTGATATAGATCGTAGTTGAAAATAAAAAGTGTACATTCATTTGAATAACTGCCGTATATCCTTATTATTTGAGCATATTAAATAACGCCGGTACAAGTATTCAAAAGAAGAATGTTCGGTACTGGGCGAATTGACCATTCGAATAATATGTTTCATTGTCCAGGGCTATCTAAGTCATATATTTCACCATGGTGAGCATAAAAGTCAAACAGAACAATTCTTACGTTCAAGCATTTGTTCTGCATCGAAATGGGTATCGAATACATGCCGCCCCAGAAGCTTCATCGCAAGTCGTCACGTTAAAACGCAGTCCTAGTTTTCCATCCTGTCTCATCGCTTGCACTTCAGTACATATTGCTTTTCTATATACTTGTGTTTGATATTTGATTCATTCTATTCAATTTTGTTCATGGGCGTATTCTATTTGATATTTGCCATGAACTGACTTATGTATTTACAGTTACTATTCCAGAAGTATTGGTACACAATACTTATACTCGAGCTCCTCCAACATAGCATCCGGGTTTTCACGTGACTTTCAAAGACTCCAGCTTTGTCAGCCAAACTTCGAATATATTCTTCCGATCTTCAATATGTCTTAGCAAAACTAATAGTCGAGAAAAAAAAAGCGCAGTCACATCATGTGAAACATTAGATGTGGTGACATTCTCATGTTTGGTCTTGTTGAATTCTGAAACTTGTACCTTTACTTCTTTTTATATGATCAAGCTGTAAAGATGCTCTTTTGAGTATTTTTTCAACTTTGTGTTCCGAAATACTTACGAAATTTCGGAACTATGGGCCAGCTTGCTCTCCAATCTTTATAAGCAATAGCTTATTCAACTAAAATGTAAATATATAAATAAAATTACCGGTTGAACAACTACAATCAATACTGCGTGAGCAAAAACCCAAACCTCTCTTAAAAAGGGTCCACTTTTATATCTTCAATATTTCACTGTTACGTTGATTAGATTTTTTTCCTGCTTTACAGGAGCCTTTAGCAAATATTTTGTGAGTCTCCCTGAGAATAGCAAGTCATGATTCAAATTACAGCTGAATGAATGAAACACCTTGCAGAAAAATCATGAATGACTAACCAGGCTCTCGTTTTACAGCTCTGCGGAAAGTAATTCCTCACAAAAAAAGTAGTTTATTTCAACGTCTGCCGCCATTATTCAAACGTTTGATATATTTTTAGCGTATACACATGTGTGGTTTTAGACTATGGTGTAATAAAAGCCGATTCACACTAATGTTTTGGGTTCAAATACCTTTGAATCAAATCCGGAGGAATTACAATGGAACAGACAGGGTAGATTTCTACAATTATGGTATTGATGTGAAATAAGACATGAGGTTGACGGCATATAGGTTAGTTATCCAAAAGATTGTTTTCTCGGTTTATGGTGTAAGATGTTACTACATGCTGGCTCGTTTCCTATATTTGAAATGGTTCTTAGTGCAGTCGACTGAATTATTCAGGAATGCATGAGCTTCCTGGGGTGTGCATTTTAGCAATATGATGTTCTGGTACAAGGTCGTTGAAAATGAATTTCTTGAAGAAATATGCCATTTGTTTCTGAAAAAAGTATCAGGTTTCTTTGGGCAAATAAAACACATCGCCAAAAATAATGGCGCAAAGTGCTGTTTACTGATGCTACATATATGTAGGGTAGGGTGTGGGTAAGGTCTGAGGGCCCTAGTATATTGCGCGGCAAGGGTCCATTTTTAGGGCATCGATTTTTTTTTTCTTTGCGTTGTCTTTCCTATGCGTTGTCTTTGGCCTGTTATTTTTATTCATTTCTCCTGGCTCTTCGTTTTTTTGCTCTTTTGTTCTTTTGCTCTTTTGTTCTTTTGTCCTTTTTCTGTTGTTTTCACGGTCCCCGCCTGAAGTAATAACAGGTCTGACTACCGCACGTGACTCTGCGGCAACATCTACGTGCCCTCCACGTAGCCTTGCTAAGACTTCTGAGTGCCTCTCTTATTTTGAAATATTCTCTCTATTCGTATTTATTTCGTGCCGAAGATGCTGTCCTGGCCATGCCTCTCCTCGCATAAACAACCAGTTGTTCGAACACGCTTTATTTCGAAAAATGCCAATATAATATAGATAGATAGATAGATAACCAAGCCTAAATGACCGAAAACCGAAATTACAAACCTGAAAAATCGAAAATTCAACTTCCTCAAAGGATGACCTTGAATATTGGGCGTGGTGGTTTCACCCAGACGAGATCTCTCCCCCAATCCATGAGAATATGCCTTGCACTATTCTCTTGGGCCCCAATGCAGAGCGCGGTGCCCCAGGCGCGCCCCACCACCACGCGCGCCCAATCCACTCATGATAAACGTCATCAATATATAAATACCCACCCATATCCTCGCCCATACTCCAGCACAAATACCAACACAAACATCCTCCCCCGCGCGGTGCCCCCCCCTAACCCCCTTTCTGCACCTTTTTTTTTGTTCACGGCTGCTGAAGTCATGCCTTCGCCCACACGTACAAGGCCGGGGACCCTGCCGCCACTGGCCGCGGCCAACAAAGACCCTGCTATCGACGACTCGGTCACCGCGGCCGATTTTCTACTATACCAGACCCAGCTCGAGCACGAGGCCCGCGAAACCATGCCCTACGAGCCGGACTCATGCACGTATCCGCAGCCGCTCCGCCAGCTTGTATTTGCCTGTTTAACTTGCCGCGCGGCTAACCGCAACACCCCCCTAGGCGTGTGCTACCTGTGCCTGATCCAGTGCCACTCCACGCACGAGTTAGTGGAGCTTTTCTCGCGGCGTGGCTTTGTGTGCGACTGCGGTACGGCCCGGATGGCCTCGGGCCTGGCGTGTGCCGTCCGCGCCCGGCAGTCTGGGCCTGGGCCTGGACCCGTACTGGCTATGATTCCCCGCATGCGATCTGGGTCCGGATCTGGATCTGGATCTGGATCTGGATCCGACGCGCTAGCCGCCCGTTCATTCGTCCTGGCACCGCTCCCACAGGCCTCCGATATCGAGTGCCTGGGAAACACATACAACCACAACTTTGCCGGCCGCTTCTGCAGCTGCGCGGCCCTCTACAACCCGCTTCTCGAGACACAGACCATGCACCAGTGCTACTTAGGTGACGTGTGTGGCGAGGACTGGTTCCACCAGGCGTGCATTCTCGGCTACGCGCCAAGCACATTCCAGAGTCTGCCCGGGGTGGGGGCTGGCCAAAACAGGTTAGAGGAGTTGCCACCTCCAGGCCCCGACGCCGCTTCCGAGACCATTACCGCACATGCTGCGTCTACGGCGCCTACAGCGCCTGAAGAGGCGCCTGAAGACGAGCCCGCAGTACCCCATTTTCCGGACTTAGCCACCTTCGCCGAGTTCGTGTGCTGGCGCTGCGTGACCAAACACAAGCGTGCGTTTGAAGAGCTCGTCGCGCTCCCGGGAATTGTTGTGGCCAAAAGACGCCATTTCGCTGCCGTCTGTTCCCCAGAGCAGTGGGCTGTACTCGACGAATCGGCCCTGCAGCCCGAAAACGAACCGTTGGCAAAGCGCCCGAAAATAGACCTTGCGTTGCACGAACCAGTAAAATCCTCTACCATGTCTCCTACCCAGGCGCATGCGGTGCCGTACTCCGTGTTCTTGGCGGAGAATTTCTGCTCGCGCTTGGCTGCGCTCCAGGACCTGCTTCCACTAATCTCGCCTCTCCGTGCGCTTCTCGGACAGTTTGGATTCCTTGTCCAGGACGACCCCATCTATCAGCCCATAGAGGATGATGTTCTTTCGACGCAGGCATCAGAAGGCTCGCTCTACGACTTGGGCTCCACGGCCCTACTGACACTTCCTATTCCACAGGCCCTAGAGGGTCTCCAGGCGTACGATACAATGAAGGAAAAGCTCAAGGGCTTCTTTAAGGACTTCGTCGACCAGAAAAAAGTGGTTACCGAAAAGGAAGTCAGGGACTTCTTCGGCAAGATGAAGGAAAAGTAAGTGGCTCTCCAATAAATAAGTTGAACTATATACATCCTCAGCATGACCGCTTGCGTGCTCTCTCACTCGCTCTCTTGTTCACTACTTTACTTCTTCTTCTTCTTCTTCTCGTCTAACTTCGCAAACTCGTTCTTCCACAAGCCATTGATCTGTTCCTCGTTGGCATTGGGAAAAATCGCAGCAAACACCTCATCGTACCACAGCACTGGGATGAACGTCATGCCATCCTTCACTTCCTCCGAGATCTCCTCCAATTCATTTTCAATGTCTCTGGGGAAAATAATCGTGTCACATCCGTATCTCTTTGCTCCCAAAATCTTCTCTCGAAGGCCACCAACTGCAGATACCTTACCGGTGAGCGTGATCTCACCCGTCATCGCAATATTGGGCGGCAAGGATTGATTGAGGGCCAACGAAATCAAAGACGAGGTGAATGCAATACCGGCAGATGGCCCATCCTTCGGAATTGCACCTTCGGGGCAATGCACGTGTATTTCTGCCCCCTCGAAGAATCGGTTCTCTGGGTAGTTCTTGACCATGAACAGCTTCGAGAAAGAGTATGCGATCGAAGCGGACTCCTTCATCACTTCTTTCAAATGACCAGTGACACGCACACCAGCATGGCCAGAACCGGCGCCAATGGAGCTTGTCAAGATCGACTCAATGTACAAAGCATCACCATTTCCAGATGTGCTGTAAGCAAGTCCAGTCGCAACACCGGGAGGTGGGATATCGTAAACACGGGTCTTGGTGTAAATTTCTGGGCCAACGTAGTCCTTCAAAACATCGGGTGTGACTTCAAGTTTGATATCATCGGGTATCTCGTGCGGAAGCACAGAATTGTCCTCATTTTTCTCGCTTTTCTCAATGCTAGTGTCAACGGTTTTAAACTCTTGAACAATTTTTGAATCGTTCTCATTCATTTGAGGTGATTTCTTCTCAAGCTCTGCAGTTTCTGCAGGTTCCCTAGTCTCCAATTCTCTTACAATCTTCAACGAGGCTTTGCTGAAAATCCGAGTAATGAGTTTCTTCAAGTTTCTCAATCCACTCTCTCTACAGTATTTTTCAATCAATTTCCTTGCCGACTCGGCAGCAATTGAGACACGAGATTCATCTAAATTAGCCTTTTTGGCGGCGTTAGGAATCAAGTGTTTCATGACAATCTCAAACTTTTCGTTATTAGTGTAGCCAGGCACCTCAATTACTTCCATCCTGTCTCTTAATGGACCAGGGATGTTCCCCAAGTAATTGGCCGTGCACACGAATAAGACTTTAGAAAGGTCGACCTTGACATCGATGTAGTTATCAACAAACGCATTATTCTGCTCGGGGTCTAAAATTTCCAAGAACGCAGATGCAGCACCTCCGCTCTTGCTCATGTCGAGCTTGTCGATCTCGTCAATCAAAAGCAACGGGTTCAGTGTCTTCGCCTGCTTCAACGCTGAGATAATGCGACCGGGTATCGATCCCACGTATGTTCTGCGATGGCCTTTAACCTCATGTACGTCCTGAATACCGCCCATAGCAATTCTCACATAGCGGCGATCCAAAGACTCAGCAATACTCTTGGCAATCGAGGTTTTACCCGTTCCAGGAGGTCCCACAAGACACAAGATTTTGCCATCCACTTTACCTGAGATCTTTCCCATGGAAATAAATTCCAAGATACGATCCTTGACATCCTTTAAACCATAATGGTCTCTGTCCAAGACGGTCTGCGCCAAACGCACATTGAATCGGTCCTTCGAGTAGATGCCCCAAGGAATCGAAGTTAACCAGTCCAAGTACTTTTCGCTGACTGCAAGCTCACTGGAGTGTTCCTGTCCCGCTTCTAATTTGGCCTTTTCCACTTGGTACGCCTCCATAGCCTCTTCAGAAAGATGCATGTGGCGAATACGCTCCTCAAATTTAGCTGTCTTCAGTGACGCCACATCAGGGCCTCCAATGTGTTTCTGGAGACCCTTGATGTACTCGCGAATAAACTGCTTATGCTGTGCCTCTTCTGCCTTCAGCGTGAGCTCCATAGTAGTGTCGATTAAAGTGTGATACAGCTTGAGCTCGACCTTGAACAACTCAAGAGCCTTACGCAAACGTTCCTCGACATTGAGCTCGGCAAGTAATGCCTGGATCTGCGATGCTGGGGCTGCAGAGAGCGAGCCAATGAAGTCCGCGAGCTGCAGCGGTGAGTTCAAGAGACTGGCGCCACGGGTTGCCACGATCTTCTTGCTTGGGATCTTGTTGTCGATGACCTCAAAGTACGCCTTTACCTGCGCAATCAAATGCCGCATCTCTGGGCTGTCAATGTTGTAAGGCTCGTCGTCACACCGCGTCACACGCGCATAAGACACGCCAAAGTCACGCAAGTACAGTGTGGGAGAGTCCTCGTCCATGGCTTCGGGTGCCGCTTCCTCAGGGGTCACTAGCTGCTCCAAGCGGCACCTCTCCATGACACGACCCAAGATGCGCAAGTTGTCGCCATCTTCATAAGTTCGAAGCACAAAACAGTGGGCACCAATATCGTGGACGGACCCGCGGGTCGGAATAATGTCCGTGTCTGGCATATCCGGATCAGTCATATGAAAGAGCACAAAGTGTGGTTCGCGCCGACTGCAAATCTCTTTAACTGTGCGCTTTACTTTTGGGTCCGAGATGTTGATCAGGAACTCACGGCCGGGAAGCTGTGGCCTATCCTTCATCGCTATTGCAAGAAAAGGGGGGTAAGCGCCGGTTTCCAGCATGCTTTCCGCGGTCAACGGGCCGCTGCCGTCATCGCTTCCGCCATCATTTCCACCGTTGTCGCCACCATTGTTGCCGCCGCTATTTCCACTGCCTCCCATGGCAGCAGAACCCGAGGCTTCGATAGAAACAGGCGCATTTGGGACGCTGGGAGTCTCATTTTCAGGAACACCCAGTCCAATATCTGGCGCCTCATTATCACCTTTTTTTGGCGTGTCATTTTCGCCGCCCTCTGTAGGTTTCTCCTTCAGCTCAGGCAGTTTCAGGGGCTTTTCAACTGGCTCTGCGGAACCTGTATCCTTGCTTTTAAACGCGTACTCAGGTGCGAATGACTGCGGCACGTATCCGTTAGGTGTTGGCTCCAAAAGCGGGAAAAAAAGAGGCAGTTTGTTGTATGGCGGACAATCTGAAACAGGAACATCGAGCGGATACCTTGGAATCCTAGGAATTTCTGAAATTATGGGCACAGAAGTGGCACATCTGACGGATACTCGCACGACAGAACCACCTTGATTAGGGGCACTTTGGCGGCGTGCAACTCGCAGTGCACACAGGTGAAAACTCAGTCTCAACATGCAGATATTTCCTATGGTATATATAGAAAAATCCCAGCAAATTATGGGAAGTTAGCGTGGTTCTCTGCTGATGGAAGTAGGGGATCACGATAAATGAGTCGGTATGTTCGTTGTGAATACGGGCCGCGCGCGACTGGGAGGCGAAAGTACGCACGTGACCAGATTTCGACAGCCTTCTGCTAGTATAATCTCGCGAACCATGCAAGTATTCCATTATGAGAAGGTAAATCAATTAACGCTATGATTCCAGTTTTTCGCCTTAGTTGATTGAATTTGGAGTTTTATCGATTCCGGCCAATATCTAGTGCCGAGTGTATTTCTGATCACGTGACATGGTGATGCTCGTTCGTTCATTCCAGCATACAAGAGAACAGCGATTTACGTCAAAAAGTACATATGCTCGGTTAAATCTGCCGGCAGTTTTGAGCGACCATGCATTAAAATATCCGGTAAACCATAAATTGTTTAGTCTCATTAAGGAAACCATGGGCAGAAGACAGTCTTCTTTTCTCCTTTTATAAAAAAATTCGCTCGCTTTTGTTTGCCGATCTCTTACTGCCTTCGGTACAGATCGCTTGGCTTAGTAATCATTAGATGTTTTTGATCTGTTAATCTATGATCCTTTTTCTAATCCGTCAAAAGCCTCCGCCATGAGATGTGGGTATTCTATATGTAATTTATACAACATCTAACGTGGGAATCCAGTCCATAATCAAGAATTTAGAGCTGCAATGCAGACTACATAAATATTGTCTTGTTCGCCTTCAGTCGCCGACATAATGCATAGTACATGCGGGAGTCAGCGTATATCCAAAAAGAAACCTTAAATTACGTTCATTGGCCTTAGTTTCCAAAAGTTTTACTCTCTTGTGCACTGGGGTTTCATCTTGTGAAATCATCGGTGAAGTTGAGCGAGGCAAATAAACGGCGCCATTTTAGACCCGGCTGTGGTCAGAACCTTTGTGCAAGCATTCCTTGAGTTATCATTTTTTTCCTCATGAGTTCTGCTGATTAGAGAGCATGGTTTTTTGCTGTGACATTTCCACAGACATGTACTACGTCTGCTATTTGCAATAATTTTGTAGAAGCCATATGGTCTCTGGGCCTCTGTCCTTGTGACATCTAGGGCCTGTGTTCTCAATAGCAGGGTCCGAAACGCACCATTTTCTGCTGAAGACGTCATGGTAGAACACGAGCAAAAAAATGCGGCGTTCTTTTTTAGCACATACAAGCCATGGTGGTACATTCGAAAAGCGGATAAAAGTGCAGTATCCAATCACCTAACCGATTTTGAAAACATGTTTCTTTCGGGCTACCGGACCCGCCGAGGCCGGTCGTTTTTGTGGCTGCACAGGAGATCCTCTTTCGGTCTCAAAATTTCCATCCTGATAATACTTGAGCGAGTTCAAGTCATCCTCGTCCCCGTCGTGGGCTCGCTCATTCAGCGCCAAGATGAGCTTCGATGCCTCTGAAGAAATCAATCTGATTTTTTTTCTCTTGTGCTTCTTTTTTTTATCTGACTCGAACGTCGAGTTTGCACTTTGGAATGTCTCCTCGGGGTCCGAGACCGTCGTGATGCTGGCATTCAGGACCTCAGACGCCGCGTACTTGTTTACGACGTTCTCTTCCGATCCCTTCAGCTTATGGTGGCCTGGTATATGTGGCTCCTCGCTATTGTGTTTTGATTTCTTCGGCGTGGACTCTGCACTGGAGTTGTTGGGCGAGAAAACATCACCTGAGGGCTTGGGGTCTGTCCGAGAAAGCTTAAACGATGCCTGTGAGGCCACCGATGCGAGCCCATCACTCATAAAAGAGTTTCCATGGCCGGACTTCAGCTCCGAGAATGGCGAGTTCGCAAAGAACAGTGGCATAGGCATTGTCAGGCGCGCCACCGGCGAGCCTGCGGCCGCAAGCATCACTCTGTTTTGCAGAGCGCTCTTAATTTTTGTCCGTGAGCCCGCAGAAACTTTAGGAGCGTTGCTTGTTTTTTTGAGCCTGTCAATCTCTGCTCGAAGCTCGTCGACTTTGGCGGCATGTGCCTGTTCTTTGGTCGAGAGCTGCAACTTCAAGTTGTTCACCTGGAGCTCGAATGCCTGGACCTTCCTTTGTAGTAGTTCTGAGTCAATGTTTTCATGCGATATCGAAGGAGATGCATGTTTGGCGTCTGCGGATTGGAGACCTGTCGCATTGGCTTGTTTATATCCATTGCCACTACTTGCCATTTGGTTGAGGTAGACGGCCTTCATCACACAGAGCCGGATCAAGTGTTTGCGCTGGGCATCTTGGTGCTCAATGTCTTTTAGTTCAAGCGCTAGTTGTAATCTCTGCTCTGCTAGCACATCCATTGTAGGGACCCACAATATATGATTAAAATGTGTATGTGCAAGCGTCCTGATTCCAGCTGCTGGGGGTATATTTCTTGATGTGTTGCTCACGACGTAAGAGCAGATCTTTTATCATAGAATATCTCCTTCCCCAGAAGCAGAAAAAAATAAGAGCTAGCACAAGAACAAGCCCAATAAAAAAGATTGTCGCTATGATGTGCGGCACCCGGGTCTCGATGTGAATATATAGTTGACCAGCCCCATTTAGACACGCTATGTTTTGGTCTGTAAACATTATATGCAGCTCCGCAATGATCTTCGAGCGCAGTATGCACGGCCTCAAACCCTCGCAGACGGTTGAAATGAAAAGACGCATGTTGACGACTTCCAACGGTGGTTTTCTAAATAACGTGTGTCCAAAAACCTTCCCCCCCTGCTCCCTAGATCCACATTTGCAAACTCTGAAATTTAAAAAATTGAAAAACAATTACGCTCTCACTTAACACAGAAAAGCAGCCGCGAGCCGTCCACCACAACAATTTTTTGATCCAGAGGCATACATATATCCAATTGATGGAGAACGTTGACTTGCCTATTCCCAAAGATGGTTCCGCAAACGTCTATGATGCGACTTCAGACGCGTACGTGGCAGACATACAGCTCGATGAGAAGTTGGTTGCTGAGTCTCCGCACCACGAGATAAGGCTCCAACAGAAACCCCCAAAAGTAGTGCTAGATCCGCTCGCCCCAGACTATAGGCGGTTGTTTCTCGAAAAGGGCACTGTGGCTGCGCCAGATGAGATCCTATATCAGACACGGCCGCTGGCTTTGAACATCCCGATCCGGCCGCGGGAAGAGTTTCTGGGCGCAGACGCGCTTCCGGATACGGACCTAACCCGTGCCATACATTACTATGCCAGCTCATCCCGCATGCCCAGTCACAGCATGGACGAAACAGCGCTTTTGGCTCTTGGCATCTTACTCGAGCAGTGGGCGGACGAGGCGATCAGTGCAGGCAGCCCGCTGCTTTTCTTCGAGCCCGACGTGCCCATGGACATGCTGGAACACTCGGCATCCGACGGGGACATTCAGGACGACGATATCAGTTCTGAGACTCTGAGCGGTGGCTCTTCAAACACGGCATCGGTCGGTGCCAGCTCCGTAGGCAGCTCTCCCCGCTGGTCGGGCGAAGACTCTGACGTCTTGTCGATCGACCTCCTGGAAAGTGACACTGCGAGTGAAGCTGAAGGAGAAAGGCATGTCAAGAAAAAAAGAGGTCCTACCGTGGCCGCCACCGCCCCATGTGCAGATATAGCCTTGCACTCCTCCTCTGATTCTGGATCCTCGTCTGGCGACGGTACCACGTCGAGCGATGACGAGTCCACAAGCGGTCAGGATAGTTCCAATAGTGACTTTGGTCTCGAGGGTTTTGGGTCGCTAGAAATGTCTCGTCGCGTGCCGGGAACACTGCCATGTGGTGTTGGGAGCGGGAACGATGTGGGTTTTTCTGACGATTTGGAATCACCGTCTCTCAGGACAGGCACGCTTCTGTCAGACTCCGAGGGTCTGAGCTTTTGACACCCGGAAATATGGGATTGGAGCCTGTACATCCATATTGCGTGCTTCTACTTACTACACAAACAAGGACCAATAAGATATTGGTCTCGAGACCTACTAGCATTGTGCTGTGGCAGAAACATCTTGACCAGCACCCACCCACATGTGTGCGTTGCATGTGGTCGAAGTAACGAGTACATGGATGGCACTGCTCTCAGCATATTTTTGGTATACAAGCTTTTATCAGCGTAGGATGACCAGCACAGTCAGAAACGCGCCTGAACGCCAGTGTCCCCAAGGCAAGAGGAAACACATGATCTATCGATACGAGAAATAGGTATCATAGAAAACTCAAATTCTTCTGTAAACACTCGCAATAGGAGAAGTCGGTAGCGTAGCGATTCCGACGCCCAGTTATCGATCTTTTCTATTATCATACATACACTAAGGGCCCGTAGTCCCTGTCTTTTCTTCAGCAGTAGCCTCGGTTGCAGTCGTAGTCTCAGCCTCAGCCTTCGCATCAGCATCAGCCTTGCCAGCAGTGGCCTCAGCCTCGGCCATGGCACGCTTGTTGGCCTCGACCTTCACCTGGTATGCCTTCTCCTTGCCGTCGTCGGTCGCACTGGTCAGGATGTCGTAGAGCCGCATGAGCAACTCCTGGGTATCCTCCTTGCTGACCATCAAGTTGACGTTGTTGATGCCGCGCCACAATGTCATGAACAAGTCCTCCAAGCCGTCGCCGCGCTTGACGGTCACGAACACGCAGCCCTGTGACATTTGGGCCAAGCGGTCAGTGAACTCCGTGTCCAAGCCGGACTCGCGGAGAGTATCTAAGCGCGGGAACGCCTCAGTGAACAACAACTTCAACATGTCAGTGTTAGTGGTCAACTGCCGTGCTGGCCCGATGTGCGCCCGCAACAACGGTAAACACTCCAGCTGCGCACGCCATGGGCACGTGCCGTTGTCGTTGCGCTGGCTCGTGAAGAGCTTGATGCCCGCGTGGATGAGCTTCAACTTCTGATTCTCGATGCGCAAGATCCGCGCCACCGCCGGCTGCACGAAGTAGATCGTGCGGCACGCCTCTCCGGTGGCGTTGCGTACCAACGCCGTGTCGCGCGGGAACGCATCCCCCACCTGGTAGAAGTCCCAGCACACTTTCAACTGCTCGTTCGCAGGGTCCAAGAACACGAACGGCTCCTCGTTTGCTGTCCGTGGGCCCTTGTGACGGACTGGCACCACGGCACCGGCACGTGCCTTCTTGGGCTCGGGCTCCTGCTCGGTCTCGATTTCGGTCGCAGGCCGTTTGTTGGACTCTTCTGTGGGTGTTTCTGTCGGCTTCTCCGCGGGCGTTTTGGCCAGTATTTCTGTCGGAGTTTCTGACGCATTTTCCACAGGCTTGCCGGAGTCGGCCACGGCTTCAGTACCTGCCTTCTCAAACACCGTGATAAAAAATCCACCCGTGTTCTGCAAGTGTGGATACACGCGGACGCAGCGGTCCAAATGGAAGCGCGCGGCCTCCTCCGGAGTTGGGGGGAATGCCGTGGCATGTACGGCGTCGTCGCCCGGCTGGCGCTCAATCATGTCCTTGCTGTACACCTTCCAGGAAGCGACGCCCAGGCGGCGCTTCAAGCGAGGCAAGTCGTGCGAGACGTCGACAAGGCTCACCGCAGGGAAGCGGCGTAAGGCCTCGGCAACGACAGCTTCGTTTTCGATGGGCAGCATCAGACACGTGGAGTACACCAAGCGGCCGCCAGGCTTTAAGAGCTGTAAGCCGCGCGTCAAGATGTTCACCTGTAATGGGTGCAATCCCAAGGCATCGCCCACGGAGAAGTCTTTCCACACGTTAATGTTTTTGCGCATGGTACCGTCACCCGAGCACGGCACGTCACACAAGACGCGGTCAAACTTGAGGTACGGCTCGCTGGATGAAAGCCGGATGCGCGGGAACAACTGCGCATCGTGGTTCACCACCACGAAGTTCGGCGAGTTGAGCCGTTTCACCTGGTGCACCAACATGTGCGACCGCTTGTAGTCGCTATCATTGGCCATCACAAAGCCCGTCGCCGGCGCCTCCGCATCGCGCATGTGCAACGCCTCCACGAGCTGCGCCGTCTTCAGTCCAGGTGCCGCACACATGTCCAATACCGCATGGTGCGGCTGTACGTCCATCAAGAGCGGCGGGATCATTGACACCGCCTCCTGCCGCGAGATGTTGCCCACCGTAGTCTCGAGCACCAAGAACCGCTGCGTCTGCGCAAACTCAGCGTTGCGCCGCACCACGTACTTGGGCACGTCCAACTGCCACCCCAACCCGTCGGGATAGAACTCGATGTTGCGCGGCGCAAGCCGCACGCCCTCGTGCTCTGCGTCCGCCAACCTCACCACGTGCTGTTCAATAAACTTGCGGTTGATCTCCTGCGCATGTGCTCGCGACCCGGTCACCCGAAACGTCACGGGCAAGTCCCGCTGGCAGTGCTCCTTGAACGACGCCCACTCTTCTTCAGGAATAAGACCCAATGACTTGTAGTACGTCTCCCACTTCTCGTTCTCGCGGCTCACAGGCGTCCAATCGCCACGCCCATCGGTCTTGGCCTCACCACTGCCCTGTCTCTTACCAAACTTGCCTTTTTTGAACTGTTTTCTCGCCATACTGGTGCACTGCAAGAGTTGGCGGAGCATAGATCCTCGCGTTAGCGGTCGGTTTTTTTTTCGCAATGCGCATCGCATACCTGTGCACTCTCGCTCGGCTCCGCGGCCCAACTTCGCTTTGCGGGGCCCGCCTGAGTTGTACTTTCCCAATGCGGCACGGGTTCCTCCACCGCCCAAACCCCTCTTATACACCGCACTAATGAAGGGCTGGACTCAATGAGGGTATTTATGAATTTGGATGTGTGTGTGTGTGTTTTTTTTCTCCATTGCTGTCAGTTTTATTTTTTTTCTATACTTTTCTGTGCAGTAACCTTTGTCCTTTCATAGCCATTCCATGGCGAGCCCAATTAAATGAGGTGTTGTGTACAGGCATGTATCGGAGTGGAAATGAATCGGTGGCGTGGAGGCCAGACTCTCTTAAAATCAGGATAAGGTTTCCAGATTTATACTTTGAAGTGCTTGATAACTGTGTTCTGGAAGGTTTTTCGAGAAGTCAGTTCAAATTCGATTTTTGTGGATCTTTTCTTCGCTCCATATTTTGTTTCGCAGTGTACTAACAATTTGTTCTTTTCTACAAACAGAAGAAAGTCTCCGAACGTTCGGCCTTAAAAAAAAATACATAAGTTTCTTAAAATACCCATTAAAATCGAGGAATCAAAAATCTAAGAATTACACACAGCGTAATTCTTAGATTCCCAGGCTAAATCCAGTGATAGGGCAGAGCTTCTGTTTTCGGTTTTTACCTATACTTTATTTCAGGAAAATCAATCAATTGCTTTTGCTACTATGCATCTAAAATCAATACGGGAAAGGCTTGAACCATAATTGCCCGCCAGTAACCGGCTCCCATTTAAGAACTATTAGTGCCTTGAGAAAAATAGGCTTGTCCTTTCTTGCTTAAAAAAGTTGTATTTGAAATTTAAAATTTGATCCTGATGTGGGTTAGCAACGTGGATCCATTTTAGAAATCACTCTCGCTTTTCTCTTCCAGTCCCCTGTGCAAGCGTTCGGAGCAAATGATCCATAGTTCCCGCGCAAGCCATCTCTAAACCAGCATCATAATTTGCAGACGACACCCGAAACATAAACCTTTCTTTTGTTGTGCATTGACCCCAATACCCAAAGTTCACGCACAAGCCATCATTCCCTTATCTGCGTCCTATAACCAGTAACTTTATAGTAGGAGCCTCTCTTCATATCTAACAAGATTTTCTCAAAATACACGGCTCATTTAAAAACACACATCGCACTAGCACTTTTAAATATAAGTGCTAGTAGACAAGTATAGCTGGTATTCCCAGCATGTCAGCTGGACGTTCAAAAATCGCTCTCTTGAAACTCATAAAAGCCTTTGATAAAAAAAGGGAGACTTCACTTCGGCAGTCTTCGTATCAAGATGCAATGTGACTACTTGAAGATTCCCAAAAGAGGGCTCGTAGAAAACGTTCAGAGTCTTAAAGAAGTGAATATCTATCTATGATACAAAAACTGCGTCAGTGCTAGTAGTAAGTTCTCTCGGGAATCTCGGCGGCCAAGTGCTCTATATCAGATTCTTGGCCTTCGAGTCTGGAAAGCGGATCGATGCTCTCGCTTTTCAGATTCTCCTCATCGGCATCTTTTGCGATGTTGCCGCCTTGGTCATGAATGAAGGTGCCGTATTGATACGCCTCTGGGTGCTTGTCTGCAATAGCCACGTCATGGTGCAAGTCAATGTCGTGTTTGATGTCTCCCGAGTTATAGTTGGGCTCAGAAATCGCGGAAACCTCCTGGTCGTAGGGTTGGAAGTAGTCTGGCGAGTGAAGCGTTTTGGCTTCCGGATCTGCATAAGCTAGCAGATCAAGAGGGGCGCCGCTCTCGTCGCCGGGTCCTTCTGACTCGGGAGTTTCGTCCGCAGCTTTGCGTTTTTTATACAGCTTCTTCGATACCCTCACTTCCCCTCGCTCTTGTTTCAAGGCTTGCTGTTCGCGGTACTTGGCCAAGTAGATTTTCAACACCTCAGCATAGTTTTCGAACCCCAAGTCATGGAGAGAGAACAACACGTCCTCGCCATTTATGGTCTTTCTTTTTTCGCGGAGACACTTGTCGCTGGCCTCGCTGGTGATGAATGATATGAACTCGGAAACACACTCTTGCATGCATTCTTTGGCATCCTTGCTAACCTTTGCAGTCATGGGCAACGTCAGCTTCATAAGCCGCGCGACATTCGCAATCGGGAGCCAGCGATCTTGCTCTCGGAGCTCCATGTCCGGATTTCCCACGACGTTGTGGTTTCCATCATCTTTGCCTATGGGTAAATAACTCATGTGTGTTTTTTGTGTTTTTTTTTTTGGTTATGAGTCGCAGAAAAAAAATAGCAAGGGCAATTGGGTTCAGGGACGCTTCACAGGCCTTGGAGAAATTTTATACGATTGATGGGGCAGTTGCTTCCACACAGGCTTGCTGGCATGGATTCCGTGTGTGTTTGTATGGCTGTCACAAATGCTGACATGCTGGACAGAGAGGTAGTTTGAGATGGACACTTGAATATGGTTGAGAAGCGCACGACCACGCGGGTCCGCGTCATTTGGCTCGCCACATATGCAAGACTGTGTGGTCGCACTAAAGGTAATATATCACAACAGTACATACTCGTATGGGTTGTTTTGATTATTAGTAATATTGACGTTATTCTTAACAATAGTGTTACTAGTATAACTATAAAGGTGTACATCAATGTAAGGAAAAAAAAAACGACCCCAAGCTACGTAGGCATAAGCAGAAGTTTCAACGGAAGAATCAAGGCAGTATATGGCTCGATGAATCGTCTTGGTAATGAGACGGCCAGAGCATATTTCCTCTTCATCTTTCCCACTTTTGGATCACATACAGAAGGTGCCATTTTCTCAATACGCAGAGTAAATCAAGCCACTTGGTAAGCACCCGAATCCATAAAGACCAAATATGGCCCCGGGGTCTTCTATTTTCGGATGCTAGTTTTGGCCTTCCCTTGTGATTTGTACCCTTATTCATATTACTGGCCTACACCACAAGATCATGTGAATTAACCATCGCCTGATTTTGTTCTGGATGAATCTTTGACCGTTATTTGTCTGGTATCCTTGAAGGAGGAAGCTACTACTTCGGCGTAGAACGTTTTTATACCCAAATGAACATGGTTTGCGTCATCTGTTTTGATTCATATCAGCACACTTTGTGCTTGATTATCTTGCTCGAAAATCAAGAGAATTGGTTGTCCAAAAAGGTATACACTCCATAGATCTCCAGATATACGCCACCGAACAAGACTAAGTATGACTATATTTCAACCTGAGGTTTGAGCCCTGATTTTTGGTAAATTGGGTTCCTTGAAACAATGGCGTCCGGCTCTAATATTCAGGACGGGATTTTTTTTGGACAAGAAACTTTACTAACTAAGGACAGAAGAATAAAAATTGGATGAGAAAGCACTTGCTTACTTTAAATCAGATTAGCCAAACATGATGTCTTTTTTTTTCTCTCAGAGTAGACACTAGACGGAGTAATTCCCTGAAAGTAAACCACAAAAAAAAGCTTTGCAACGTGTGAACAGGAGAATTATTTTTTGTATTACATATTCTGGCCTGGCGCATCAGTAGGTCTTATTCGAACGCATGGATGTGAAAATAAGAGCTCGTGAGATAAAACCAGCCATTGCTCTCGGAAACAGTAGTGCTTGTAATGCTCATGGAAGACTATTTAAGCGGGTCCCAATATCGACCTTCTAGAGAATCTCGCAATGATTACTAACTGCTCGCAGGAGCGGCAGATGGGTGCATATGATGATGTTTCGGAAAATTGCTCACCCTGTGTCTAGCGATCCATTTGAATTATAGTCCATGCCGTTTAAGTTTTTGATTGTCACTCTCAGAATCACTCAAACCACAAATTTCATAATTTATGGATGGATTGGATGCTCAGAAAACGATACAGCATGTCAAAAAGATACTTTTCATTCCTGAGTGGCCTTTACTGGGCATTGTTCACGTGCTCGTATTGGGAACCAGCTCTTCATCTTCGACGCATCATCTCTATGCACCACGGGCATGTATACAGAAAAACATAAGAGATGTATGGCTGTGAGCTAATATGTCGTTTCCGGATCTAGATAATTATTGTGCTCGTGGGCATCGGCAGCAATGGCACGTGTGTGTAAAAAATAGAGAGAAGTCGGCAGTTTCTCGGCGTCGTTAAACAATATTTAAGCGCTGGAATTTGCCAATTCATCTTGTCACCGAGCTGAACAGCACCATAAAAATGAAACTACTTACAGCAACACTTCTTTTTCTGTATCTTGGTGCCGCGTTAGTGATTGTGGACTCGTCGCTTGCGTCTTCATGCATCTACTACATGAAAAACTTCAACTGGGGTTGCGGCGGAACTGGCCAAGGGCATGCGATGTACCTGTGCCGCTGCCACAATATAGACTGGGTTGGGTCTGTGAGTAACTGCATGGAAACCCAGGGCGACGACGCTGCCGAAATCAGACATGCGTGGAAGCACCTCGCAACTAGATGCTTGGAAAAAGCCGATTTAGGCTACACGGTAGATGAGCTTGAGGAGTACCTGCTGAATGCGACAAAGTACATGGTAGACCCGCCCACCAATATGAGCACACGACTATACGAGCCGATTTCGGTCAACTACTCTGACTACGAGATCTACAAGACGTCGTTTGACGATATCAACCACCACGTGTTCAAGAGCCAGTGGCTTGGGTGGGGACTTGTGCTTTTCTGGGGTGCGTACGTGGCATACTTCACGGTCTCGCAACTTCTTTGGCACTGGCGCCGCGTGTCGGTGTTTCCAAAAACGGTACGGCAGTGGCACCAGAAACACATGCAACAGGCGACTTGGGTGTTTGGTCTTCTGCGCTGGGATGTGTTGCTAATGCTGGCGTTTGTTGTGCAGGCAGTTCTAAGCACAGCGTTGTCCTATACAGTGTCACTTCCAAATATGTACATCAACGACTCATATTTCCTTACACTTGACTTGATTGGATACCGAAGCGCACTTCTCTCCTTTTCGTTGATGCCTGTCGTATATATGTTTGGACTCCGCAACAACCCATTCTGCTGGATGACGGGGCTTCCCCAGGCTACTTTTGTCACATATCATAAGCTTGTGGCCATGGTGATGTCGCTTGAGGCATTGGTACACTCCTCTGTGTGGACGGCATACGCCATTAGATCAGGGGGATACGCAGTATGGTGTGTCGATGATTACTGGAGATGGGGTATAGTGGGTACAGTGTTAGTGTTTGTGATGCTTGGCCAGAGCATTAGGATCGTCCGTAGCCTCATGTACGAGGCCTTTTTGGCCGTACACAAAGTATTGGGCTGGCTATTTATTGTGTCCATGTGGTATCACTGCGACATACTTGGTTGGATGGGCTGGGTATATTCTCTTGTGGCGCTCACTGTGTACGACCGCACGATACGGTTTCTCAAGGTCTTCTTCATAAACCGTGGTTATACGAGAATTCGCGTGGATGTGGTGGACAGCCGTATTGTGAAGTTAACCGTGCCAAAGTCGGTGCTCTACGACTCATTCTATCAGCCGGGCTCACACATCTTTATCTCTTTCTACCACTGGCCTATCTGGTACCGGTGCCTTGAGTCGCATCCGTTCACAATCATTGGCTCTCCTGTCGAAGATGCAGAAACTTTTGTGATATACATCAGAACCAAAAGAGGCACCACGGGCGCACTCGGAGGGCTCCGCGGCAACGAGAAGGGCAGCGTCTATATGTGGCTGTTGATCGACGGCCCTTACGGAAATGGCGTGCCAACGTTCCGGGACAATGAGCAACTTGTGGGCATTGCCGGTGGGCTTGGAATTTGTGCATTGCTCCCCACGTTTCAGCACAATCCCCATGGCTCTGTACTCTACTGGGCCGTCAATAGCATGGCAGACTTTGAGTACATGAGGTCTGATTTAGAGTACTTGATGGCCAAAGGAGCTGACGTGCAGGTATTTTTGACAAGAGATAAGGGCGATGGTGACTCTTCCATCGAACAGGAATATAAGTACGTCACAGTACTTGGGCAGCGGCCTAACATGGACCAGTGGGTGCAGAAGGGGCTCGAGCTTGGCACCATCAAGCATAAGACTGATACATACGTGTATTCATGTGGGCCGGGAACGATGGATGCAGATGTCCAGAGAAGCGTGAGCAAAAACACGGTCGTGGGGCTGGAGCATTGTCTCCATTATCAAAAGGAGAACTATCTGTGGTGAAGCTTCACATAATCAAATTGGAATAATGATGAAAAAATAATAAGTATCCGGTAAATGGTGCTTGTGTTCAGAAAGAAGAAATCCGCAAACCTTTTGGGACTAAGTGTGTACTTCGTCTACTGAAACGAAGGGACATGTGTCAAATTTGCTTATTGCTTTAAAATCTGTCTTTTTGTACTTTAAATGTAGGTAGTGGTATGATAAAAATATGAAGAACAAGATAATGATATTCGGCCACCAGGACAGAATTGTATAAATATAGAAGCTGATTATACAACGCAAAATACCCATTTTAATAATACAATGATGGAAGTGGGTAAGAAAGTTCACTCTTAAGATACAAGGAAACTAAGTATATGATAAGAAGATTTTTTGAATAAAAGGGATAAGATGGTAAAATATATATATATATATATGTATATAAGGGCATGAAATATGTATGAAAGACTACAGTAAGGGAGACTTGGATAAGAATTGCAGTTTTTGTAGATATAGAAAGTATATCACCAATACTTTAGAATAATGGGATCTGGACTATTTACCCCACGAGTCTATGCCATATAAAACAACACAACAAGAAAATTGTTATATTATGAAATGGTAAGAAAAAATAAATTAATAAAAATACACAGGGAAGGAGAATATGTTGGGGGACAGTGTTGAGTACAAGTAGCACTCGCTTTGGAAAAGAGGTACATGACCAAGGGATCCCATTATAAACTAGAGGGAGGATACATAAAGAAAGGGTTAGCATGTGGCGAGCGGTGTATAAAGTAACCACTACGCATGAATTATAGGGCCACCCAAAGAAAGGATATAATAGGTATGTGGCTTTACTCGATATGGCATATGTCCGGTTGAATAATGCCAGTTCTAACGTTCACATTCATCTGAGATATTTCACGAAGATCCATCATAGATTGGGAGATGGGCCATGAATTCTTGAGATATGGAATTAATTTTACTTAAGACCTCTCCGGAATTTCTGTTGATTTGGCTATATTTTCCATGCGTTGAACTGGCTTAGGTGGTTTCTCGAGTGCGATGAATTCTAGTTGCCGTTATTAACAAGGGTTATAGAATACGCACCTTTATTAATATGCACCAAATTATTCACAATCACAGGGAAGTCACGGTACTTGCCTGTACCTGCGACAAGAGCAGCACTAATTCTATTGGGAAGAACCTGGCCCTGATTTCTACGAATTTGGTGTTGGTGATCTCTCTGTGGGCTCCCAATGGTGCAAGGGTTTGATCATGCACATATAGTCTACGCATGCTCTCATAATTCAATCCCCTAGACATTGTACAGACAGGCTCAGTCGTATAGACCGTCCCTTGCAGATAGATATCATATTTCTGAGTATTCATGCACTTTCATCTTTACTCTTTGCACCATCCAATTGATTCTTGTATGTGATTTATTTATTGGGAGAGCAGAATGTCTCTGGACAACAATGTCCTACTGCAGACACCCTAGAAACCAACCCCCCCCCCCCACCCCAAAAAAACAGAAACAAGACAAGAAATAAAAACTATCAGCAGTTGCATCAAGATCGCTCGGACTTCTAATAGATTCTGATTCTGATTGTTTCCATCTGTTAAAAACCAACAACTAACAACGGTAAGCCTGGGTGGCCTCCGGCTGCTCAAAGACGGGTCTCATTGCGCCAGGCCTCGCAAAGCGCAGGTGCGCGAGAGGCACGGGTCTGTGACAAGGCCTCAGGTACCAGGTGCCAGGTGCCCGAACATATCCCCGTTTTCAAGAGCTACTTTTCCTTTGCGCCGCTGCTCTGCGCTAGACCAATTGTAATGTCTGCGGGACTGGTATCTCAGGTCGCGTATCTCGTAGGTTCACAGGTGGCAGCCAAGGCCACGACGTTCGCGTCGAACCAGGTGCTTCTTCGGCACATCAGCCCAGACGTCTTGGGAATCGCGGCGTATCTTGAGTTTGTCGTGAACACGGCGATTTTCTTCAGCAGGGAGGCAGTGCGGGCCGCGTGCCAGCGGGCCGCGTCGCGCCAGGCTGCAGTGAACTTTGCCTACTTGCCGCTCGTTATTGGCGGTCCCATTCTTGCAGGGCTCATGTACCTCCAGACATACTCTGACATGTACCGCAACACGGTAGCGAGGTTGCCGCATGCGAGGCTCATACTCGTGCTTACAGCGGCACTGGTTATCCTAGAGCTCATGGCGGAGCCACTTTTTGCGGCCAGCCAGTACAGCCAGAACTTCCGACTCCGATCTAAGGTCGAGGGTCTGGCCGTGTTCTTGAAGTGTATATCGGTGCTTGCGGCCGTGGCGTGGTGGGGAAGTATGCAAACGGACCCGGTTTTTACCGACGAAGCCTTCAAAGCCCATGCGGTGTTGGCGTTTGCATGCGGTCAACTTGTATATGCGGCAGTACTTCTTCTCGGGTACTGGGCTGGGACCCGTACGGGGGAGGCCCGGCTCTCGCGGGTGCCAGGCCAAGTCTTGTTTGAACAGAACGTGTTGGAAATCTGGAGGCTGTTGTTTCTCCAGATGGTGTTCAAGCATATTCTCACAGAAAGCGACACGTTGCTCACGAGCCACTTGTTCACCTTAACCCAACAGGGCGTGTACTCGGTGATTGCCAACTACGGCTCGTTGGCGGCCCGCTTGTTGTTCCAGCCCATCGAGGAGCTGCTCCGGATATCGTTCTCGAGATCTCTTGTCCAGCTGCACAGCAATACCACACGTCTTCAGGCAACAATGTCGCGACTCATACTCTTTTATTATAATCTCTCGGTCCTCATCATCATCGCGGGCTACTCCAATGGTCTGTTCTTGCTACGCATGCTCTTGGGCCGCAACGGCAGGTGGCTGCTGTCGACGGTGTTTCAGGACTTTCCGCTCTACGTGCTCTATATTCCGTTCATGGCCTTCAATGGAATCTTGGAGGCATTTTTTAGCAGCGTCTCCACCCACCGTCAAATCGGGCGCTTTTCTCTTTTCATGTCCTTCCTGAGTGTACTTGTTTTTGCTCTAATGTACCTTTTGATCGGGAAACTCCACATGGGGATCCCTGGGTTGATCTTTGCCAACATGGCAAACATGACTTTGAGAATCGTATACTGCCTCGTGTATTATGTGAAGTATTTCCATAAACGCCTCGGTCCTAAGACTCCTCCTCTGACGCTCGTGGTGCCTTTCGCTCTTCTCGCCGCCGCCCTCGTTACTCACAGACTTATATTTGAAAAGGGTATGTCTTCTTCCCCATTAGAATTTGTGCAGAGTCTTGGTATTTGCATCTTTTGCCTTATCGTCATGTTAATTAACGAGAAATCACAGCTTGTATCGGCTATTGGCGGACTTAAACAGAAACACCAACAGAACTAAGCTCCTCCAGAACTATTATTCTAGTATATATGAATAGCAAGCACTAATACATCAGAAACAATTTTCTTCGTTGAGTCTTTGGCTGTTAAAAAATTTATCGGAGTTGCAGCTTGTACTTGTTAATCTTTACCAAAGCCAAAGGATGTGCCATCCACTTCGCCTCCACCACGGGTAGCCTACTGTGCTGAATTGCTTCCCTCCAGTGATGGTGCCACTCATTGCTGACAACAGAAATGCTGATTACTCGAGCACTCTAGAAGTCGACCGCGGGGATCGAACTGGACACTTCCAGTGTAGTAAAGGTTGACAAGCGAACCGTGCGCTTCTGCCAAATGCCATTACAGCGAAAAAATTGTTTTTTTTTAAAATACAAAGGACATATCAATGTATTTTTGTCAACAAAAAAACCTCTTCCGAAATTATGAAAACTCTCCAAATCCCTAGCCATCCTAAACTTTTTCAAAAGCTCTCTTTCTCTTTCTTATTATTTTTGTATCCTGACCGTTGAATCCAAGTTACAAAGACATGATTTATACATTATGTGCACACCCTGGGTTTCTTAAAAAGGTATCATCTTGCGCAGAGCTCAATTGAATCGAGTTTCGTGGAACACCCCCAAATATCTTCTGGGATTCAGGTGCTTTGGCTTAGTCGATCGGAAGAATATAAATCTATAATATTTATCTGGAAGTTATAATGCTGTTTGCAGAAGTTTCGAAATCAATGGGGGAGTTGGCGGCTGCCATTTCTAAGAAAAACCAGGAACTAGACCATTTGAAAATACAATACGAGAACAAATTACAGCTACTAAACGAGTATTTTTCACATCTTCCCGCACGGGAACCTGCATCACAAGATGTCACGGACTTTATGGATGAACTACAGAATCTTCAAGATCACCCAGTCACGTGTCCCCACTGCAACAAGATTCTCTTCGATATGCAACAAGATTCTAGTCTCATTATTATTCCGAAGAACCGCCTCAGGCCTATATTCACTGAAGTGAATTGCTCTGAGAGCGAGATTACGTATTCTGGAAACCAGGCTGCGCAATCGATAAGTACTACTTCACCTAGACTACATCTGTATAATGCTCACAACAATCATAACAAGCTGAAAAGAACATGTTCTTACTGCAATAAGCCTGGTCACTCGCGGGCCCGGTGCTTTACCAGGTTAAACCGAGAACCACCAAGTTGAAACATGACAGTTTCTTTATATCACAAAAAATATACATTGTCATATTATACACATGCAAAAAGGCGCTGCGGTCAACAGGTCCTGCTCAGTAACCTCTGTGCTTATTTTCCACCCTGAACCATGGCCTCTATAGTCGACGTTAGTAAACATGTAATCGCAAAAGGTTTCTGTTATCGTGTCTTACATACCTCTTCTAGAAGCGTCTTGTAGCAACGTGCAATCAACACTGCTGGCGCTCAAGTGAACATATCTGACTGTTGATCCCCTGACAAACAAGTTCTTCACAGCCTTCAAGTGTGGATATTTTTCTTCATTGAGCGTGGAGATGTTGTCCAATTTCAAATTCAAAAACTGGTCCACTGTCTTTAATGTTCCTCTAATCTCGAGATCATTTTTCAATTCCACTACAACCTCCTGGTCAACGAGTGTTTTGAAAAAGCTGAAAAATAACATCAGGTTTGGAGATTATTCGTTTAATAGGGTGAGCCCTGCTTCGTTGATTCTGCTACATGTTGCCTCATTGCGAATTGGTGTGGGGACGACTTTGATATGTTTGACAAGCGAGGTGTATAAAAGCGCACTGGGTGCAAAAAATAAGATACGAGGCGAATACGAGTTTTTTGCGAAATACTATCAACAGCCAATATTGGCCAGGTTCTCATCTCAAAAAGTTGTCTGTGCTCTCATTCTCTGAGGGCTCCTGGATCTCATTCAATAATAATGCCTCGTGATTCGAGCTGAGCATAGTCAACGGCGACAGACGTAGACTAGGGGCTTGCGAGGATTCTGCACGGATTCGCAGCTTATATGAGTCAAGCTTGCTTTTAAAGATACGAAAACTGGGTTCGAGCGCAAAATTTCCGTTCAAATCGGCGTACGTGTATACTCTATTGTTACTGTTCTGGGCTCGTGAAGTATTACCTCTTTGCTTGAACCCATGCTTGCACCGTGCAATGGGCGGATGGAGATTTCTTATGATATTGGGCAGCATTGCGACAGGCCTCTTAGAAACCTGGAGCTGTAGAGATGTGGATGTGTGCATAAGGTCGGGAAACAGTATGGGTATAGGAACTGACAGATAGCATTCGAAAGAAGGGTTGAAGCCAGCATCAAAAAGGTCATTAGTTTCGAGTGCTGTGACCTCATACTCTTGTAAGGGATATGGTAGCTCCTCCTGTGAAGATTGAACCGGCGTATGGTTGATATTCATTGGCTCTCCGTCACTCATCAACAGGAATGAGCTGCGGAATGTGGGCGAATCCTCGACAAACGGCAAAATATTCTCCTGTGGGATGATAAAGCCGGAATTCATGTTTGCTGGCGGAATGTACCCATACTCCCCCAAAATCAATCTATCGTCTAGAGGTGGAAGAATTTGCGGGGTTGGTCTAGATAAGCCTTTGAAATCTCGGTTGTCCCGGGGTGGACTGTCTAGCAACAGGGGGTCCAACGCGTCGGCCGTGTACGAGTTAAGAATGTTCTGATTGGGTCCGAGTGGGGGTCTTGAAGGCCCAAAGTGTGTTTTAGCCTTGCGTATTTTGGGTACAGTATTTCCCCCTGCATTCCTATCGACGTTGTGTTCAATATGGCCGTTGACCTCACTCCGGGGAAAAGTGCCTAGTTTGATGCCGACCCCCGTGTCCTGGGTCGGGTTTTTCTCAGGGTCCTCGTGAATCACCAAACTGGCGATGCTGGAGCGACCCGGTCTGTCAGTCTTCTCTTTACTCTTATCTGCGAGCGGGTAGTTTGAAGGCGAGCGGCCACGCACGATCAAGGGTGGCAGCTGGGAGGATGCAAGCACTACGTGCAGCCCCAATGAAGTCATACCGAGAAGCAGCACCACAAGCACGTAGTGCTTATTGTTTGTGCTGGCCAGCTTGCGATTGCCGCATCCCGCAGACAGAAATTGGATGCGCTCGTAGCGGGCCACAAGCGAGATTTCGCAGTCGGGTGGGTACGTTGCAAGTACGCAGTGGGGGTTTTCTGTGGCAGCATGGCGGTGATCCTCCTTCAGGAGATAGAAGAGCCGATTGCAGCGGTCAATCTTGTCGCCGTTACGGATGTTGGCCACCAGCTTCATGGTATTGTGAGCTGGCAACTCGCCCGGGATGGCGAAATACAACGGGGGCGAGCTCTGAGGCCCGCGGTCCCGCTTGGCAGTGTGCTGCACGAGCGTCACTGCGGTAGTGTTGTCTTCCAAACACACTGACGTGAGCAGGATCTTGAATGCCAAGATTGAGTGCGCCTCGCCGCTATCATCGACATACAGAAACGAATCAGTAAAAATGGCAGTTGGCAGGAGGTCGGCAAACTTGAACGCCGCCACCAAAGTGAAGTAGTTTCGTTTGTATCCGATCCACTCGCCCTCAATGAGGTCGAACCCCCTATCAAGGCGCGCTGAAATTTGAGGATTTGCGAAGTGGTTGTCGGAATTTAGAAGACGGAACCCAGTGGTGGTTGCAGAGAACGGCGGGCCCACTCTGAACTGATTGCTTGATCGCGGCGCAAGGCGGCGCTGGCACTGAGTGCCGGTGTCAACAGGGGCCGTATGTGCACTGGTATCTGATTCTAAGCCCTGGATATATTCAGCAGGAGCCGGGGATATGCCAG
This sequence comes from Metschnikowia krissii, assembly GCA_030561945.1. Classification (NCBI taxonomy): domain Eukaryota; kingdom Fungi; phylum Ascomycota; class Pichiomycetes; order Serinales; family Metschnikowiaceae; genus Metschnikowia; species Metschnikowia krissii. The sequence continues at coordinate 229,544 of JAKTYP010000064.1, read as the reverse complement.
TGCTTGCGGTGTCTTTTTGTGTTAGCATGGCGTAGTACTGTTGGGTGCAAAAAAACGATGGTCGCGATTCCAAGCGCTTTGCAGCCAATACGCGGAGAGCGCTAGTCATGATTATTATGAGACTGTTTGGGGATGCGAAAATTGGCTGGTACAATAAATATTCTTGATCTTTCTTTGGTATTTAAGATTGATTTTCTTTCAATGTTTTAAATTTCCATAGTCCTCCTTTAGGAATCATGAAGTCAGGTGCTTAGAATGCCAGGTTCCGGGAAGGGCAAACAGTTTATAGGCTCTTGACAGATGTACCGAGTACAGGGCTCCCAAAACGATAGGCCTAAACCCGACTTAGGCGCAAGATTCTAGAGGCGGGTAGGGCATTATCTCGAGATTTCGAGGCTGAACTCGAAAGAAAAACCCAAAGTCGAGGCTACCTGCAGAACCTATGGTCTTAGGTTTATATTAGTGGACGGAAACATCGGAGTAGCCTTGGCCGTGAGGATTTTGATGGAAATTCCCCAAAATGCATTTATCAATGATAGTCTTGGGAGCTGGTCTTAGCTGACAAAATAATGAACTAGCATTCAGCACAGACAACTTCTAAATGAGATCCTCCAGCCCGTGCCATCATTGGGTGGGAGAGGGGTTTTTATACTGCATGATATGAAATATGGGGCAATAAAGATTATGAATGGATACAGTGAAAGATGAGCGCCGTTGGAAAAAAAGACAAAACAACAGCATTCAATGTGTCAGGTTCAGAAGCATCGGTTTCCCTGCTCACGATTCACGCCCTGGTATGTATTCTATCAAGACAGCTATTCCTCTGCCGGCAGTAATATTCATCAACATGTTACCATCACTCATTAGAGTCGAGTACGCAATTGATTTTTTTTTTACCTTCTTCACATACCGATTGGCGGTCTATATGGTAGCGTGGGATTCTGGGGAAGCAACAGGCAGCGTGAATGAAAAAGATTGGCTCACGATGCCGAGCCACGCAACACTGTCCATGTGCACAGTCTTTATGATACATGCACAAAGTATGATGATATGAGTTTTCTATTTTTCCTGCTGCCTCCTGCGCCATAAAAAGTATTTCGAGAAACCACCCATTTCGGTACGCTATTTATATTGAGCACGTGAGACCATGGCGGTGGGCGCCGTGCTATAATTTTATACAGTCATAGAAGCCAAAAGCACAGGAAAAAAAAGAGAAAAATAAATATAAAAATTAATTATCTATCGAAAAAGGAATTAAAAAAACAAATATAAAGGTATATATGATGAGAAGCCAACTGGACCCTTCAACAGATAATATACCGTGGAGCGCGCGGCGCCTCTGTTGGTCCTCGCACGCCCCATCACGGCGCATCGCGCAATTTTTAAACCTGAAGCCTCAATAGTTAGCCACTGGACAAGACAAAACGCACCATGGGCAAGAAAGCTATTGACTCGCGGATCCCCGCGCTCATCCGCAACGGTGTCCAGGAGAAGCAGCGTAGTTTCTTCATCATTGTGGGTGACAAAGCGCGCAACCAGCTCCCGAACTTGCACTATCTTATGATGAGCGCCGACCTCAAGATGAACAAGTCGGTGCTCTGGGCATACAAAAAACAGTTGTTGGGGTTCACATCGCACCGCAAAAAGCGCGAGACAAAGATCAAGAAGGACATCAAGCGCGGCGTGCGTGAGGCCGGCGACCAAGACCCGTTCGAAGCGTTCATCTCGAACCAGAACATCCGCTACGTCTACTACAAGGAGACAGAGAAGATCTTGGGTAACACATATGGTATGTGCATTCTCCAGGACTTCGAGGCGATCACGCCTAACTTGTTGGCACGCACTGTCGAGACGGTCGAAGGTGGTGGCTTGGTTGTGATGCTCTTGAAGAACATGGCGCTGTTGAAGCAGCTCTACACCATGACTATGGACGTGCACGCACGATACCGTACCGAGGCGCACGACGATGTCGTGGCACGCTTCAACGAGCGCTTCTTGCTCTCATTGGGGCTGTGCGCGACGTGCTTGGTCGTGGACGACGAGTTGAATGTGTTGCCCATTTCTGGCGCAAAGCACGTCGCGCCACTCCCACCCGCCGATGATGACGAGCTCCTGCCTAAGCAACAGGAACTCACCACATTGAAGCTGTCTTTGGCAGATGTGCAGCCAGCGGGCGCGCTCGTGGCACTCGCGCGCACGGTGAACCAGGCACAGGCGGTGTTGACATTTGTCGATGTGATTTCCGAGAAGACATTGAACAGCACTGTGGCGTTGACCGCCGGGCGTGGACGTGGTAAGTCCGCAGCACTTGGCGTGGCCATTTCCGCTGCAGTGCTGCACGGGTACCTGAACATTTTCGTGACGTCACCGTCGCCCGAGAACTTGAAGACGTTGTTTGAGTTCGTGTTTCAGGGCTTCGACGCATTGGGCTATGCAGAGCACATGGACTATGACATTGTGCAGCTGACAAACCCCGCGTTCAACAAGGCTGTTGTGCGCGTTGACATCAAGCGGGCTCACCGTCAGACGATCCAATATATCGCGCCCCACGACCACCACGTGTTAGGCCAGGCCGAGTTGTTGGTTGTCGACGAAGCCGCTGCCATCCCACTTCCAGTTGTGCGTCGTCTCTTGGGTCCCTACCTCGTGTTCTTGGCGTCCACTATCAACGGCTACGAAGGCACGGGCCGCTCGTTGTCCTTGAAGTTGATCCAGCAGTTGCGCGACCAGTCGGGCGCTCGCCCCAGTGCCGGCGACGGCGACCGCCAGCTTTCTGCACGCACGCTCCGCGAGGTAGTGCTAGATGAGCCCATCCGATATGCCCCAGGTGATCCTGTGGAGAAGTGGCTCAACAAGCTCTTATGCTTGGATGCCACTCTCGCCAAGAATGCCCGCTTCGCCACGCACGGTACGCCTCACCCGGACGAGTGCAACCTCTTCGCCGTCAACAGAGACACGCTCTTCCTGTACCACCCAGTCTCGGAGGCGTTCCTCCAAAAAATGATGGCGCTTTATGTGGCCTCCCACTACAAAAACTCTCCCAACGACTTGCAGTTGATGAGCGATGCGCCCGCACATCAGTTGTACGTTCTTCTTCCGCCCGTCGATCCGGCGAGCACACGCATTCCAGACCCACTCTGTGTGGTGCAGCTAGCCTTAGAGGGTCAGATCTCCAAGGACAGTGTGCGCCGGGCATTGTCCCGCGGCCAGCGTGCTGGAGGTGACTTGATCCCGTGGCTCGTATCGCAGCAGTTCCAGGATGATGAGTTTGCCGCCTTGAGTGGTGCTCGTGTGGTTCGCATTGCCACGAACCCGGACTACGCTGGCATGGGCTACGGGTCGCGTGCATTAACCTTGTTAAAGGACTACTTCGAGGGCAAGTTCACCGATGTGTCTGAGGCCACGACTCTCAACGACCACACGCTTCCACGTATCACTGATGCCGAGCTTGCCAAGGCATCGTTAAAGGACGAGATCAAACTCCGCGACGCCAAAGCGTTGCCCCCACTCTTGTTGAAGTTGCTGGAGAAGCCGCCCTATGCGTTGCAATACCTAGGCGTGTCTTACGGTATGACGCCCCAGTTGCATAAGTTCTGGTCTCGCGCAGGCTTCAAGCCCGTGTATTTACGCCAGACTGCCAACGAACTCACAGGCGAGCACACCAGTGTGATGCTCCACGTGTTGAGCCAGCACAACGATGCGTGGCTTCACGCATTTGCCGCAGACTTCCACCGCCGCTTCTTGAGCTTGTTGTCGTACGAGTTTCACCGCTTCTCGGCCCTGCAAGCGCTTAGCGTACTCGAAGCTACTGGCACCCCTGAGTCCCGTCAGTTGGACAAGGCCACGGTTGACGCGCACTTCTCGCCTTTTGACTTAAAGCGTCTCGAGTCCTACGCCAACAACTTATTGGACTACCACGTAATCTTAGATATGATGCCATACATCGCACGTGCGTACTTCGCCCGTGAGGCCGCGGGTGTGTCGTTGTCCTCGGTACAGCGTGCTATTCTTTTAGCTGTGGGCTTACAGCACAAGTCCATCGACGACGTTAGCAAGGAGTTGGGTCTCCCGCCGCTGCAGGCCATGGCGATGTTCTCGAAAATCGTGCGTAAGTTTTCCACGTACTTCCGTGACGTGTTGAGCAAGGAGATTGGCGACGCCATGCCGGCGTTGCAGGACGACGACGTCAACGACATGAATGGAGAAGAGACCTCTGCAGGCAAATTCGACGCCGAAGCTGTCGAGCGCGCCATGACTCAGGACTTGGATGATGCGGGTAGTGAGGTTGTGGCAGAATTAAAGACGAAGCAGCGCGAGTTGATCAACGCGCTCAACTTGGACAAGTACGCTATCAACGATAATATCCAGGAATGGGACGATACTGCGGCCGAGAAGGCCATCGCCAAGCTGGGTGTTGTCAGCTTTAAGAGCAAGAACAAACGCAAGAGCGAGAGTGCCGAGCAGATCTACGAGACGGAGATCAAGAGTACTGCCAAGAAGCCAAAGAAAGGCAAGAAGACGGGAAAAAGATAGAGTTACGGCAAGTGTCAATACATGATTCTGCGGAACATGGCGTGGCCAGGCCTGCGGACGGGGTATGTTTTGTTGTATGTGATGTTCTGCCTCAGAGCGTATTGTAGATGCTAAGATATATTAGGTTTCGGGCAGGCCTAGTAACTGGGGGCCATATCTTGGATTAGTCAGCTTACTTCGCCATCACCAATGTACCTATAACAGAGCAGCACCCACTTGAATTTCTGTTACATAGTATTAACGAGAATGCATTTTCACAATCCGAGCTGCATTCGACATCTATATCCAGTCGCATAGGTGTTCACGTGCCGCCTATCGGACTTGGGAACTTTGAATATGTTAACCAAAACCTGCTGCCTGCGCTAGGTCACCTTTCACTTACTCTGCTGAACGCACCTGTTTTAGTCCATTACCTCCGGTTGAGATAGAAGTTCATACACGCTACACCAGCAATGAACAGAGGGAAGCTTCCAGAGTTTCCCCGGTCACATGAGAGGTATTCCCCTCACCTTTCCCTAAAAGAAAGAATTTCACTTGGCCTGTTCCTCATGTGACTTTAGGTTTCGATGACCATTCCGATTACCAAAGGCCAAACTGCACACACAGACGGTTGAAGACGTACTCTGGCAATTGCAAACAGTTTCTACGAAGAAGTCTTGCTTAGCCTCACCTTATCTGCCCTTAGTAGATATTCGCCCCTCTCCCTCCCGCCTCCAGTATGTAGCCTGTTATGCCCGGACTCAGGCGTCGTTTTCTGCCTTTGCTATGCTTCTCAAAGCCAGCGTAACCAACTCTAGTAGCGAACGCGTCCCATCATTGTTGATATCAACAATCCCCATTTGCGTGGCCGTTTCAGCTAGCGATGACTCGACGTCACCGTCAGTGAACAAATGTTTATGCGATTCCACAAACGCTGGCCACACAATATGATCAAAATACCCAGGCGGGTCGGTCCAAAACCCCTCCGCGGTATTGTACCCCAGGCGCAGCTCGCGGCGTTTCTTAAGGGTCCCGTACGGGGCTCGGAATAGGAGCTTCACGTCCATCAACGCGGCGATAGTCTTGTCGTGAAAAAGCATGAATCCATCAACGAGCACCACATGACAGGTAGCAAGCCACTGAAAATCAGCTTGTATCTGGGCCCGGACCATATCTCTCTGCAGCGTGGACAAAGAAACGGCTGGCTCGATTTCAAGCGATATTGCCGTGTTGCCAACATCGTCCGAGCACTTCGCAGCCTCAAGACACGTCCGAAACTTACGCCAGTCAATTGCCTCTGCACAGTCCCAGTTCTTTACGCCGTGCTTCTTGCTCACTGGGATTTTTGAATCGGGAAGATAAAAATCGTCCAAGTGGATCTCGGAGCAATGGGGCAAGACGCTCATGAGGGCCTTCACCACCGTGGACTTGCCCGACGACGACGACCCGCTTATCCCCACGAGAATCAGCCTCATTTGATGCGGTTGACTTTGAGCAAGACTACTCTAAATGCGGGTGGTGCGGAGCAACAGATGGTCCGCGTATGTGGGTGTAATAGGTTGAGTGATAGGAATGGTTATAGTGGAGCCGGGGACCTGCGGTGTGGTGTAAATGTATGCAGGTTACATGGGGTGAGATGATAACCAGAACAATTTTTACCAAAGGCAGACCAAGTCGCCGTGACGGAAAAAGTGTCTGTGAAGTTTTGGAAAAAATCAGGAAGTGAATCTGGTCACCAAATGACTCTTCCGTTCCTTAGGCACAAGGATACAAGGAAGGGATAGGGCCACTATATTGCGGCGCGCATCGATGGCTAATAATGGCGGGCCTTTTTGGGTTTTGCAACACCTCTGGCTTTGACTGGTAGCCTTCTTCTGACCAAGTATATCTTGTCTAGTCTCATGAATCTTCCAGTACGAGCCTATTATGTTAGATGCATCTTGGAGCGCTTCAAATGAGTACACATCTAGAGTAATTATACGCACCCTCGAAGGAACCAGTACATGGTCGCCGCATTGCACGCTCGTGCCGTCAAAACCTTCAGCTGACCCTACGAAATACATCTGAATCATCTCTTTCGAAGCAGCCACTTGGACCGACCGTGTTTTTATCACAAAGAAGAAATGTGGTAAATATGGGCCAAGTATTTTCCGACAGGAAGTTTCATATGTGAAGCCTCTACACCCATACCTGGCATAGGGCACCGAGAAACACGCAACTTTCCATATATCTCCCGAGACCAACCACAGCTGGTGTATGGCTCTCCGGTTTTTTGATATCTGGTTTTTTTCTAGTATTCTACCAATTCCCGCTATATTGTGCGTTTTATATTTGGTAATCCTCGTGTACACTGCAAGCCTTATTAATTCCGTCGTTTTGGTACTCTCTGTTTAAGAACAAAAGTCTGAATGAACATTCAGTACAAACTTTTTCAATATCCAAATAAGCATAAAGACGGCTGTAAAAAAATATTCAAAGTTTTCGTCTTAACAGAAGTACTTTTCGGCATATTTTGGGAAGATGCTTCTTAACTCAATAATAGAATCATTTTCAGAAACTTCAAACTCACTTATGTATATGTCATACCGCACTCCCATCACATCATTCATATTTTGGTTTCATATAACGCAAAAAGGAATAAATCGATGCTTGGACAAGTATTGCCAGCGCAGTGCATTGAAATGGGTCTTCTAAAAAAATAAAAAGTCTCAGAAGTCCGGTATATATATATATATATTTCGGGACGCATATATCTCATCTCCTGTTTTGCCAAATTAGTGGGGGCCTGACAGCCTTGAAAATCAGCTCCAAAATTTCGAAGACATGTCCCAAAAAGCTGTTTGTTCGTCTATCTGATCAGAATCAGATCGAGGTATTGAACTTGCAAAAAAACTCTGATTATAAATCTTAAATTACGTGCAAACAGCACTGTTAATGGCGTTCCCCATTTCAATAGGCACAAGTCCAGCCAAAACTAAGCCCGTCAGAGGATCTGGGACTTCAGACAAGACTACATGCACCAGAGCTGAAATGCATATGGTCAATACGAATTTTAGAATCCAAACACTATTATATCTGATAGGTACTCACCAATAAAAATTGCACATGTGTAACAGGTAGTCCAAAATCACATTGTATTGTTACTCGCTAGAACTTCTCATATCTCACTACTGCAAGATCAACTCTGAAAAAAAAAAATTCTTCGGGCATTCCCATTTCCACGAGATGGCTATTTCCAACACAGATCCCCAGGTAAACATTTGGATGAAGTAAATTGATTTTCATGTGCACCTTTGTGCACCGGTGGTCACCCCCACTGCTAATGCACGCTTCAAGCCTCGGACACTATTATGACCATAGTCAGGAAAATCCGCGAGGCTCCGCTTCATAATACGTACTGCGGATGTGCCCAAGGTGGATTATTTGTAGGACCTACGCAATTCAAGTACCACCATCATTCACATATCCCCATAGTACGCACCTAATTTGCACAAAGTAGTAGCAATCTTAAGTTCTAAGAGTATCAATTTGCAATTTTCTGACCCTCCTCTTCCTCCTCGTCGATGAAAGCAGGCAACTTGTCAGGTACCGGATCTGAGACCAAGTAACTCGGAGTGCCCAAGCCCGACTCGTTCATTTCGGCCTCGAATTCCATCTCCTCACCCAATGCATCCAACTCTGCATCTAACTCCAGCTCCGAAATATCGTCTGGCGCATCGTAGCTCATCAGCAAAGACTCCTGGAGCTCGTTCAGCTTCTCTATCAAGTCCAACATTTCGTCCTGCAACTGCTCGACCTTGTCAATATCAATCTTACCATATTGTGCCTTCAAGGCCTTATTGGCAGACTTCATAGCGTCCATAGTGATGACAGTGTTTTTCAAGTTATCAGTGGTCATTGATGCCTGGCTCATGTTCCACAGCTGGCTCTCCAATTGATCTTTTTGAGCCTCAATTTGTTTACGCTGCCTCAACAATTTGAGCGCCTTTTGCTTTAAGGCACTTTTTCCTGGACCATCCCGCATGCGGCTGATTTTTTGCTGATATGTGGACAATTCAGCATTGATTTTGGAAAGCTTCACATCGAGCAGACCCACGCGCTCGTCAATTGAGCTTATTGCGTCATTTATCGTTGGTTTTGGTGCCGAAGACTTGGACCCGAATAATCTGTTCATCTTGTGATACAAAGTTGTGGACCACTACTTGTTTATGATGTTTTCGAAGATACTTGCCACTATATCTAAACCAGAGTGATAAACACATCCGTGCACCATTGTAAGGAATCCGATCTTATCGATTCATAAATCGGTCCACGCCTAGAATGTGATAGTAGTATACCAAATTACACTCGAACTGTAGAGCAGTTCTAGAACCATCTTTCATCATGGTGGGTTTTAATTTTGTCATTTGTTGCAAATTTCGTTATTTTTCTCTGATCATCGCATGATCCTTTCTCAGACACATATCTCGCACGGAGACAACTTTTAGAAACTATTAATTTCTCATTGCAGCTTAAGCATATGTTTTTTGGGGGCCGCAGTACAGTTTTCCTTCCACGAATGTGTTTTTCTGTGAACACTCTTGCTTTGTTATAAATAAATCTTATTTTGGATTTTTTTAGCAAGTAATAACTATTTTCGAAATAAAATATTTATCTGTGCGAATTTGAAATCTCAGATATGCTCCTCAAAACAGTCCAATCCATCTTGAATTTGAAAAAGGTTTCGTGAGTAGTGCAAACTCGCAGAATGAATTTTGTTTTAGTATTAATTTAAATAAAGGGTTGAATGATGTATTTTATCATATTCTCCTAAAGATTCCTGTTAGATTTTTAGGATTGAAAGTTGACTTGAGAGAAAGGGTGACTTTAAGGGCGTATATGTCAGCTCGAAAAATATGCCAATGATAATTTGCCCTTCAATCATTTGGAAAAAAGCAAATATGAAAAGAGAAAAAAAAAACCATCAGGGAATACATCAGCATTAAATGGTATAGGCACGATAAAATATGCCTTTTCTTCCAAGTATTCATATTCAGTAACGAACGTAGAATGACTGAAAATCAGAAGTGTCAACTAGTTGATTCTGGACGGAACAGGTCTTCTTCAAATATTGGCAATACCTCTTTTTCATTTATACACGTTATATCTCACAGATATGACGCATGTTGAAAAATACTGAAGCATCCAATTTTTTTCTCCACAGACTTTTCAAACCCGCATTTCCTTCATCTGTTTTTTTCCAAAGAATTAATTAAGCAGGTCACCAAAAAAAGACGAGAAATTGGTACCAATTTGTGGAGAATCACCTAAACTCATGACATTTTTTTTGGTCAAAATGTTTGAATTGAGGAAGCTTTTAGATGATGCGATGCAGTTGAATTAGAAAATGTAATTGTAGTAGTAGAGAGATATTCATTACATTAAGGCATTATTCATATTCTAAGTCGCGAATTTGTCGATCTTTCAAGGATTTTGCATGTTTTGGAATTTAGAATCATTAAAATTGACAATAATCTATATGGTGAGTATACTTAAGTATTACAATATATACAGAATATATCAGGTTTTTACTTATCATCACCACAAGGTGCTTCACTAGCTCAGTTGGCAGAGCGTCAGTCTCATAAGCAATTAGCTTGTGCAATCTGAAGGTCGACAGTTCGAACCTGCCGTGGAGCAGCTTTCTTTTTCTATCAAAAAATTGCTTTTTTTTGTCGCCACTGATTGTCCTTGCACTGGCAACAAATCAACATGCCTGAGGTAGCGGAAGTACGTTCTAAGTGTCGAACGAACAATAAGAAAACAATAACACAGAAATATTTCATATACTGACCAATCCAGGTAGCCCATGCGTGCGCTTTGCTCCGCCGGAACGTCGTTGGCTTGACTGTGCGACGTGCTGTCTTTCCAGCCGACCACTTGCTTTTCCCCGCATTGAAGACCGACGAAGATCCGGCCGCCTACATCAAAAACATGGAGCAGCACGTACTTGGTTCCACGGTGCGGAGCGTAGGAAGGCACGGAAAGTACTTCTGGCTCCGACTCGAAGATCCCCGCGGGATCCCCTTGGTAATGTTGATACATTTTGGCATGACCGGGTGGCTCCGAATACGAGGCGTGCACTCGCACATGGTATTTATGGAGAACGGCGGCGACAAGCGGGTGTTACTGGAAAAGGCCGTGCGATCCGTCAATTCTCCTGAAGAACATAAACCGGTGCCTGTCATGGAAGCCCGGACCGGAAGCGGTGATGATGGCCAAACTGAAGCATGGCCGCCGCGGTTCACAAAGTTTGAGCTCTTTCTTCTGGGCGCTGACACTACTCCTGAAAATTCTGTGGACATGGCATTTCTGGACCCACGCCGCTTGGGGCGGGTGCGCTTTCTTAGAGGCGATGTATGCTCGACTGACGCCAAGCTTCTCCAAGCGCCCCCACTCCTGGTGTTGGGGCCAGACTATTCGAAGAAGGTCACGGGGTCCAATTTCGCCGACCTGGATGGCGACTTAAGTGGAGACCCGGACCCGTGCGACCATGGGCGGCTGCGGCCTGAGTTCGATGCGTTTGTGTCGCTTGTGCTCGCGAAGAAGAAACCCATCAAGGCACTCTTGCTCGAACAGGGCCATTTTGCGGGGATCGGTAACTGGGTCAGTGACGAGATCCTCTATCACGCGAGGATCCATCCAGGTGAGGTGCTTTCGACGAGCATCGCGTCACCTCAGCACCCGGCGCTCCGCCGCCTCTATGACGCAATAATCTTTATCATGGAGGAGAGTGTGCGCGTGGAAGGCGATGCTAGGCGCTTCCCACAAGACTGGCTCATGTTGCACCGGTGGGGCAAGGGTAGGAAGGGTCCGCGTGCCATGACACACGCAGGCCACAGGGTGGCTTTCCAGACCGTGGGCGGACGCACGAGTTGTTTCGTTCCCGAGCTCCAAAAACCTTTGAGAGGTAAGGGTGGACTGGTGAAAGAGGCCCATGAGATGAAGCAGGAGGTCGAGGCGGTGAAGGAAAAAATTGCGGCGAAGGATCCCCGGGGAAAACGAAGCACACGGAGAAGCAACGCCGCTACAGAGACGGAGGTAAAGCCGGAGTCCTGGCCTGCGCCAAAAAGAAGGAAGGGTGGTGGCACTTAAGGGGGAAAGTGGATCCGTGGACTCATCAATGGAGACGGGAGGGTCTACAGAATGGTAGGAACCCGAGGATAAGGGAGCCTCGGCCAATGTCTTGCGTAACTGATCAATGTCTTCAGCAAATAGCGAATAGTCCATGAGGAAATTTGTTACCAGGCCAAAGTAGACGTTTTGCAAACGACAGTTATCCCACCTCGAAATTGAGATTCTATCGATAGAGTCATCTTGCAATAGACATGCCACTGTCAGACATCTTATCATGGGATACGAATCTCACTTCCTCCCGGCCGGGACGAGGCGCAAATGCACAGGATGCGACCAGTGTGTTTCGTGCCTTTTCGGATGGTACATCACTAAGGAGGAGCCATTCAGAAAATGGTAGTGCAAACCATCGCAGGGTAGAGAAGATTGGAGTCGAGTCTCTCGCAGTGGTGGTTCCAGAACACCAAATCCTGCACGAGAACACTTTTGAATACCAGCATCCACGCGGCGCCTTCCCGTATCCTTTATTGATACGTTAGGAGCACTGTACTATGCTGCTATGGCTAGACCGCGCCATCAGGCTGAATATGGAGTGATCGCGACGCCTCAATGGCTATCAGCCATAAACACAGAGTACTCGATCCGACTCTACCCGATTTTTCCGCCACTCAAGCTCATCAACACAGGTTTGACAGCCTGCTTTTTATTTTTATTTTCAATTTTTTTTTTTCAAGAGGCTCAGCGCAATTGAGCAGCCAAATTATTTGAACATTGGCCACGTATCCATTGATACGCCGTGTCATTTTTTCTCCCGATAGAAAACGGGTGTCACAACCGTGTAGACTGTATAGGCCGGTATATTGATAGGGTGCTGGCGGCTAGCGCTTCTCCCCATTCAATGTATCAGATACAACCGCGAGCGGCTTCGCGTCCTAATTACTCCTTTGCTAAAATAGAAGTGGGGAAGGGAAGGGTGCTAGTAAAAAAAAAAAATCCAGGATATATCGAGGCATTAAAATCTAATACACGAGCCAGGCACGTAGCTGTGCGGCATCTTTGCTTGACCACGGTGTCAATATTTAAACGGCGAATTCCAGTGGGTGCGGCGCAAGCGGGGTATTTGGAGCGGCTGCAAATGGTTCTGCTATTGAAGAAGTTCCCCAGTCATGGTTATCAGTGTCATAAAGCCGTCAAACACAGTGACTGTTGATCCTGACAAGACTGCGCTTGCAACAGGACTTGGCTATGGGCTGCATTTAAGGTTCACGAATGAGGGGCACTGTTTCTATGTTGGCCCAACGCAATGTTCGCGGTATTGGGCTATACCCGAGATCAGCCGAAGACGAGAGAGGGCTACCCCCGGAAATGTCCGAGCGCTAGTACTCTAAGAAGCGAAAGGGGAAGAAAGCAAGAGAAAAAAGACAGCACCAGAAAATATCGAAAGGGATGAGAAAAAAAAAAAAAAACAAAACAAGGGAAAGGAAAATGCACACAAAACGTCCATGCACCGATCCCAAGGATCTAGCCATCATGCATCAAAACTCATGACTGCCTGGCCTGACAGCAGTATCGAACCCATGTGCCGTGCCGTGTCCGGGCGTATGCCGCGGTGCTTTCTACCCAGAGACATATCAAAGTTGGCGATGGTCCCCTCGGAAGTCGCCGATATTCGGCAAGGTGCATACAAAAAAGCACCCTGGTCTCCATGCACGCGTGGTTAGAGGAGGGGTATTGCGGCCGGAACGCTAAATATATAGCGGCGCTGTTCCTCAACGGTGCAACGTGGAAAAGTATTCCCCGTCGCACCGTCTTGTGGTTCATACCCCATACTCCAGACTTTTGATTCCAGACTCCAGACTCCAGACTCCCATCACTAATCCTTTCTTCCGTTCGCACTACCCCTTTTTTGTTTGTAAAATAATAATAAAAAAAAGTTAACTGCCCGATCACCGTGTTGCCTCCCATCCACTAGCACAAACAATAGGATATGTCGACTATTCTCTTGAAAACCAAGACTGCGGTCAGGGCGACGAAAATGGCCCGCTTTCACAGCCACGCGGTAAGAGCCGCGCTGGCGGTGCACCCAAAACACAGACACACAATCAAAACCCCTGTTGGTGTCACGGCTGCGCTCGCCTCGTTGAAGCCCAAAACGACCCGCTTGTCCATCGAGGGTCCTATCGAGTGCGATGTCGAGGGCTTTCAGTTGCTCAACTCGGCCATATTCAACAAAGGATCTGCCTTCACGGAGGAGGAGCGGAACGCGTTTGGTCTCAACGGCTTGCTTCCCTCAAAGGTCAACTCGCTCGACGAGCAAGTCGACCGCGCGTACGCCCAATTCAAGTACTTGAAGACCCCGCTCGCCAAGAACGACTTTTGTCGGCTGTTGCGTTTGCAGAACAAGGTGCTCTACTATGAGCTCGTGCGGCGCCACATCCGCGAGATGCTCCCGATTATCTACACGCCCACCGAGGGAGACGCCATCACCAGCTACTCCCAGCGCTTTCGCAAGCCCGAGGGCTGTTTTCTCGACATCACTCAGTCGGATTCCATCGATGAGCGCCTCGCCGCGTTCGGTGAAAGCAAGGACATCGACTACATCGTTGTCTCGGACGGCGAGGGAATCCTCGGTATTGGTGACCAGGGTGTTGGCGGCGTGAACATTTCGTCCGCGAAGTTGGGGCTTATGACGTTGTGTGCGGGCATTCACCCAGGCAGAACTTTACCGGTGATCTTGGACGTGGGTACCAACAACAAAGATCTCCAGAACGATGACTTGTACATGGGTAACAAGTTCCCGCGCATGCGTGGGGAAGAGTACTGGTCGTTCATCGATAAGTTCATCCGTGCTGTTCGCAAGCGCTTCCCGTCCGCAGTCTTGCACTACGAGGACTTTGGTGTCACCAGTGCACGCACTATGCTTCATAAGTACCGCGACTTCATCCCATCTTTCAATGATGACATCCAGGGAACAGGCGCCGTGGTGATGGCATCGATAACTGCTGCACTCAAGTTCAGCAACCGCGAGTTACTCGACACCACTGTGCTCATCTATGGCGCAGGATCAGCAGGCTTGGGAATTGCCGACCAGATCGTTAATCACATGTCCTCCCATGGCTCAAGCGTGGAGGATGCATGCAAGCGCATCCATATCATGGACCGCCGTGGTGTTGTACTTCAGTCGTACAAGGACTCGTCCGATGGCCAACTCCGCTACGCTGACCCAGACAGTGACTGGGAGGGTGTCGACGTAAGAAGTCTCAAGGAGGCAGTGAGCCACGTCAAACCCACAGTTTTGGTGGGCTGCTCGACCCAGGCTGGTGCGTTTACCGAAGAGGTCATTCGCGAGATGTACAAGCACAACCCACAGCCTATAGTGTTCCCTCTCTCGAACCCAACACGTTTGCACGAGGCATTCCCCGTTGACATTATGAAATGGACCGACAACAATGCATTAGTTGCCACGGGTTCGCCATTTGAGCCTGTTGACGGCTACCAGATCTCCGAAAACAATAACTGTTTTACCTTCCCCGGAATTGGCTTGGGTGCTGTTTTGTCGCGGTGCACCACTATTACGGATACCATGATCTCGGCGGGCGTCGACCAGTTGGCGTCTATGTCGCCTAAGATGGATGACCCTAAAAACGGACTTCTCCCCCGCTTAGAGGAAATCAATGAGGTGTCTGCACACGTTGCCACAGCAATTATATTGCAAAGTTTGAACGAAGGCACTGCTCGTGTTGAGAGCGAAGAGAGACCAGATGGTGGGCGCGTCGAAGTTCCTAGAGACTTCCAGAAGTGTTTGAAGTGGGTCAAGTCTCAGATGTGGAAGCCCGTTTACAGACCGTTAGTGAAAGTCCAGCATGTGCCTGAAATTCACACTTTCCAGTACTAAAATTCACCAGTACCAAACTATTCAATTAACACACAAAACAAGATTAATTCCCATCTTGACAGAAAAGCTCATTTATAGATTCAAACATTATTCATCGGTGTGACCACCCACATTAGCTATAGGTCGAAAACGTGTCGTTAAAGTATCTTGCCAACCTTGTGATACCAAAAAATTGTGTCAGGTCAAAATCTTTGATGATAGGCTTTTTCCCCAGACGCAACACTTTTTCGATTTTTTTGGCAATGTCGTGCTCAAAATATAGCATTCCATCGTGAACGCCCATAGGCTCCACGTAGGCGGTTAAGTTGGCATTCCCTTTTTCGCCACGGCGCGTGAAACTAAATATAGAGTCGTCTTTGCGTGTTGAAAATGATGCGTATTTCTCACCCTGTGGATAGTTTAGTGCATATGATGCCCACTGCAAGATATCATCTCGAAAGCTCTCATCCTCGCCGAGAATTAAGAAGACATCATAGTTTGGGTCCGAAAAATTGGGAATAGGGGACCAATCGTCTCTTGTTCTTGGAGTCTTTCCACCGGGCGAACATAACAAAGAGAAAGGATCTTCAAATCCAATGATGTGTTTTAAATCTGGCACACTGGAAAAACGATGGTATGTGATTAAGTCGCGGTCTTCGTTATCGTGCCACGATGTTCCTTCCTGTGCATCGGAAGGTAGAGGGCTCAACTTTACCCATGGGCTTATAAGCACAAGACATGAGGGATAAATCACCTTACTTTCTACAGATTTCAAGTACACGGTGTAAGCAATTGAAAGATGACCGCCAGCGGAGTCACCCATGAGCGTGATATTTTGATAGCCCCCCTTGATCAATTTAGAATAAACCTCATCTAGTTGGTAGAGCTGTGTGGGAAAAGGATGGCCATTGGAGGCAAGCTTATAGTCAAGAAAGAGAATAGAGGTTCGTTGCTGGATCTCGGGCTCTAAAAGCTGGTAAAGAGACAAGACGGACTGGATCTGAGAAGGCATGGTTTGAATGTAATAGCCACCACCGTGGGAAAAGATAATGACAGGGTCTGTTGGTTTTCTTTCTTTTTGCTTGACGAGCCAAAAAGACTGAGGGTCAAACATCTCGCCATATCCTGGACAGTTTTTCACTAATGTGTGCAGAAGCAAAGGGACGATTTTCCTAATTAAGAAAGCATTTGTGTGGGGAACTATAATGTTTGCGTCAGGGATGTCCACCATCAAGGCCGCACGATAGATTCGCAAGCGAAGACAGTTCCTCAATTGTCGACTGTATTTTCTAAAACGAAGACCACCGAAAATGTAGAACCTTAGAACCACGATGAGGAGATCCAAGGGGAGTTTGAGGAGAGCACATATAGTCCGCAACGACATGGTACATATAAAGGTATACTTTTATTGGTTGAGACTGAAAATAAATAAGAGAAAAAAAAACAGAGGGTCTAGAGATTATGTCTTATATTTGTAGTAGTGCATGATTGATATGGACAGAAAGAGATGACATCTGGAAGCATGTGCACGTGAAGATGGTCATCAGCGGAGGACGGAGAAGCCGCAAAAGATATCACATGCCAAACATATCTGAGGCACTATTGCGAGTGGCCCATGCCAGATACACCTGTGACACTCTTGAAACAACGAGTACATTCACATATTAACAAAATGAGGGCTGGGTGTTGTGGTGACACGGCGAAATTGTATTTATATAATGTTTTTTTTTGTTTTGCAGCCATTCCAGGGACCCGGTGCCGAGGACGCGCATTGACGTTAGCGGGGCAGCGAAATGTACGTGTGCACAAGTGGGAGGAGCACGCCGGGCTTGACCATGACGTCACTCAACATATCTCTGCAGGTTCCGAGAAGGTGCGGCGGGTGGAGAGGCGTCGAGTGCCGAGAAGTACACTGCATACAGTCCGGATATTTAGCCTTTTATCAAAAGGACACGAAAAACTATAGCGTAGGATCCAATGATGATGGTTTGAGGGAATATATCGGATTGAGGGATGGCAGAAAATGCTATATACATACCATGTTCTTACAAAGTATTGCTCCGTGTCCACAAGAAGCCTTGTTTCGTCTACAGCCTTAGGGGCGCTTTTTAAAAAAAAACCGTACATCGATACATCGAATATCATTGATTCCTTCCTCTCAGTCGACTAATAATACGGCACGTATCTTGAAGGCTTAAACAGATAGGCTATACAAATTTTTCTATGTCTCTATTTTTTTGTTTCTCTCTCTCTCTCTCTTTCTCTCTCTCTCTTTCTCTTTCCCTTTTCTTTTTCTTTTGATTTTCCTTGGGCGGAGGAGGAGAGTGGGGTAGCAATGGCGGGAGTTAAGGTATGGGGTCGTGATTTATGGGGCCAGGGTCCGGGCCAGGGTCCGGGCCAGCAACAACACGTGACCAACATACGCGGTCCAATAGAGTTCTGCTAACCACCCTGGCCAAGTCATCACGTGACTGGGAATTCAGATCTGACCCAGACTCGAAGACCGACTGAAAGTACCTGGCCCCACGCCTAGAAAAAGCTAGCCTATAACGTCCAATGCACTTGAGGTATATACATATTTGCGCTTGTGGTTGGTCTGTGCCGTCTTGCCGTTGACCCGAACCAAAGCCCCGGGTCTTCGGAGTAAGTTCGTGGGGCCACACAATATGCACACCATCCTCAACATTGGTTGAAAAAAAAAAAGAGAGACGGCCGGCCTTACCCACAGACCCCAGAAAGAACCACCACTAGTCCGTGAATTCACCCATAATGTCCGTTGAAGATCTTAAGTCCACCATTGGTAAGTTGCAAGACAGAATCCATGCCTTGGAGAAGAAGGCCGGGATTCTCCCCGACGTGCCCGAGTCGATCAGAATGGTGTTGATCGGCCCTCCAGGTGCCGGTAAAGGAACGCAGGCCCCCAACTTGAAGGAGAAATTCTGCGCTTGTCACTTGGCCACCGGCGACATGTTGCGTGCACAGGTTGCTGCCAAGACCGCATTGGGCGTGGAGGCCAAGAAGATCATGGACCAAGGCGGTCTTATTTCTGACGAGATCATGGTCAACATGATCAAGGACGAGTTGGAGAACAACAAGGAGTGCCAGAAAGGCTTCATCTTGGACGGATTCCCTAGAACGATCCCCCAGGCGGAGAAGTTGGACTCGATGTTGGGCGAGAGAAAGACGCCTTTGGAGAAGGCCGTTGAGTTGAAGATCGACGACGAGTTATTGGTGGCTAGAATCACTGGCAGATTGGTTCATCCTGCGTCCGGAAGATCCTACCACAAGTTGTTCAACCCACCAAAGAAGGACATGATCGACGATGTCACCGGCGAAGCATTGGTGCAGAGATCTGATGACAACGAGGACGCGTTGAAGAAGAGATTGGTCACGTACCACAAGCAGACCGAGCCCATTGTGGATTACTATACCAAGACGGGCATCTGGAGCGGCGTTGACGCCTCACAGAAGCCTGCCACCGTTTGGGGCGACATCTTGAAGTGCTTGGGCCAGAAATAAGCTTTCGGCAGTATATTTATCCCGGTCCCATGGCAGTCTGTCGGACTGCCCGTACATACACTAGAATGCAAACGAAGCACTCTTATTCGTATTGCCAGCTGTAGACCAGATTTCTTAGGGAAAATTTCTTATGCGGAGAAGGCACCGTTGAGCCCAAAAGGCGCCATTGATCCTAAGCACCCGGGATGAACGTGGAGGCAAGCAGAGTTGAGCCGATACCGAATTTGCTCCATACCGCACTGCGGCTGCGGGTCCTCAGGAGCCGAGCGTGAAACATAGCGATCTTAGCTTGAAGCAGCCAATGAACCTCACGCAATCAAGATAGGAGGGGAAAGCGAGGGTCGTGCAACGAAACGTCAAGCGACTCAACACATGTCACTGCGTAGACTTTAGCCACGTCGTGTATGAGTACACGGTGGGTTTTCTGAGGACCCGAGGGCCTGAAGGACCGTACGCCGGTCCAATGCTTTTCGTGCATACCCGCCTAGTACTCCAAAAAGAGCCTCCCACGACAGCTGGCGCCATGCGTTGCCAGGCCAGACCGACAAAAGGCCCATACACTGACACCATAACGTCACAACACCATACGACCATAAAGCCATGCGCCAATATCTAATATGCTCTCTCGCGCTTGACGCTCCTCTCGTCGTCGTCGGCCACGCGCTTGCGGCCAGCCTCCTCGAAGCAGCTGGCATGGACGATCCTGTTTGCCGGGCCGCCCGGCACGGTGACGCATGCGTCCCAGACCCAGTCGCCCAAGGCATCCTTGTACGTAGGCTTGACCTGTTCGCGGCAGACGGTGCACATGTTGCTGGTGTTGCTCTCTGTGGGCGGGATGACGACGTAGGCGTCTGGCGCCGGCAAAACAGGTGCCGGGGCGTCGCGGCGCTCGGGGCGTACGGCGTCATACTCGAGCAAGTCGGAATCACGGAACAGCACCCACGCGAGGTCATCAAGGTACCAGTTGCGCAGCTGGACGTTGCTCTTGAAGTTTGCCTGCTTCTGGTTGATACGAAAGTGCCAGTCGAGGTGGGTGCGCTTGCGCGCGGCACCCGTAGCATCGGCAGTGAAGCGCTTGCCGCACTGGGCGCACTTCAGCGCTTTTGTCTCGTAGAGCACTTGCACGGTTGCGGCCTCAAGGTCCGCCGCCAAGAACGGCTGCACACCCCGCGCCGCTGCACGACCCTCCGCCAAGCGGCGCGATACCTTAACGAGTTCCTTATATTTGATCTGCTCGTACTGTGACTTGTCCGAGAGTTTGGCGTCGAGGAGGAGCTGCTCGAGCGCGCTGCTGGACGCGGGGCCCGATTTGCCCGGCACGTACTTGTGCTTCGGGAGCACGAGCGTGTACTCGGGCCGTGAGCCCGGCTTGAGCGACTGGTCCACGGCCACGAGCCCTGAAGCCACTAACGTGGAGAAGAGCGCCTCTGCTCGCGACACCGTCTGCGCTACGGGCGCCTTGCCCATGGCGGCGGTTGCCGGGAGCGGCGCCGTGGTTACGTGTCCCAACTCCTGGGCCTTCATTGGAGCAAGCTTAGCCAGGATTCCCACCAACTCACCCGGCTGGAGCGGCTGGCTGAGCAAGAGCACGCGGAGCTCGGCCAACGCGGCCTTTTTGTCGGCGAGAGCGGTGCCCGTAGCGCCCACTGGGACCGCGTTGATTTTCTGCTGAAGCACTGGCAAAATCGCGTCGATGTCTGCCACGAGCGACGCCGCAGATGGCGCGGCAACCGGCACGGCCGCCGCCGTTTCTGCCGCCACCACGTGCTCGCTTCGCCGGTACCCGGCCTGGCGCAAAAAGTCGCCAATTCGAGCGAGTTGATCTGGCGGGAAGAGCGGCGTGGCCAGACCCTTGCTCTTTGTGACGCGCCACAACTCATAGATCTTCACGAGCTTGGCCCGCGTGGCCTCGTTGACCAACAAGTAGACGTGCGAGAAGAGCTTGAAGATTTCGGCGCCAGCAAGTTCGTTGTATGGCGGGCCGACGGTTTTGACGATCGAGTCGAGGAGGTAGAGTGCAAAAAGCTTCTGCTCAGGAATGCATTTATATACGCGAGCAGAGATCGCCGCCAAGATCCCGGCGGCGTTGTCAGTGTTTTCTTTGGCGATGATGGTCAAGTTGTCGATGATAGGGCGCGAGTTGAAGGTCAACTCTGCGAGAGAGTTTGCGTAATCCTCAACGATAGGGGAGCGCGCCATACTGTTGCGATGTGCTGCTGGTCCGGTCCCTTTGATTAGAGGGATTCTGGAGGAGGAGTGGAAGCTTCATGGCGAGTGGTTTGATGTGAGTCGGTGATGATCTGTGGTGCACGGGTGCGCGACGGTGTATTCGGGTATGGATGCGGCGATATGGAGAGGCTAGTGTTGGTAACTGGTATAAAAGTTTAATTGTACCATAAAGCACTCCTACAAAAAGGTACTAGTAAAGGGACACTGGTATAAGAGAGTGAATTAGGAAATTTGGAGTAACACGCATGAGTATACATCACGCAATCCATGATTAAAGGAATACTTCCAGGATTCCGTCATGGCTTACTCAAAATGCATACACGGCCTGGTATTGCAGAATATAAAAAGGTCCCCTTGATTCTCTTCCAACTTTATTCTTTAGCCTGAGTCTCAGGGCAGGTGGACGTACATCAGAGCAGTAGTGGTTTTCCCCAGCATCCGAACTTGCTTAGGGAAGTTCGTTGGCGGGGGTCGCCAAACAGATATCCCCGTGTGAAGACTTCCGCGGGCTTTGTGACCAAATCACCTTTGAGCGTCATGCCACTCTTCGTTCCATAGATATCTGCGACTTCTGACATCAGGTAATCTCAATCAGCAAAGGTACATTCGTGTCAGACTACGGTTCCGTAAAGTTCTATATATACGGTTTCGGATATGCCACTAGCGAGTAGAACTAGAGTGGCAACATGGAAAAGCAATCCGTTCTGTAAAGGAAAAAGAAGACCCGCATGCACCTTGTTATACTTTTCTTTAATGTTGTGCTTGGGATTACACGTTATTAGTGCCGGAGTCATACAATCAGCCATGTATACAGAAGTAGGGCCATGAAAGAGTTTTTCTAGAACCATCTTAATAAACACATCTCGATTATATTCTCCTTCTAGCATGCGTGTCCTTTGTCGTATAAGCACTCCCCTTATAAAGTATACGGTACCCAGATCTTCTTCGCAGCATTTCACGGCAAACTTGCTTCTCTGAGCCGATGAAGTAGTATTTGAAAATCTCAGATTCTTGTAAACGGAGACACGATCCAAGGATGTGGGGGGGGGGAGGGGAGGGTACGTAGGGAGATGCATTGGAGTGACCAGACAAAGATGAGAGACCCTTAGTTTAGTTCATGGCGTTTGGTTAATGATGTAAGCCACACCTGGTCCCTTTTTGTTTCAACTTTCTAGAGAATATGTTGGGGAATGCAATTTGTTTTTCTCGAAACACATATTGTTATTAAGTGCTCTTTGCTGTTGCACCATGGAGACGGCGCCTCTAAGAAAGTATGCCGAACAATATAAACACGCTTGTTGTGTATGTTGTCAGATGAGATGCTGTTTCTTGGGTGGGAAATATATACTCGTGTATTCTGGTGTTCCATTCACATCATACTCTACTGTTGAGGTGGAGACTAATTGGTGGTCACGTATAGTTTTCTACAGTCAAGAAATCTCATACTTTGGGTCAGACCGCATAGATACTACAAAGAGAACCCTACAAAATTCTAGCTGGCACATTCAGATACACCACAACCGTAAAAAAGCGTATTTGGTTTGCGCCTGCAGTCACGAGCCCAGACTGATGACCGGCCCCACAGGTTTCCCGCTAAGCAAGTCCATTATAGAATTCCTCCGCCCCCCCCCACTCCCGCATGGGTTCACTAAACTGGGGCGGGGGTAGCCATGAGACCTCTCTGGACGTGGGATTCCGGTCAGTGTTCCCCCAATAAAGCAAAACAATTGCCACATGTACTTTTACCCGGACCCTCGGATTTGAAGCACTTCTTTTTCGGATATGAAATTTTGTAGTTGCTGGTTTCGACTAGTCTCGTCTGCATCTAATTAAAAGGCGTTGAGTATATACCATCAATTGCGAGCGGCACAATATATATTTTCCTTCTCTTTTTTTTCTTGGTTTTTGCAAGAAGGAAAAAAAAATATAGACACCCTCGTGGATATACTCGAGCACTTTTACCTTGGCTCTAGATCTGTTGTTGGTGGAAACTTCAAGGGTTTGGACCCCAGAGATGTTATATCCAAAGGGCACTACGGCTGCGACCCTGGTGGAACACGTGACGCATGCCTTCCGCATCCGGCAGCTCCCGGAATCTAGCCGCGGTGAGCGAAATTTTTTCTCGCACCAGATCTTGACTCACCTCGAGCACCCTAGGCCAAAACCCATAACCTTCTGCCCCGACAAAATACTCCCCTTAAGCGCCAGAAAAAAACACCCTGAACATGTCTCCGCAACCCACCGACAAGAAGCAATCTGGAATCGCGCGCGTGCTTGGCTCGGCGTCCGCAGGCATTTGTGAGATCGCCGTCTTCCACCCTGTGGACACCATTTCAAAGAGACTCATGTCAAACCAGACCAAAGTGACATCTACGGCGCAGTTGAATAGTGTGATTTTCCGTGAGCACGCACAGAAGGCTCTCGGCAGCAGACTTTTTACTTTGTTCCCTGGCTTGGGGTATGCTGCTGTATACAAGATCTTGCAAAGAGTGTACAAATACGGTGGGCAGCCGTTTGCCAACGAGTTCTTAGTGTCGAACTTCCGGGACACGTATGAGTCAGCGTTTGGTAAGAAGACCGGAAAGGCCCTCATGTCTGCGACTGCGGGCTCGCTCATTGGCATTGGAGAGGTTGTGTTGTTGCCCTTGGACGTGTTGAAGATCAAGAGACAGACCAACCCTGAAGCATTCAAAGGCAGAGGCTTCTTGAAGATCATGGCAGACGAGGGGTTTGGATTGTACAGGGGCTGGGGCTGGACCGCTGCCAGAAACGCGCCGGGTTCGTTTGCGCTTTTTGGAGGTAACTCGTTTGCCAAGGAGTATATCTTCGGCTTGTCCGACTACTCGTCTGCCACGTGGACGCAGAACTTTGTCACTTCTATTTTTGGTGCATCGGCGTCCTTGATTGTGTCTGCGCCCTTGGATGTGATCAAGACTAGAATCCAAAACAAAAACTTTGAGAGCAAGGAGTCAGGCTTCACCATTTTGAAGAACATGGCCAAAAACGAGGGCGTCACTTCTTTCTTCAAGGGTTTGACCCCTAAGTTGTTGACTACTGGTCCCAAGTTGGTGTTTTCATTTGCGTTGGCCCAGTCCTTGATCCCAGCGTTTGACCAGCTCTTGAAGTAAACCAGAGTTTGACCAGCTCTTCAAGTATGGGCGTGTCTGCTCGCTGTATATAGTTTGAACCACTGCATGTGGCCATTAGCTGCATGCTACCATAACAACAGAACCTGTTAGCTGTTGCGGCCTCGTGTTTACCTCCTAATTATCTTTCTTTTATGATATTGGGGTTCCTCCAATTAGTACATCCGACGGGCATAGCAACCGTGCCACGTGACTACGCTTGCCCGACCACGTGACCACGTGACCACGTGCGTCGATGCCGGTGCCTGTCTATAACCCCGGCCCAACTATTACTAATGCTGCTCTGCAACCCAGTATCACCATAAATACTCAAAACCTTACCCGTATGTGCCTGCCACCGAAAGCCTTCCATCGTCTCTGTCCCCAATGAGATTTATTTTATTTGCTCTCTACTCGCTAAAAATAAACATGCTCAACATGTTGGTAACCAACCAGCGCACAACGCTGCTAAATCTTAATCTTTTGCATAGCCCTACGGTATATCTGCCGGTAGCCACCCTGTGTGACGATGAGATACCTGATATCTGTTTCATGGCGAGTAATCTTACGGATGTACCTCTACTTTAGTTTATATTTCTTTTTTTGGCGGCTCTGGAGCTGCCAGTAAATTATTACGCCCCCGTGCGCCTCATATATAGAATTTTAATACACCTTACTTGAGTGAAATCGTTCTCCGGGAGAAAGCTATGCCTGCTAGTGCCTGGCTATGAAGATCAGTCCCCATATCAATGAATGCATCCATACACGAAGATAAATGTAGACATGACATACATATAGTACACATATACATATACATATACATATACATATACATGTATATTCAAGGGCATCGAGCTGCATTTATCTGTAGTATACGTATCTATATGCTCACAAGTATAAGCTTGTGATGCAAGATTATGGCCATGGCCAAAACACGGGGTTTGTCGCTAGGACCGGAAGAGGTGCACAGGATCCATATAGACAAAAAACAGCAACAATCTCTGGTCCGTGTATAGAACAAGCGGGTGCCTGGTGGGCAAGCCTGCAAACGTTACCACCAAGGCAGCACGCCGCGGAACATAACATTACAACGCAGCGCTAAATACGCCTAAACAGAAACAAAGACAAGGGGAAAGACGCGTTGGAAATATTTCTCGCAGATAGAGACCGGGTCCCAGATAGGTTAGACCGGTCGGCCACTGAAAAGCCCACCCGACGATCGAACAACGAAGGCAGCCCCAAAGAAGATTGTAGAAGGAGAAAAATGAAGAAAGAGAAAAGAAATACGCGTACCAAGGAACGAAAGTCACGCGCCAGGCCACCTCCGCCTCCCAAACATGGCCGCTCACTGGATGGGAAAGTACCAGAGCTCACGGCACTCGGCGATGTCTGCGTGCCACCTGCCCAGGCCAACAATCGAGTCGAGCTCGCTCTCAGAAACCTTTCCCTCGAGCACGCAGAGGCGACACGCGGCCTCGACCCTTCTCTTTTCACGCTGCGCCTTCTCAACCGCCTTTTCACGGATCCCGCCTGTCTGTCTCGCTACGGCCATGGCGTTCTTCAAAAACGCCCGCGCATTACGCGAGAGGAGCTCCAGGTGCTGGAGCGCCTGCTCCAACGGTAGCTGCGACCTTTGGAGATCGATGTCTGACCGTGCAATGTGAACCCGGGCGATCTGGGCGATGGTGCTGCCGACACCTAGCTGCTGCGCAGCGGCGCCCGCTGCCCGGGCAGCCGAGAGCCGCTCCGACAACAACTCCTGTGCTGCCTTCAAATACTGGTTCATCTTCGTAAGCGCAGCCCAGTACGTGGCCGGGTCTACGTGCGGCCCGGTACCAAGGCCGTGTCTGTGCACGAAGCTGTCTATACAGTCAGCGGCCAGCATATAACGCTCCGGGCTATGAGGAAGCTGCGCGTCGTCCCAGGTTTGCGTGACGGCATCTAGGGACGTGGCCGCCGCGGCACACGCGTACGCTTTTGCCACGAGATACTCGTGCCGATGCAAGTCCATCGCAGGGCCCGCGTCGCCACAGAAAATGCTGCATGCGACCTGGTCCGCGACCTGGACCACTGGACCCACGAGAGCCGTTGCGGCCGCAACTGCTTGCTCCGTATTCTCTACAGACTCGTGCAAGGTCTGAGCGAGGTTGAAGATCGAAACCACTGTCTCAAGGATGTCGGCCGCAGCCGCAGGCGCGGGGGTTTGCAGCCCCGCCACCTGACGTTGGAGGACCTCCTTCAAGAGCCCCAACGACCGGGTCGCCAACGCAAGCGTGTCGTCTAAGGAGCTCACCTGCGCATCCCGCTCGTCCTGTCCCTGCTCTTCGATTGCGTCGACATAAACCATGGCGGTGTTAAAGAGAAGGTCCGTGGGAACGTCGTGCAGCCCGGCAAATTGGATTGATGACTCGTGCGCTGATATGATTTCCGGGATCTCTTGCACGACAGAGTTGGCACCGGCATCAAGCACCTCGCCGATGTTTGTAAGGTCCGAGATCTGCACGCCGTCGGTGCGCTGGTATTGCGTGTACACGTGGAAAAGCAATCGCAGCGCGTTATAATATGCCCACAAAAGCAGGTCCCGCTGGTCCACGGCGCCCATGCTTGTGGCCCGGCGGTAGTTGTCGAACGCCTTCTGGTAAAACCGGAGCCCCTTTGCGAGGTCTGAGCTGTGCCACCGGTCGCCCGACTCCTCGTCGAGTGCGCCCGCTTCTATATAATCCTCAACAGTTTTGGGCTCGTGCTCGGCTGCAGATTTCGCCTGGAATTTTGTCGATGGCAGCACCTTCTTGCTGAACCTGGGCCCGGTCTCTGGTTGGTTAGTGTATGCTCATGCGGCCGGCACGGGATGGGGTACACACATACTCTTCATTTTAACTGCTTCAATAAATGATTCCTTATTTGTTTGATTTATTTTGTTCTATTTTGTTTCGTCGATGTTTTCGTCGTTCTGCAGTAGATAGATATGGATATTTCTGAAGCGCATCGCCCTCACCATCACCATCGCCAACACCATCGCTGACCTAGACCAGACGGCAGGTGCATAGATGCACGGGTGCGAGACGCGTTTCCTTGTCTTGCACCCATCGGCGCAACGTCAAATGGGTATACGGAACCAAGCGCAAGAGACCACAAGCGTTTCAAAACAAAATAAACCGAAATTGGATAAATAAAAGAATATTCGAGGAAACAAAAAAAAAACAGACACTCAAAGACTCTCTTTATGGTCGACTTGGACGTGGGAAGTATCTCTGATATCCCGCGGGTGGACGCCATACGCAGATTGGCAAAAGATACGTACGTCCACCTTCCTGTCGTGGTATTGGCTTTCAGTCTCTTGGAAAAAACGGCCATCATGTTGGTGACCGACTTCACAAGCCACCCTGACCTGGGATTTGCCAAGGACTGCCTGCCAAAGTTCCTCCCGCTGGAGTTTCGCATCGGATCCCGCACAGTGGCTAAGTCAGAGATCCTTGCCATAGGGGTCTACAGGAAGAGGGCGCCCAAAGTTTGGGAGGAGCTCCAGAAGTTCAGCCCGCTGCTTCTCGGCTCCAACCAGACGGAAAAATCCGCCTGGGATATCCTGCGCCACTGCATCTTTGCACTGGTCTATTTCCGCCCGCAGGTCTACAGGAACGGCTTGGAGGGGTACCTCAGTAGAGCGGTTGCGTGGGACCAGGGCCCCAATCCCAAGCACGCCATGCCTGCGGTATTCGACAATAAGGCTTTTCACGGGTTGATGCAAAGACTTGCAGTGCGCATGACCCCACAACTCTTTGAAGACTTGAGCTGCCGGTTTCCCATTGCAACACATATCGCGGCTACTACCCCAGGACTGGACCAGAGACAAAATGAAAGTACGCTTGATTGCCGCACGCCCGACGCCACCATCAGCTCACTGGGAGATACGGCACGCGCGGGTGAAGCTTTGGAGCACCAGAAACGACGCCGTCTAGACCCGCGTGCCGCAGTATATCAGCAGCAGTTTACCCAGGCCTCGGAAACACGTGCAGTGGGGGCCACAACCTCGAATGTCGGCTTGGTGGGAGGTCCAGGGGATGCCTGTGCTGCGTTTCAAAGCGGCCGCGGCCGCGGCCCGAGGCCGGTGGCAGTCCCGGACGCAACGGCGGGGTTGCAGGCACATGGGGCCGTAGACCTCGCGGCGCTAGTGGAAGTCGACTGTGCCCAGGTAAAAGACGGGGTTTGTTTGAGCACCGTGGCCAGCGTGATGGACGTGCACCCACCGCCAGATCTTGTTTTTGTCAAGTCGTATGGGCGCACCATGAGGATCTCACCGTTGACGATTGTTTTAGAGAAGGGGGGCTCGCAGGTTTGCGTGGGCATATGTTCTGAGCAAGACCTCTGCCGTTTCTTTGGCATTCTAGAGACCGAGGAGGCCATGGATTTCATGTCTACGTTTAAAGCTGATATGCACAGGCTTCGACGGAAAGAGGTGGAGGCCCGCATCGAAAAAAAAACCTTGGTTTTGGATAATGGCGCGTCACTTGCGTACTGGGGAATGGCGTCGTCATTGAAGACCCTACTTCAGAGTGCATGGCCAGCGCCATGTTGAACATTCCTCATTATGTTTGGCAAATTTAAAGGGAGACGAGGAGAGAGAAGCTTTGATAAATCTGTGGTGGGCATACGTCCGGTGATAATACTACGCGGAGATCTCGGTCAAACCTATGGGTGTTGTTACATCTTTTTCCATGCACAAGATTATTTTTTTTGGATCTTGGTTTGGAGACGTGCCAGCAGACCAGAGCCACAGAGAATCCGACTGCGACTTTCGATATTAGATTCCCGAGTTCTCAGTGTTCACGATCAAGCGAATTTGCCCAGCCACGTGTGGCTCATATGCAAACATTTTCAAGCGGTGTCAGCCGGTTTGTTTGTTTGTTTGTTTGTTTGTTTAATTTATGTGTGTGCTATGGGTGTGAAAACAGTGACAAGCGAGTCATCGACGACTCGTAATGGTAGTGGTCTATGGCCCGGTATAAGTACAAAGTCTTACGAGAGAATTAGGGACAATAATGGCTCCATAATTTCGGCGGTGTACATGCCGAAGATTGAGCCGAGCGTTTTGCGCAAGACGTGGTTAGTACGCCACCAACACCCGAAGGCCATTTGTGGGCGGGGCCAAGTTTCATATGTGCCATTCGTGATAGTGGCCACATGCGTATATGACCGTTGCTCGCCTGGTCAAAGACCAGTGCTTCTGGTTCTTTAAAAAAAAACAGCAGCGGCCAACTGCACTGAAGAAAAGACCCATAAGAGGAAAAAAAAAATAAAAACAAGACGCTGGAAACGCTAAGAACAAGCGTGAATGCAAAAACACAACACGACACAACACAAAACACAAAACTAGCAACAATCATCGCCGTTAGCCAGCCATGGGTCTTGACCCATGGTATTTCTAAAAAAAAAAAGTTCTACGCGCACCACTCGCTGGAACTGCCCATTCCTCAGTGGCTTATCACTTGCGCCTGATCGGCACCTGCACATTACTTAGGAGACCGACCGGGATTTAATAGGCCGAGAATAGGGACCACCAGCTCCTGCCAATTGCACCTATTAGTGCCCCGAAGAACACGACATTAGCATCAGAGCCACAGTCTGGTCCACTCACACTGACGTCGTTGTTCCTCAGTGGTCTTATGGTGCAACAGACAGACTGACCTGCATGCGGCATGGATGTCTAGGATCTTCGTGACGTAGGCCCAAAAGCCGCGCAGGGTTTATAAATAGCCTGGAAAGTTGGCTCGAGACAGCTGGCGGTATGCGGCTGGCCCCATCAAATCTGGCCCCGTCTATCGGCTGCGACCCCATCAAATTCAGTCTTATCCGAACCGGGCCCATCTAGTCTGGCCCTACCGGCTCTCATCTCGGGCCAATATTCAAGAAGGCCCAGCGCATAAAACTTCCTATCCCGAAAAGGCAGCACATAGTGCCAAACACGCCCGGCACACCAGGCACACGGGCGCCTGCTACCACACCGGGCTCGCAACGCCATATCATCCCCTGGCCCCCAGGACTCATAGACCCGGTGGGCCTTTTCTCTGCGATCTGGGCGTGGCTTGGGTACGCGCTGCTGGCCTGGCCCATTCACGCCCTGCTGAGTCCACACCCATCATGCGCACACAGCCCCTCCCGCAGTCCCTATCATTCCAGGGCCTCTATCCACAACGCATTCATAAACTAGGCGCGTCCGCGCCGTGGCAGTACGTTTTTTTTATAAAAAAAAAAATAATTCTGGATCTAACGTCGCAACCCTCAAGTCTCCTCTCAATTTGTATTAACATATCTGGATTGTCCTATTTGAATAAGCGCACCGCTGTCCCCCCTGAACATCGCACACCGCTGTCCCCGCACCTATTCCTAAGCCGTACGCCCTTCCAGGTGCATCACTGATTTTTCATTAAACAGCCCTAGGAAACCAACAAACAAACCAATCTTCACGGCATTATGCAACTTGACCTCTGTCCCAAGGCATACGCTGCCGCGCTCTTTCAGCGTGATAGCCTCTCCACGGCAGAGTCTTTCAAAAGTTGGAGCACGTGCATGGACAATAAGACCTGTAAGATTGTGGCCATCGTCGGCATCTGCATAGCCGCGCTCTTGCTCCTATGGTTAGTGGCCACCTTCGTCCAGTGCCTTTGCATGGGCGTGTCTTGCTTGAGGGCATTGTGCTGTTGTTGTTGCAGGAGCGCCCACCAGAACCGCTACGTCGAGCCCGTCCAACAACCGTACCAGAATACGAACATGTACCCGCACGAGCCTCCAATGAGGCGCATGGAGCAGACATACCAACCCGTGCCCCACGGCAGGAGCTACGAGGAGAACCGGTACAAGACAGACAACACTGAGTACACAGGGTACAAGCATTTCTAGTAAACACGCGGTTTTTCCGTATCTGAATGCAACTTGTATTGTATATGTATAGGGATTATTTCGAGGTTTTTGTTTTCGGTTTTCACGCCTCCCCACTTATCCACGTATTCGTATAAATCGTCTTTCTTCTCGCCGGCGTGGGGGTGCTCTCTGGAAGACCTGTCCGCCAGCGCCAAAAAAGGAGGAGGGGGTGTTGGCAGCTTAACCGACGGTCAAGACGCCTTCGTCGGTGAACTCATAGTTTGGAATCTCCAAGTTCAATGGGGCTGGACCTCTTCTGATTCTACCGGAGATATCGTAGTGGGAACCGTGGCAAGGGCAGAACCATCCGCCAAAGTCACCAGCCTCTCCGATAGGAACACATCCCAAGTGGGTGCAAATACCCAACATAACCAACCACTCGGGCTTCTTGACACGCTGGTCATCGGTCTCGGGGTCTCTCAACGAAGATACGTCAACCTTGTTGGCCTCCTCAATCTCGTCACTGGTTCTGTGTCTAATGAACACGGGCTTACCTTGCCATTTGACAATCACGTTGCTGCCCTCAGGGATGGCGGCCAACTTCACCTCGACCTTGGCCATGGCCAAGACATCGGCAGATGCAGCCATCGAAGAGAGGAACGCCTCCACAGTGGATTTCGCACCGGCGGCAGACAACAAACCCATGGAACCGACCATGAAGTAGGCAAAGTTCTTGTTGTTGCTCTCGCCTCTGTTGTGAAGGTAGCTGGAAAAGTCCGGCTGCTTGTATGGTGCAAGTACCGAGGATGTAGAGGACAATGCTCTAGCAGATCCTGGATGTTAGTATAATTGAACGCTTGTATACGTGCGTAATGAATATACATATAAGTGGAGGAACAGAGTGAGGAGAGGAGGTCAGAACTTTTCATTAGCAGCAGCCACTTTCGGGAACGGAATTGGCACAGCCATGAATATCTTCATTTCTTGGCTATCTCATTTAGGCCTTGAAGACACAAGCTCTCTTGTGGCGTTATTATTGTACATTTTGGTTTAGATGTTGGAATAAGGTGGCAATCACATATTTTCCAACACATAACTACCCCACTCCCCCTTCTTGCCAGGTCATCATTGCCAGTAATGAATCCACCCTCTTTTTTGAATGGTCCTCATGGTTGTTTTCTTATCATTCTATCCTTTTGACCCGGGCTTTTTTTAATACGACCGATTGTACACATGGCGATCAAGCCTCGAGGTGCTTCCTAACTGACACATGGCAGCCAGTTTTATGTACAAGTATGAAATTCTATAGTTTCTGTAAGGATTTGCAACATACCTTTCAAGCCTAAGCTGCTTCTCAACGTTCTAATCGCAAGCGACATTTTCAAGTGGATGTGGTTATAGTATACTTTGAAAGTTCGGGATTTTCTGTTCAAACGATGGTAGCTTCTTTTCGCACTAACCAAATTCGCGGTGCGCTCATTGGCTAGTACTGAGGCGGGTAACTCCTTAAACGGTACTCACATATCGAATGTTGTGCTGATGGTTTGCGACGAAAGTATTCCAAGCAGCGGATAATATATGATTCAGGCGAAATATTGTGCCATACTCATGTTATGCAATGCAAGGAGACAAAATGTGTTGTTCAGCATTAGCGGAAGCGAGTGCACCTCTCGCCCAGTTCTTTATTAGTTCATATTAATCACCGCGCAAACATTGGCTGTGACAGGATGGCTTGTATCCACAAACACGTAATACAAGCGGTCAGAAAAATGCTCACATCTGAGCTCATCCAAAGAAATTGTTCGGGCTACTGTAGACGCTATATCTCTTAAGATGCGGCCTCAATTATCTCTCCCCCCCCTCCCGTAGTATCATCCAGCAATCATGGGTACTAAGCGGCCAGTCTACTGATTCAAATTAACTAGTGCGCGCATATGCCCAATCCCGAGCTAGTGTGACGCTTATAATTACTGGATGCCAAATCCTGCCAGCATAGTAATGGCCTTCGAGAGCTTATCAATCATCTTTTCCCGGGTGCCGTATTCGTAGATTGCAAGCTCGTTGAAGCATGTATGCGCGGTTGGGAGCCGCTCGCTATCCCTACCATTATTCAAGCGACTGATGCGAAGGTTTAAGTTGTGTATTCCCGTTGCCGGCACCCTATCGGACCCGGTGATGAACAACAAGACCTGCTTTTGTTGCTGAAATGTGAGTCCCGACAAATACTCCCAGAACCATTTTACTGTCAAGGAATTTTCTGCATCTTCCTTCTTGCCCCATCCCGTGTACTTGGTCACAGATTTAAGAATATCGACATCAAAGCTCTTTTGCTCACTGCCGCAAAGAAGTAAATGTATTTCCTCGGGCAGAAATAAAGAGAAGGCGTTGCCATCCACAACGCTGGAGAAGCCATTTTTGAGCGCTTTCAATTGTTGGTCAATCCCATCCGTGAGGAAAAACCGAGTATACTTGTCAATGTAAGCTTCGCGATTATGCACTGTGACGGGGATGTTGCTACCATTTTCTAGTAGGTCACGACAATGATACTTTCCATAGATATCCAGGAACGTCACATCAAATACTAAATTAATAGCATCGAGCTCTTCGGCATTATATTCTCTTAACTTGAATAAGTTGCGAGCTGCTTCAGGGTACAAATCCTTGTAATCTGTAAGCCCCACCGGGAGGCCAAGCAAGATCTTGTAAAGGCATAGCGGGAAGTTCAAGTCCAAAATGGTGGAATTATAGATGGCTAATCCAAGCACAGCACCAAATAGGTAATACACTTCAAGGTTTCGCATAGGGATCACATTAAACCAGAGCAAATTGGACTGCTCGACGTTGTGGAGCATTCCTGTACGCGAGCTGAACAATGCTCGTGTTAGAAGCAAAAACCATTCTTTCTTCAACCCCCCGGCGTCGACGCCTGGCTCGTTGATGAACTGCACGCGTAGGCTTTTTTTCAAATTATTCTGGTTGAGTTCAATGCACATGAGCGAGTCTTGAACGATGTGGTCACGGCGCACGCGCACTTTGAAATATACGTCCAAAGCGATGCGCTTATCCAAGGAGTTGATAAACGCCTCCTCTGCCTTGCGCTCCATCTGACGGCGTGCTTCATACTCTAAGATGGAGATCTTTCCACCGAGCGAGATGAGGAATGGATACTGGCATAAATAAAACAGCGCGGTCAACCCACTTTCATCGAGCGAGAGGTAATTATCCGAGGAGTTGTGGATGTAATCAATCACGGTCTGGAGCGCGGGTTCTGTGCGGGACAACAGCCTCATTGTCTTCTTCTTGTTCAGCCACGAGTCGAAGTCAAGCTTCACATTCACAAAGTCTACGAGTGAGTTGTAGAACGCATTGAGCGGAAGCTTTTCCTCATGAACGCGGATGTAGTTCGCTTTAACAAAAATTCCAAGGGCGCTTGCCGCCGTGCGCAAGTGGTAGTTTGTCGAGTACTGGTGGACACGGATCTTGAGATCCTGCTTCTTTTTGGCCGCGGTCTTTCGCAGATAGGGCATAGCTGTACGGGGATGTGTCTCATCGGCCAGCTCTTTGGCTTCTTCTTTTAGCTGACTCAAATGAAAATATTCGTCATCGGGCGGCACATGAGCGCTGCAACTTGTACGACGTTGATTCTGTGAAAGAGCGGAGACACAGCCCCCCGCGCTACTGCGGCGGGAAAGACCTGGGTGATTTGCAAGTAAGAGGTGTTTCTTCAAGTGGAAGGTGATGTAGAGGTTGATGAGGTCGACCTTCATGGCAAAGTCGGCACGCGGGAGTTTCAGGAACCAGCTTGCGAGGTAGTTGCTAGAAGCACGCGGCTCTGTATGGCTTAAAATTCCTAACACGCGCTTAACAATCTCGTAGCAGAGGGCCTGGATCTCGGGTACCTCTGCCATGGACCGAGCGGGCCCTCTGCGACCGTCCCAATTCGTCAACGCCTTATGCAATATGGGGATCTCGAGTAGCACCACAACCCAGTACAAATTGCGAGGGTCTTCCAGGAGGTTTGTCGGAAGCCTGCGAAGACATGTGCACGCGCCCGTCAAGGCACAAAAGAGCGGTTTTTTTGACGGGAGCGAAAGCAACACGTGGAACGTCCGGCGCACGTCGGCTAGATCTACATTGCTGGACGAGTAATGGGCGCGGCGGCTGCGCGGCCGAAGCTTGAACGAGTTGTTGAGGCACGCCATCGATCCGAACGCAGCCATCAAATAATCCAGCAAGGGATGCAACTTCATGTGCAACTCGTGCCGGGTTTTGGCGGGCTCACCGAGAAGACACTGCCCCGCCAACTCCTCCACATACGCCCCTGAAAGCAAGTGCATCTCAGGCAGAAGTGTGAGGTCGAATTCCGTGAGCAAGCACGTGGTATGGCACTGAGCACAGAAGAACTTCGTGCTGTCACTCTCAGCCACCAAAACTGTGCTGCAACACGCGCATTTATACACACTATGGGGCTCCTGGATAGACGCCTTGGTTTCCGTGACCCGAGGGGTGGGTTTGGTGGAGCCTTGGTGCCGAAGGAGGTCAAGGATCCGCCACGTCAGCGTGGACTTGTGGGGTATGGCTGGTTGAGACGACATGGAAGCGGCCTCACGTGCACCGATGAATGTTAACCGGGGCTAGAAGTAGACGCACGTCGTGTAGGGCTGCAAACTACTTAAAAGTGAAGCAACGCAAAAAAAGGTGTTGTTTTGGGTATTTTTTGTGTTTCCGAGCAGCGGGAGTAGTAAATCCAGGGTGCTGCTGGAATATGCTGGTGGCTGTATTTGGTCCAGCCGAGTACGATTGGCCAAACAGCTTCTGTTTGTACACACTGGCGTTATTGGTGCCCAGATATAAGCAATACTTTTATAGCAAAAGCGAGAATGATAGCCAGGTACGGCGTGGAAAAAAACAACAACAGCAACAAGCAGGCACGCTGAGTCAAACTCCATCTTGTCTGTGTAGATCAATGCTCGGTGTGCACATAACACCAGACCGCTTATCGAGGCGCAGAAAGAAAGTTTGCAGGAAGGAATACCGAAGATTCACGACTAGCCTCACTATTGATATAGACAGACATGGATGGATAGACATGGATAAGTAAACACAGGAATAAACAGACAGGAGCATGTGAATATCCCATATGTATAAGCCTGAATATGATATATTATGTATGGTAGAAAGAATTTGCAAGCAAACAAATAAGACCCTGTCGGGTGTTTGTGGTGCTTTCACTGGCGGCGGCATTTTCGACTCTTTCTTTTTCGCCGCACTATTCCGTCCCAGCAATTTTGATACAGATCACGTGAGTACACGGTATAACAGGTGCTCCTTAGTCATGATAGAATGCACTAATGCATCGGCAATTGGGGAGTTTCTACTTCCACGTGTCTCAATACTGCTTCCCGTATCGGATGTGTGGTTCATTTATGCTTGTATTTGCTTCGGTTTAAGCTTGTCACGTGACCAGGATAGGGGAACTGGTGGATCTGGCCAGAAGTAGTGCACTTGGAGTTTTCCAAACTATTTGATGAAATACTCAGCATAAAATTATTAAGCCAACCAATGCTTTCGGATCAGTTGGCTCTGTTTTGGGTAGGTGCACTTACTGGGTCTTATTTCGTTTGCTTCGTAGCTACCGACGCGCGTTATCGAAAAGATCTTTTGGGACAGGCAGTGGTATTCTCTAATATCTATATAGACACCCCCCCTCCCCCTCCCCATCGGATCATTCCCTAAAAAACACATTGCTTATGGCCCTATGTTTACTGCAGCTTTATTTCACTTTTGGTTCATTGAATGTACGGCGAGCGATATTTTTGTTTTACCCCCAAATGAGGTACACGTCTCTGATCCCTTTCGAATGACTAGTGTATAATTTTTCATCAGCTGTAAATGGAATAAAATGAAGGAAAAAAAAGAACGAAAAAGGAGAAGAAGAGAAGAAAAAGAACAAAAAACATCAGCAAACAGATACATGTCATTCTTGCCTATATGTGCCCTGTCGTAGGGCATCTTTGCACTAAAAATATGATTTTCAAAAGTCCACCCATTAATTAAACTTTTTTTTCTCACACTTGGTCCTCCAATGGTTCATTTTATGTGTATCCAAACAATTAATAGAATTAATAACGTCGTTGAAATTACCGAAACTTAAACACAAGTATCTGGTGTTACGTCTTCAGGTCCAAAGAGAATGGGTCACGTGATAAGTTTGGCGTAGAGTAGATTCGCGTAATCATCTCCGCTTTTATTATTAGAGGTACCCAGCACTTCAAGAGACACATGCCGTATTTGCTCACCTCGGTCTATAAACTGACGCAGTCAAAACATGCTTTAAAAGTATATGCATCCGAATCCTCTGATTTTCTTGTCGACGTTGATGGCGCCCGGCTCACGGCATGGGGCATACTGTCTGACAGTATGCCGCCTCTCAAGCACAGCCATCACATGGACTTCAAATCCGATATTTTGGCATTAGCCGTTATAAAAAGAGCCAATCAAAAAGATCAGATTGCTGTTCTTCTAGAATCGCTGCTTGAAATTCTAGATATGCTGCTTCTGGCTTTTATTCCTCGCTTCATTGTGCCGTTTCTGCAGACCTCTGGCCATCTTGATGCGCTCGAAATTGACCCAATCCTTTTATCTCATACCATCGAGCCCAACCGGTTTTTGATTCTATATAGATACACGGGCTTTGTGACCATCTTCAACCTCGAAATGTTGTGTTCGAACAACCAAGTCCTGACAAAACGTGGCCACCAGAACTTTCAAGGTTCCAAGACATTTTCTATAGGGAATATTGTTGTGTCTCTGATTGCCGTCTCTACCAAAAAGAACAATTTGATCGTGGCCATTTTATTCCGAGATATAGATTTCAAATTCTCACTACGTTTGTATACATTCATACCCATGGCAGGCAGGTTCTTCATGCTGTACCAGATGGATCATTTTTCTGGGGCACCTTCACATGTAATAGCCGTCAAAGATGGGTTTGTCGTGGTCAGTGTTACCCAGTTATGGTTTTTTCCCTCACATGGGAAGATGCTTAATTTGGAAAAGCCAATAAATGGCGACACGTATCCAGTATCCCATGATATTTTACAAAACGTGGTGACACTCAACATATCTACAAACACATATTTGGGTCTTGGTACGCGTATTGAGTGCTCAACACAGATTGATGATAAGCGGTACTTATTGGTCTCAGACTCGGGTACAACGTTGGTATTATACATTAGCACGAGCATTTCTCATAACTTAACTACAGTGAAATGGTTTCAGATTGTTGACGTGGGCAAGTCCACTATTGCGACTGACTTGGTGCATCTTGAATACAATGTGTTTTATGCCAGCTCCAGGAATTCAAGATCTATTTTGTTTCTGATCGTGCCTCTGGCGCCGTATATTAATGAGTTCTCGCTCATGTCCAATACATCTCCAATTCTCAATGCAAATCACCATGCAGATCAACACGAAAAATCACTTTTGTTGGCGCGCGGTGGGTTTCACAGTGGCGAGCTCGAGTTGGTGACAGACTCGCCGTACATCCTAGAGAGACATAATGTGACACACATAGATAACGCACCATATTGTTTTTCAACCGAAAAACTAAACGAGTTGGATGGTATTGTTGTTGTCAGAAATAGCTCCGGAAAAGTCGTCACTAGCCTTGAGTACCCCTCTCTATGTGTAAAGCCCATGGCCATGTTTGATGTTGCTGCAGATGAAAAAAATTATTCCGATCGACAGTTAGTCCAAAGTGCCCATACTGAATGGACTCGTTGCTGGAAGATTGATTCATTAAGAACTCTTGAAGTAAAAGAAGGAAGCAACTTAGAAATTACACTCAAGTTTGGCAAAAGTCTATCAGTGTCTTTGGGTGTCGCAGACCAAGTGAGTTGCCTTGAATGGGCCATAGATGGCATATTCTTGAACGTGTTCATTTCTCTGTGGAACGGGAAATTGTTTCATGTTTTTTTTACTCCAAAAAAGGCAGAATTGGTTGGGCTGGTGGCTACTGGATTACAAGGCATGATTACCTTGGTACGTTATGCGTTCTGCACCTCTAGATTTCTGATTGTCATGCTTGATGCTGAAGGCCTCATATTTGTGATGCCATATCTGATGTCGAAACAATCCAAGCCTGTGTGGCATCACATGGACTCACAGTACTTGAAGGCGAGTCAAACCAGCGGTACCTTCCGTTTGGGTTGCGACCTTTCTGGTGTGCTTGTTTATGATGCTTTTTCTTTGCATCATCTTTACCCTATCACTGATGATTGTACACGCTTGAAACTCACAAAAGTTCACACTTTCAAGTACCGTTTGCAAGCGTGCAGGCTCACAAAAGAAAATCTGGGCTCTGGTGAATTGCTCGCTCTTTTTGAGGATGGGACCCTAAGTCAGTACCTGTTTAAGAACCGACACGGAATGAATGACACATATCATTCGGAGGGCTTGATAATGCAGAGCGTGGAAATTTCCGAACGCTACACTGTGGCCTTGAAAATAAACACCCAGCCAAACAAAAACACGGGTCAGATGGACACTATCCTGTCCCTCTTACTTTTTGAGCGACTGTCACTTGAACTCTTAGACGTTTACGAGCCACCTAAACATTCTAATTTCGTCAGCATGTGTGTCATGAGCGAGGCGTTTGTACACGTAAAACACGGCTACATCGTTGTGGCAAACTCTTCCGACAATCCACTTGATTTGCTCCAAACTTTTCGGATCTCGCTGGGGAATATCGAGCCAGTACCAGGAATATCAACCGCAGGTTCAATTCCCCCAACATATTCGTTCTCGCGGATCTCATGCAACAAGAACATGGTCTGCTTGGTTGGGGATGTGTATCTTACATTTACCTATGATGTGAACCACGGGCAACCCATTTGGAGAGGCGTCATTTTACAGCACGATACAACACCCTTTTTTGGTGCAGACGTTGCCGGAAACGATTTCTTCTGGGCATTAGCAGATTCCGTGCGCGGGCTCTATCTTGCTTCTCCACGTGAACACCACATGTGCCCCATTACAAGCCCTTTTGATTCGTCATTTGCCACAGCCGTGGTTACTTTGAAAACAAAACCCATGTTTGTTTACGGAGATGCTGACGGCAACATATGGGCTGCACAATATACGGGGGAATGCGGCAGGTGCAATAAGAAACCCGGGCTGTTTTGCACCCGGTGCTTTGCGACGCTCTTCACTGCGAATCTTGGCGAACAGATCAACAATATAACGGTGGCGCTGGAAAGCCCTGTTGTCATAATTTTTGCCACGGTAAAGGGCAATGTGTATCGAGTGCAAGACATCGAAGAGTACCCTCTTGCACAGGAATACTTGATGAACAAGACTGAGGCACAAGCCGCGGATCCCAGACTGCTCGGTATTCAGGAGCAGCGCTTTCTCAAATTCTCTTCGGGGCTTCTAGATGGACGAGCCCCTGAGTTTTTCGACAGAGATATTAACACCAGCTCTCATGACTTGAGGATTGAAATTGCGAGATTATGCAGCGACACCTTGCTGATGTGATATGCTACAAAAAGGCTCGATTTTAAACTAGTGATATCAGAGACCGCTGAAAAGAAAGATATGTCTTAAAGATTCGAAAAAAATGAGAGATGTTTAACGCAAATGGTCCTGTGTTCTCTTTTTTCACTCAATGGGTATGATCCTGGATAACCACACCCGCAGAAACCCCATATATCTAATTTCGAGGGCCGTATAATAATGTTTTTGTGCTCACCCTGGTTGGACACCTTTCAAAGGGCAAGTTTTCAGGATTAAATCAAAACCACTTGACACCTTTCAAAAACCCGTGCGAAGGTTTTGATTTTTGAAGACACCCAAATAAATGACAATTGGGCGTTATTTTTACATGTGGCTGCGGTAGCAATTGATATATCAGGCGTGGAAAAAACCCCTCGTTCCAAAAAATATATGGGTTCTTGGACGAAATGAAAGCCAAACACTGCATTTGCCGGTCTCTGTGCTCCATTCTCCTCATACAAACAAAAGGCCATTTAATTCGTGGAAGCCAAATTATCATTTGTCCATGTGCGAAAAGTGATATTGTCCCTGCAACACCACCTCTCCGCCTACCCGTTGGTATTTAGAAATGGTTGTAATGCCCAAAATTTATGCTATATCTGCTCCTGTACAGGCACCGTGGTGAAAAGACCAGGTGTCATGAGTTGGCAAATTGTTTGTATTCGTGCAAGCACTCATACAATAAGACTTGCACGAAATTAACGCAAAGAGCCGTGTGTCAATATAGATACTTTGAGGATGGGGAAGTAACGTGTCCGCAAAATAACACTTAACGCTTTGCAGCCGGGAACAGAAACGCTAGGTACGGCAATGAAGGGCATTTCATTATGCAAAAAGAAACACACCGTAGTTTCGGTGGCGTCATGGGTTTCACCCCCGCGGCCGAGTGCACTAGAAAAAGACGCAGCTGCACCAGTCATTTCAGGTGTGTACTTTGAATTACTGTTGAAGAAGGCAAAAAAAACTAATTCTGTCCTCATCCGGAACCCAGACCTCGAACAGAACGCCGGAGATATCTCAGTTCTTGAGATTGGGCTTATCTGAAAAAAAAGCTTAGAATGTGAGGCGAGGCCGAGCAGGAAAAGCCATGAACCGTGGAGGCGCACAGGTTGTGGCAATAGCTTTCCGTACTGGTTTCTTGAAATCATTCTTTCCCACCAGCCTCCCCAGAGACGACATAGCAGGGTATGAGTATTGTATTCCTAGAGCACGTACATCATTCCGCCAAAGCGCACGTTGACGCAAGAATATGTAGCATTACAAGAGACAAAAAAGAGGTTTCGAAAAACAAAGCGATATGATGTGATATGATATGATATGATATGATATGGTACTGAACGAAACGACTAATAAAATGAATGTGTAAGGTCGGTCTGCCTGGACCAAAGAAACATCACCAGCATAGCACCTCTTCGAAACCACGATATATTTGCTTCACCAGATACCCCCGGATTCTACTTAGGATCAAAAAAACTAGCAACACAAAATTCCATGGGACCTATGGTCCCTTTCTCTCTCTCTCTCTCTCTCTCTCTCTCTCTCTCTCTCTATCTATCTCAGACCTTGCAGCCGCACCCGTGCACCGTGATACTTAGTTGCGCCTCAGCAATGAGCATCGAGCAGCTGGCCCACCTATAACCATCCCAAACTATGCAGTTCGACGACATCGAAATGCTCGAGGTGCCGGACGACCTGTCTGTGACGCTGGAAACACACACGGAGCTGGTGTCCGGTAGCGACCCCGCACTGCCTCCTCCCGCCAAGCAGTACCCGTCGTTCCAGCAGTGGCTCGGCGGCGACCACGAAATCGCGTTCCAGTTTGACAAGGCCGCATACATGAATTCTGCGCAGCTGGCCCGGCCCCAGGGTACGGCGCAGCTGGAGTATGTGACACGTCTCTACAAGGTCGTGGAGCAACTTGCCGGGCAGACCGGTGCCGTGCTCCCGGCAGCCCCGCGCATCGGCGTGGTGTCGGCAGCACCGGGCTTTGGCGAAGCCCGCGACGCGCAGCGCCAGAACGCGCTTATTAACATGGCGTTTAGCCGGCTCGTGGAAGCCTTTGACGAGTTTCGCGATGCCGTGGCTGACGGTGCAGCTGAGGACGAGGCGCGTGGCCACGAAGAGCTCGCGGCGCTTCTCGCGTGCATCCAGGCGCATTGGTTTGCGCTTTCGGAGCGGCAGCGGCC
This sequence comes from Metschnikowia krissii, assembly GCA_030561945.1. NCBI lineage: Eukaryota > Fungi > Ascomycota > Pichiomycetes > Serinales > Metschnikowiaceae > Metschnikowia > Metschnikowia krissii. The sequence goes on along the minus strand of JAKTYP010000064.1, from coordinate 186,576 downwards.
CGAGCAGGTGCTCGAGTGGATCAACCGCCACGATCCACGCCCGGAAAACGCGCTCGTTGACGCCGTCATGTACGGCCCGCGCGCGCCGTACACTCATCCGCAGTTCTGGACGTCGTATCTTGGCACCTTGCTTGCGCGAGGCATGTTCGAGCAGGCGGCGCTGTCGCTCCGGGCAAGTAGGCACAGCGAGCTTGCCACGACTTGCCCCGCGCTTCACGCAATCGTCGAAGACTTTGCCGCGGTCGTGGGCTCCTACCGCGCCATGGCATTGAAGGGCCAGTTTGCTGAGTGGAAGGCCACCGTGTGCGAGTTCCGCGACAACTTCTACGCCATGCGCCGCGGGGTTGCCGACGTGGCGCACGCTGCCATGGCTGCGCAGATCCACGACCTCCTTGGTCTCTTGAGCGGGCTTCCCAAGACCACCGCCACATTTGTCGCCACGTGGTACGAAATGTACGGTGCGCTCGCCCTTTTCCAGGTCCGCGACGATCCGGACGTCTACAAGGACTATTACCGCGTTGCTGTCGCCGAGAAGGGCTACAACGTGCTGTCCGACATAGAGCAGGCTTTCCGCGATGTGCTCTCCAAGAGGTTTCTCCGCGTTGTCTTGGCCGTCGACGCCCGTGACCCGGCCACCGCCGCCTACGTCAGCAAGTTGCTCGAGCTCAAGGGCTTATTCGGGTCCTACTACATTGACGCCGGTGCTGACGCTAATGCCGCGGAAGACACAGCTGTGGGCGTGCCTTCCAGACGCGTCTCCGACTACTTGCTCACCAGGCACGCCTACGAGTGCTTGGAGGTACACGACTTAGTGCCTGTGGGCATCGGTATCTTGTTGACCCCCGTCGTTTCGCGCTCAGAAGAGAACACTGCCCGCCTGAGGCGCGTCGTCTCTGAGTTCTTACCCCATTTCGAGTGTGCCACTAACGACGACCTCGAGTGGGCCCTCACCATCTGTGCAAAGCTCCGTCTCACCGACGTCATCTGCAAACTCTTCTTGAAACAGGGCAAGAAACTGTTGAGAGATGGCCATCTCCTCGAGGCCTTGAATATGCTCGTGGGCTGCACCGACGAACACGCTTCAGAAGCAGCCGCTAGTGCGCTGGAAGACATCCAGCACATCGTGTGGAACCTACTATTTCAGGACTGCTTGCTCAACAGCGAGCCTGTCCCGGACGCGCTCTTGATGGGCATTGTCACGAACACCGCGCCGCCCGAACTCAAGATCCACCCGGTGATTCGCCAGTGTCTTGCGCCGTATGCGGTCTTGGCTGAATTGTTCATGGCCTCTGCAAACAATGCATCGTTTTCCTTGAACGTGACCAGGCTCTTCCACTTAATCAGGTTCAACTACATGCCCAGGAAGTTCGTACCTTTGCTACTAGCACAGTTCCTCCCGATGATCCCTACGCATAAATTCGATTTGCCCCAGTTAATCATCTTGACAGAGCTTATTGACACATTCGAGGCCCATTGGGAGGCTGACCCAGAGGATAGCAATAAGCTCTACGCGTTTGCTGTCCAAAACGTGCCCACTGAAATTGAACTTGATTGGAGAGTCCAGCTAGGAGACAATACACCGTCATGCATTAAGGACTTAATCAGAAACTTGCGGGAGCAAGTTGTGGGCAAGATCGGCAGAATCTACATTGAGACGTAAAGAAAAAGTATTCCATTGAGGCTTGTTTTTTTTTGTTTTCTAGTATGGAAGGATCAGACTACACTGGGAGTGACTGACTTCGAGTGAGTCTTTGATAGAAATGAAGCATTGAATGTACGCGTAAACACGAATGTCCTCAAGTAGAATCTTGTGCAACAGCCACAGAATGTGCTCTTATCCATGTCGATTGAAGGCCACACCGCTTTATTTCGTAGAAAGCTTAGCAAGTGACATCTTGAGTGGCTCTGGAGTTCAACAACAAAGCAACAATCAAACCGTACAAACCCAAGACTTCGGCGAAAATCAAAATCAAAAGCATACCAACAAACAATCTGGGTTGCTGCGCATTGCCTCTCACACCGGCATCACCGACAATACCAATGGCAAAACCAGCAGCCAAACCAGACAAACCGACAGCCAAACCAGCACCCAACTGGATGAACCCGGTGTACAAAGCTTGGGTCTGCTTCAAGGAGTCAGTGATCAAGACAGACACCACTAAACCATAAATGGCAATGATACCAGCCAAAATGATAGGCACAATACTCTTGAACAACAAATCTGGTCTCAAGACACAGGTGGCACACACACCGACACCGGACTTAGCAGTACCGTAGGAGGCACCGAAACAAGTAAAGACGATGGCGGCAGTGCAACCGATAGCACCGAAGAAAGGAGCGTAGACTGGACTAGTTCAGTGTTAGTATTTGATGGAAGAAGTACGCGGCATATGATTGGCTCGTCGCCGTGGTATGGTCGACGACAGCGGATATCTCAAAGCATCACGTAGGCAGCAAGAGCCGCTAATCGTAGACAATACACCACTTGGTTTGTTTGCTTGGGTTTTGGAGAGACGTGAAATATATCTTGCAAGTAAAATACGTCGAATGTAAATTCAGCCCCTTACCGCCGCCCCCTTCAAAAAACACCCGCGACACCCGACGACAAGAATCCAGCAACAACAGCGAAATAGCGCTTTCTTGTTTTTTTTATGGTCGAGTGTATATGCCTATGTTTGGTAATTATGGAAAGGGTGATGTTCCAAAAGATTTCGGAAGAGGGCACTGAATTCTTATCTATCCCTCGATGGTGGGAACGCTGATAACAATTGGACGAGCGCCGGGCATAAACACCGAGGACGGCAAACACTTGTCGAAGCATTTAAAAAGAATTCAAGACAATTAAGAAAGCCAGAATCACACGTTCATTATATAGAGCGAGTGTACGTACCACAAATCAGACATTCTGGTGAAGTGATTGATTGGATTGGAAAAGCAACTGGTGAGTTTGGAGATAAACCTCAACGTTCACCTTAATTTTTTCTCTGAAGCACCAGGTGCGGGATAAGTACAGGATCGGTGCTGCGATTTGCAACACGGGTAATTCTGGTACCGTTGCCTCCTATCAGCAAGGAAGCCGATACGTTGGGATTCTGGGATATTTGGGGAAGCAAGAGCTACTTATTTTTTTCTATGTGTTTGTATTGTTAGGGAATTCTTCGGTATAGTAAGGGCAAAACTGTGGTCAGAGTATCGGTTTTGATATTAATGACTATGGTCGAGACAAATTGCGTGTGAGGCCAGCCTCATGTGAAGCTCAGGTCATACAACTATTGCTTTTTAAAACGATTGTGCTCTTCTACATATATGGGTCCCTTCTACATATTTCAACTACACTTTAGATCATATTAAGTTGCTCTTTAGAGTTACTGGGTCTTATTCAAATTATAGAAACGCTCTTTTCTATTTATTTTTTGGTTGAAGCGGCATAAAACGCACCGCCCCCTTTCTCTTTTCAGCATGGAGTAACATCAGGATGGCACCTTATATATTTATATCCAAAACAGTATCGTTTTGTGAAATATCTGGGTATGTTTTCATTTTAAATTTATTTATTTTTATTTGTTTAGGTATTTTGTCAATTTTTCCCCGGTGTTTTAACATTTGCAAGGATAGGCAAACATGGTATACATTCAGTTTTTTTATATTTTGGATGCAAATTGCCAAAAATAGCAAAATTTTCCCCTCAAAAAAAAAAATTAATCTGAATGACGGTTAAAAAGATATCTTCATGGATTTCGTACGGGAAAGTGTTTCTTCCGATAAATCCCGAAACAAAGGCAATAGAAAAGATCTTCCGGACTATGCCGTTGGCGGTCTTTTGTAGCTATCAATTGAAGCACATTAATAGCAAGTGCAATGATTTGCCTTGGGTCTTTATTTTTCTTTTCTTAAAATTAAATTCATCATATATATATTAATGAATTATATATTGCTTGTGCCCGAAAAAAAGATCGCATGCTTTGTTTGGAATCTTCGTATGGCCGAGAAGGTTAGACTAAAGAAGGGCGATCTTGTCTTATCAAAATTGGGAAGCTCAAGAAATATCCACATAGAGATTAGAATTTTGCTCTAATACGATGCTGCATGTTTCCGTTCAGAGTTGTCTTTCACGGTTGCTTGGTCAATCGAATACAAGAAAACCTACTATTCTCCTCTACGTACTTTGCTCTTTCAGTATGTGTCAGAAGTATGAATTTGCGACTAATACTACGGGTTTAAATTTTTGTTCCAGTACTGATTTCTCAATGTGTGAATTAGCAGACATGATAAGACAAATATGGGGAATCTCATGTGTAGCTGTGAGTGAATCTTGAGCGCTAGAACATATTATCTATGGCGCTTGAATGATTTTGATGAATATTGGGCTTAGGAATCAATGTGTCTGCATCTTTTTGAAGGACTGCGGTTATAAAAAGTGACATCTATGAACGAAGTCGTGGGCTCTTGAAAACTTGGATATATGGGGCGAAGCAAAACGAGTATCTAGAGTCCTTTTGCAAGGTTGTCTTGTATCTTGCTTGCGACCTCAACCAATGCATGAAGCTATATGATGCTATGCTGAGGCATAACTTGGAGCTTGGGCCATACCATGGAAATGCCGCGGTACATTAGAGATCGTTCTAGTCATAATAAGCCAAACTTTAGCAAAATTTGTAAGTGTCAGAATAACAAGAAGTGGACTCAGGAATAAATATTTCAATGTAAATGGAATGCCATTAAATTGTCACAAATTTCATGAACCAGATAGACAGAGCGCCAATAGTGTTGCTCTTGTATATATCATACAATTACGGCAATTCGAAGTAGGCAATAAAGTCAACTGCAGATGACGTTTTGAGGTAGCGTATTAACAAGCTCCCAATTACTCAGGCAAATATGGACCATTTATCCGGGGAAGATTTTGGAGACTGGAGGATCTCCGATCTTTGACCTCGCATTCCCACAATAAGATTTTAGGTCTTTATCCCTCTGGTTGCATTTATTCGCAGCTTGGTATCACTCATTCATTGGGTACGAGAAGTCTTGTGACTTCCACCGAACATGCAGCGCCTTGAAATGACTTGTTAGTCTTTTGATTCTAGCAATTGCCTATGTAAAGTATGCGGCTTCTGGCTCTTATATATTTGTGTGTTACCTCGTTCTTTGGATCGAGTCAATGGATTCGTGCCCAGCTTTACAGCTGCAACGTTGTTTTTGCCATGTGCAATTGTTCACAACCATAAGAAAATACAAAGTAGAAAAATATTCGGCAAAGGGCGGCAAGAGTAAAGTAAATTCTGCTTCCCTTATGACTGTGCTGCGGCTGTTATTCATGACCAATCCCTCCCACATCTACCTTTTTATCTTGTATATTGCCTGCTACGAGTATAGAACCACGAAGTTTATCACATTCGTCAAGTTTGCGTTTTAGAAAAAAAAATGAAAATAAAAAATAGTCAACGGATTGCCATACACCAAAAAGAGTTCCTCTTCTTTGGATGCCAACAATAAGCGTAACTTCTTCTTATCTGAAATCGCTTCACTGACGACAACTTAAGTGAGAAATTCTTGTTGCACGCATTGAAGGTCAACAGTAGCTATATGTTTTACTTTATCGCCCAAAAGAGTAATGTTATTTTGAGGCATCGGTCCTGGTATTGCAGTGGCCAACCTGCAAATTGCGCGTATGCCTTTGGTCGAGGGCGACTTTGTCAATTGGAACAATTTTTAACCTTGATCCAAGAGATATTATCCAGAAAATTGAAGTGGTAGTATCCAGAATAATCTGGGTGACACCTTAGACTTCAACAAGTCTAAGCTTGATATTTCGTAGACTTGGTTTGACCAAGCGCAAACCTCTCACAAACCACATAGAATCTTCTTGATTTCATTATATATTTGGAACATCTCAGTTTTTTATGGCGGCTTCTCTAAAAAAGCCTCTCTTTTAATTTCTCAAAAGAAACAAGAAATTACAGGAAAAAAAGGAAAAAAAAAGAAGATACAATAACATAAAGTCTTTTGGGTTAATTAAATTTGTGTTACCTAAATCCACAGCTTTTGAATGAAAACAGGATGGAATTTTATTCAACAAAATCAGATTTCCCCGGGTTTTCCCAACAAAAAATATAGATATAAGTTTCCTATATTTTAAAATTGGCATAATTTGTACACGATTATACCTATCAGGTGTCCATGTCGGGGGCCTATATCTACGTTTATTATACGTCTAGAATACCTCTACTCGACTAGCCTTGTACCTGCACACACTCAGCATCGCGGGCGCATCGCCCCAAGGTCATCTGGAAAACCCTCTCGAAAATATTTTTCCCACTACATTCGGTGAGCTAATTATTGCAAGGAGCCTAAACCACGAAACAAACAAACAAACAAATAATAATGTCCACCAACCCTAAAGCATTTCCATTGGCTGACTCTGGCTTGTCGCAGCAAATCCTTGACGTTGTCCAACAAGCTCAAAACTTGAGACAGTTGAAGAAGGGTGCTAACGAGGCTACCAAGACCTTGAACAGAGGTATCTCTGAATTCATCATCATGGCCGCTGACACAGAGCCCATCGAGATCTTATTGCACTTGCCTTTGTTGTGTGAAGACAAGAACGTGCCTTACGTGTTCGTTCCTTCTAAGACCGCCTTGGGCAGAGCCTGTGGTGTGTCTAGACCTGTAATTGCTGCATCTGTGACTTCTAACGACGCTTCTTCCATTAAGAACCAAATCTACGGAATCAAGGACAAGATCGAGACCTTGTTAATCTAAGCACAGCGATGTCTTATCTGATCTGTGACTGGGTTGTATAATTTACGTAACATGATATAATAATTTTTTCCCTCTTGTTTTTTTTCAGCATGTAGCGAAACCTTTAATATGTCTATACGCATGCCGGTAGAAAAAAAAGCAGCACTTGAATATAATTGGTTGCATTGAGATGCCCATTGTGAAGTATGTGAAGTATGCGCATGGGGTCAGAAGAAAGCTGGTGCTTGGTTAAATTGATATAGTTGAAAGGAGGCAAAATAGCACCCACAAGCACTCACCTTAATCGGTTTTCAAAAAAGAGATTGGTTATTCTGGGGCTTAGAATGGCAAAATTCATTTTCGTGCTAAAAGATATACCGTTGATAGAAGCATGAAGGGGTCATAAAATACAAACGATTATTGAGCAAACAACACCATGTCTCATAAGACACTTCCCAAACAGAATTACTGAAACAACTGTTCCAAATAAGACTTTTTATTCTTCTAAAAATAAGTTTATTCAGCCCATACCCATCTCACTCTCTATCTAGGCGGGGCCATACGGTTAAGATATGGGAATGATTTGAAGCATTTTACATATCTCGCCTAATGGCCGACTCGCAATGCCCATCATGCCTTTTTGAAAGTTTGGATGTAGCTGCTAAAAAATAATTGAATGAACAAGCAAATATTTAATCCTGAATTATCACAAAACCGAAAATGAATAGATACCAGATCCGGATGTATGTCCGTTCGGCCCCTCAAACGTTTACTGCGCACCTGCCATAATGACATTTCGCAGCCACAAGAGGTTGTGTATCACCTTTTCGAACGGACAAAATTATATATATACATATATTACCCATAGAACAAAAAATAAGAATAGCAGCAAGAACAATTTCCATACAATTCTAAAGAAGAACACCTTCCAGCTGATTTCTTGACCTCCCCTTCAAAAAATCACGTATATGCTTTTTTATGTACATAGTACAATATTTGTGCTTGGCTCGCGCAGGACGGCATCCTGCGAATTTTCCAAGGCGCGATGGCCGGGCATCTCTCTCCAGTATTCTCGGGCTCTATTGCAAATAAATACCATACAAACACACCCAGATGGACGAATTCACATCTGCAGAAGGCGTGACCAGGTTTCTCAGAAACAAGAACACGGCGCCGGAATCGGCCCTGGTTGCGTCCCGCCGCCTTCTTGCGGGCGAGTACTCGGTCTACCTCCCGAATCTGGCGATGTTCGTATTTGAGCTAGTTTGTGACCGCGTTTCGGATTTCTCTGGAAAGAGCTTTCTTGCATGGAAGTTTTGTCCTGATCTCTGGCTGCTCTGGGCCGAGGTATGGCACACCTTGGGTGCAGAACCCTTGAGCCGGGAGGCCAGAGCAAGGTCGTTTCGCAAAGTGAAGTTGATGCTGGTGGCCATGGCAGTGCTTGACAAGGTTACAGCCGAGCTCGACACAGGTATTGCATTGAATGTTTCATCGCAGACGCTTCTTCTGAACATGTTTCTGTGCTTGGATATATTCCGGACATCTGGCTACATCGACGTTGAGGAGTTTCATGCCGTCGGCCTCTTGAGGAGCTACTTGCACTTTCTATTGACCATGGACCGGGCCACGCTTGTGTTATTTCCTATCGATAACTGGTCAGCGCTCATCAGCCACATTTGGGAGCTTCCGCATCAAGCCGTCACATACAAGCCTTCGAAGAAAAGCATGGCCAAGTACTTCAAGGAGGTGCTCCCCATACACCTCACGCTTCTAGGCAGCCACGGCGACTCACTTCCGCTGAAATCGTACGCGGAAGTACATACTATTTTGAAACAGGTCTTGTTTGATCTCGAGCGTAGCGTTTTGCCTGCGCAAATCGCTTCTGCTATGGAATCTCCTCCAGCGTATCTTTCTGACCAAGGTATTTTGTTTCTTTTCCATGAGGTTATCGTGAACTTGGCCTCGACAGATATTGCAGCGTGTGAGGCGATCTACCTCAAGTTGACTGCGGGAAAGTTTGCCCCTATGGCCGAAGACTTGATCACGGTGCTTTCCAATGTCAACAAGACACTCTCCTCGACATTTTACTCCGAGATCTATACTAATCAACTTGCATGTGCCCTGCCGAACTGGACATTTGTTTCACGCCTTCTCCAGCTAGACCCTGAGTTGGCATTATCCAAGTGGAAGGATGTTATCAGTCGTTGCGCAAAGGTTCCATTACAAAGCACCGTGGTCATAGCCGAAAACATTGCCCTGGGGTTTGTCAGAGCCAGAGACTTTCCCTTTTTTGCCAGTGAGGTGTACCCATTCGCATTGTCTATTTCAGACCAATGGGCTTCTTCCGAAGTCCTTGAAAAGCTATCGCCAAAGGTGAATGAGATGTCGGGAAACCAGATTGCAAACCTCAATAGACTGTTTCTAGAGTCACGTGCGTTGAAGCCTTTGTCCCTCTTAGTCCAAGGTCTTTTGTTCTGTCCTCTTGCCAAACAGAAAGCCTCACGGAATTTATTTGAGGACTACTCCTTCTGTCATAAGCACTGGTCGGAAATCGCCTACTTAGTGCTTTGCATTTATGGGGAGCCAGTACTTAAATCACAGCCAAAGATACTTCAAAAGATTCTTGGTAGCAATCCTAAACCTGTTGTGAAGACAGACTTTGATTTAGTTTTCAGAATTGCGGAATTGACAGGAGAGGCAACTCAAATTGATTCACAGCAGGTGATAGCTTACATCAAGTCTATGACAAAGGAAAACATTATTTCTTTTGCTAGAAGATGGATCATGATAATGGGGCTAGTACCTGGAACTTATGCCGAGTGGCTCAAAAAAGCTTTTAATACCTTGGACGCACAACCCATTTTGCACTACATTCAAAGCTGCCAGACAATATTGTGCGAAATTCCTTCTTTTCTCAGCGAGCTTCTGATTTTTCTCCAAAAATCCAAGCCGCTGTGCAGATACGAAGTATTGTCGTTATTCCCTCCCATGGTGTTGCGGAAATATTTCGCCGAGATATTAACACAGATGATTTCTGATGCTATGAAACAGCCTGAAAATGTGATTGTGAGAAGCACTCTCAAGCATATTTTCCAGGAACCTTTACTCAATACTATTCTTGAAAAAGACTTTGATCTTCTTCGCAAGTTTGTTTCAAATACCACTGAAGACACTCTTGCTGACACCCTCATCATTGCTGAAAACATATGGGTTGCACATATCACCGCCATCAGAAATCCTGACTCCAAAACCTACGTCGAAAACGCCATTAAAAAACTTCGGAAATCGTTGAAGAATCCTCTGGAGACTGACTTGCTCTTGTCAAGGGTGAGTCTCTCAATAAATCATGGAAAGGACTTATTGGGATTTGAGTCTTTTCTTGAGAAGTTTGTTGCTGTAATATGTAAGCGCACAACTATAGACAACATCGAAGAGCAACTCGCAACCTTAAGTGGACTACAAAACTTGTCGGGACCCGCAAAATCTGAAATTCGAACAGTCATTCGGAAAGTAAAGCCTGCTCAGACTTCCGCCAAGTGCAAGGTACAGCTCTTTTCGTTGCTAACAAAGATCACTTCAGCCACCGATGTCCCATTCATTATTGCGTTATATTTGGCGCTTCGCCGATCTCTTGAAAGTGAATTAGCCCAGACTTCTCTTCGCGAGAGCTTGAATGTCAGTCTCAAATCGTTTGTGCTGAGTTTGCCTGATGATGTGTTTATTGACATATTTGTAAAAATTATCTCAGATTTGAGAGACACTCCGTCAGAATACGTCTCCCTGCTCGTGGAAGTGGGTAGTATTTTAGCAATTCACTTGAACAAGGAGTGTGAGCTTGCTCATTCAAAGCTTTTGGTGGCTCTCATCCTGGCAGTCACTGAGCGGAAAGCAAATCTCAACGATCCAATATCAATAGTGTTATTTGTGAGTCTGATCACTGATTTGCTTTCAGAAAAAACATGGGTTTTCAAACAATTTACTGTTGAACTTGTTCTCACAACTGCGCACACGCTTGCCTACGAACTCGACTTTGGCTCAGCATCGGAAAATGTTTATCTTGCTGTTGTGAGACTTGTATCATTTGTTGTCTTGTTTCATCGTCACAGATTTTCGTCAAGATATCACTTAGTTGTGAAGGTTGTCTCGGGTTTGATGTTTCCTATTTCTAATACTGGTGTGCTTCGGAATTCATTAGCATCAGCATCTGCTTATGCTAGGCTTTTGACTTCGCTTTGTGAACCACCAAGTCACGTCACTTCAAAAGAATATGAGTCTTTGACTTCTCGCACGGCTTTGTTTAGAACGGCTTTGCGTAAGCATGCCCATATTCTTTTAGTGAATTATATTCACACTAGATTGAACCACAGGTTCTCAGGAAAAATCACTGACCAAATGATGCCTGGAATTTACAGTGTATTTTCTCTTTTATCCAAAAAAGAGCTTCTGATGGTCAACATGTGTCTCGATAATCTGGGCAGAGCATATTACCAATCTTTGTATGCAACATACAGAGATCATGGCAAGTGGAAGGAGTAGTATATGTATATACAAATTCTTTCTGTGGCTGTTTCGTTTCCGATCCAATGTATAAATCTATCAATTGTATATTCGATGCTGAAGTATCAAATGTGATTTGCAAGCGCAGCAAGTCCTGCTCGCCGAAGTAGTTTTCGAATCCGCTCTCCAATGTCTTGTAATCTATTCCAAACTTTTTTGTCTAAATCGTCAGATACATGAGGCGAGTGAAGCTCATGGGTTGTGTGCTCATAACGCAAAATGTCCTTTCTTGTGATTGTTCCTGCAAGTTGTCCGTTGGTCTCAATCAAGACATGACGAGGACCCAATCTTACGAAGATATCCATGAGATACTCGAGAGTTGTGTCGATGCTGACAACCAAAGGCGCTGGTTTTAAAATACTTGATAGGTCAAGTACGTTCGGAATCAAATCCTGCTCAAATCCTTTGAATGTGCATCTTTTGTTTGCTTCCATTGATTCAACAGCATTTTCTAAATCAGCTCTGCGCACATATCCCACAATACGTGGACAGTCTTCACTGACAACGACGGGGAAACCGTTGTATTGTGTTTCTGCTAGAACATGTCTGATGTACGAGACAGTATGCAAATTACGAGATGTGAACACAACAGTTACCATGGACATCGCCGCTCCCACGGTCGTATCAAAAACAAACTCCTCTTTAGAATCTATGAATGGAAGCCCGTTAAACACAATCATTTGATCAGCGATACCACCCTGCCCCCATTTATCGTTTATAAGTTTTGTGATTGTAACGGCGACCATCGTTGGAATGATGTATTTCACTGCGCCTGTGAGTTCGAACATAATCACGGCCACAGTTACCGTCAAGTGGGTGATGCCACTAAGTGCAGCTCCGGCTCCAATCAAAGCATATGTTCCCGGGATAATGCACGTGCCCTCTTTTGGGCAAGATCCGAAAAACAGCAGGTCCCCAAACTTTATGGTCATGTACTCGACCAATATTCCAAGCGCTCTGCCAAAAGTGGCGCCTGCAGCCATGGAAGGCACAAAAATACCTGCTGGAACTTTGCAGCCGTACGTGATGATGGTCAAAAACGTCCTAGCGAATGTGGCAAAAAGCAAAGAAGCAACTAACAATGTCCTGCGGGAAGCTGAATCACACAATGCGCCCTCGGAGCTTTGCAGACACTCAGAAAACAAGACTTGCATTGCCTCGGTCATGTCAACCTTGAGGAACTCGTTGAAGTAGCAGAACATAGCCGAGAACACTGCCAATGAGACGACCTCACGCATGGCGTAGTCTTCAAAGTAAGCCTTTCGAAACCCTGTAACGCGCTTGTTTAGCTTAGATACGACGATACCGTACACACCACCAAAAACGCCCAACATTGCGTAGAATGGGAGCTCGAAAAAATGCCACGAGGTGTCGTAGGTCACTTCGAACAACACAAGCTGCCCCGTGCGGAACGGATTGAACGCGGAGAGCGTGGTTACCGCGATGAAAGAGCACACATATGACTTCCAGAGTGTCGGAAGCTGGAATACAGACGAGATTTCCTCCATGGAAAACAACACACCGCCCATGGGCAGGCCGAACGCCACGGCCACGCCTGCGGCGGCACTCGCGGTGAGGAATTCGCGGGACATTGACGCCGATAAACGATAGCGCCTGAAGAGACTGGCCACCGAGCTACCAACGCATACAGCATAGTGCACGGAGGGGCCCTCCTTACCGAGGGAGAGCCCCAGGGCAATTGCCAAAGGAAGTGCCAAGCTCTTGATTGCGAGCGTGGACCAGCCCAAAAAACCGTTCATGACAAAGCCAGACACAATGCACTTTATCTCGGAGATGCCGGAGCCGGCGGCGAAGGGGGCATATACTTTGACCAAGAGCGCTGCCACGGCCAGGAAAACGGCCAGAACCACGAGGTACGTGAGATATCGCAAGACCGAAAAGCGCAGCCAAGCGATCCAGTCCTCGCACGACCCGTCAGCGTCCAGTTTCACCCAGCAACAGAACGCCTTGCTGAGGTAGAATTGTGACGAACAGTAGCCGAAGCGGAGCGATGCTAACCACGCAGTGATGACGTTGAGGGACGCCGCAATGGCACCAATTATGACACCTATGACCGCAAGCACGACCCACGTGCGAGAGAAATCAAGCACCTGTTGCCGGGCCGTTTTAATTCGGCGGCCCTTGGCCACCCGCAGGCGATGTTCTGCCAATTCGTCGTCCATCCAGTCGACTGTGGTAAAGGCATCGAATTTTTGCACAGCACGCACACGGCTTTGGAATAGCCACGCCCCTGTTTCTGGGTTTCGAAGTCGTTGGTGGATCTGCTCATGTCGTTCAGGCAGCTCTGGAACTGACGAGTATCGCTGTGTTTGTGTTTCTTGCATGTTTATAATAGAAAGTAAATGGATAGTAGGTGTACTCTGGGGAGTATTTGTCCAGATGGCGCTCAGAGTGGGTCAGGATGATGAGCGACAGGTGTTTTTTCCTTTCTTCTATTTTCTTTTCTTTTCTCTCTCCTTCTTTTTTCTCTCTGGAAGCTTCCGTGTGAGCTTATCCATAAAAGGGAACCAATCTCAAATGCGAGGTGAAATGGATCAAATTCAGATTTCCAGGGAGGCTTGAAGAAGTAAGGCCATATTCAAGCCACCCAGCACGAAGCATGCGTCGTCGCTTTAATGGACCCGTGCACCCGCGCTTTGATGAATTAGATAACTCGCACGTCACAACGGGAGTTATAGGAAAATTATACTTGCCTGAATGAGATATAATCTTGATATCGTATGCGTGGCATAAGATTTTTGTCCGCTTTTGGTACTGCAGCCGGCGGATATTATATTCTTGTTACATACATGCCTATTACATGCTTCTTTGATACACGACTCTTGCGAAATAGTGCTTTTTCGTTTCATCCCACACTTATGTTGATGCATATTGGATACTTAGCACATGGACCCTGGCGTTTGGAAATACCAGATATAAGGGTGCTCGATTGGCCATATTTTCCGAGACTATCTTGAGAAACGCATTATCTTGTGTATCATTGAATGAAGATACTAGTACATAATAGCACGCGCCAGCCGGCGGTCGATTTAAAGTGTCCGTTGGTCTGATACCAGCGACAGTGTAACTGTATAGTAGCGATCATTTTTTGTCAGAGTTCATAGTGACTTGAAAGATCACTGACCAAACTTCTTAAGGGAGGACCCCTCTCCTGCATTAGTTGAACGTCGGGCCATTGTGATGACAGAAAGTCATATATCTAAGACAACCTCAAGATTTTGACCAATTATTTTCGAAGCCCATAAATTATTAATCATAATAAAGTAAAAAAAAAGAACAGAAAGAAATAGAAAATTACAAGATAAGACGGTGGTATTCTGTTCTAGTATTCTTTATCCCCAAATCCAATCCTCGGATGTATAGCAAGAAGAGTCCGGTTTTTCAACTTAGCACAACCAAGACTGTAATAAGCACGACTATGAAAAGAGCCACGAGCAAAATACAGCTCCACTTGCTCCGTCTCTTTTGATACTCGTGTGCCTTCGTAAGCTCACGTGAAGCATCCTGTACGTTGCCTCTCATCTGCAATACATTCTCCTCCACTGTATCGAGCTGCTCTCCCTGTTGATTCACTAGCTCCCCCAAGTCTTTGAAAATAGAATTTACCTCGCGAATCCCCTCCGCAACCTGCTCTATCTGACGATTACGTTCTTCAGTGAGCAAAACATGATATTGGAGCTCGGTTTCTTCAATAGTATCTGGGTTATCTTGAATCTGAACTTGCTTCTGACTGACGTCTCGGTCATTGGTACCGTTAGCAAGAAGTGGATATGATTCATCGACATTAGCATTGTTCTGCTGCATCGGAAGCGGGATGTTGGCTGCTGTTTCCGCATAGGATCTCGCAGATTGTTCAAAGCGTCTTTCAAGCTCGGTAAAATCACTCATTAAGCGATCTTTTGTCATATTTTGTTTGTTTGAGACCTTCACTTCATTATCTGATGCCGTGGAATCGTTCATAACTGTATTAATATCGTTCATTAACTTCCGAATGGCAGAGCCTAACGTTACGATATTTCGCTGCGAGGCTGTGAGTTTTTCCCTTATTAAGGGTCCGTCTCTCCGGCTACCTAAAAGTCTTTTTTCATTGTTAAAAGATGTCGCAAGCAGACCATATTTTTGAATTTGACGGGAAGTGTTTTCTATAATTGTGTCCAAATGTGACGAGGGCAAGGAATTCGGCAGGTTGTTTTGCAGTTGGGAACCCAGTGGGACTTTCCTCTGAGCTTCTAGGTCGAAATTAGCAAATGACATTATAGAAGAAGGTCTAGAAGGTTCGGTTTTGTATAACTGGATGCGAAGAAGTACAGTGGTTTATTCTGAATTAAAGGCGGGGTCGATAAACATCTTAAGATGTACGGATTCTTTCTGGTTTTTAGAGACCCGTGGTGGCCATATATTCTTGGTCTCGCACACGGTAATGAGGAGGTGCGCATACCCAAATTTCTGACTTATTCTTGAGCTTCATGAAAATGAAAAATATAGCGCAATGGCATCAAGTGCCCGAAAACAATTATCGAGGAAATGATTGATTGGACCTTTGTAGTTAGCTTAGAAAACCAATTCCCCCCATCTTTTCATGAAGAGTAAAGATCAATGCGAGAATATCATTCTTAAATTCAATCTATTAGATTCTATGAACAAGACTTTATCATAAGGAAATATAATACACGAAACAAGGAAGGCGCATGGCCAGACCGCTGTTCTTTTGTCGCAAAAGAACAACTTATCTAGAGTGTGAGGCAGTTAAAAAAGAAATCCGTAGATATTTTCTTGCTTATTACTGCCGCCAAAATAAGTAATAAAAAAATCATAAAAATTAAATTGCCTTACCCGTCCAAATTTAACACACTGTACTTCAAAGTACTCTCGTGCATGATTTCGACTAGGGAAAGACACATGAAGCGTGTCAGCAGCTTTTTCTACAGCTGGTCTGAATATGGAAGCAAGACTCACAATTAGGGAAATGCCCACATTTGTCCAAACACACGCTCTACTTTCACATTTCTGACTTGAAATTTTGCTTCCCAGAATACAATTTGCTGTGTTTGAATCCATAAGCCAACTCAATAATCAGTATTATAGCCAAATTATTCCCGCGACAGCACCATATGCAGACCACAAGAATTCATTCTTGCTGACATTCCAAAACAGCCTTGTAACCTTTTACTGGCAAAAACAAACACTTTACAACCTGAAAGTGTCATCTACACTCACCACAAGCTGTGTTAAGAATGTTTTCATATTTCGCTCACCGAAACTTTTATGTCTACTGTTGTGGATTACAAAAGTGTTTATCAGTTATCAGGGCCTTGTTTGGATGCGAAAGAAGACGTCCCAGTTATTCAAATTCGACATTTGATTCATTCATCGGCTCAATCACACTGGCCTAAAAGAAGACCATTGATCATCAAAAAATTATTTCTTGCCTCAGAGACTTTTGTGTTTGCTCAAAATTCTACAGTATATTCGTATTGTTTCCCTGAATCGAATAGGTTTTTTGCAACCTCCCATGGCCAAGGCTGAAACCGCGCGACGGGGGGTAGGCAGCACTTGTCGTACACGTGACCGTGTTTTCTGGCGCGTCTCCAGCTGTTGGCCGGGTGCGACGAAAAGTTTCCCATAGAAAATCCTTACACGTTTAGTCTGCATTGGTCCCACGGGTGTCACGTTTGATCATATTTATAAAAAAGAACAATGCTGTCAAGGTCTAGCAAGACAGATAAATTCAAAAGGCTTCTTGAGGCGCGTCGCGCAGGTACCATAGTGACTCACTCGTCGGATGAAGAAGACGCGTCCATTTATGATGAAATCGACGAGGACGAGTTTCGCCAACGCAAGCGCGAACAACTCATGAACGATGACTTTATTGTTGACGATAATGGAGAGGGTTATGTCGACCATGGTGGCGATGAATGGGACGACTCCACACGCCCAAACTACTATTCTGACGATGAAGATACCGGAACGAAAAAGCGCAAGCGGGACAAACCACAAAAGAAAATTGCAAAAGTGTCTAATACAGCAGATATTAACAGTTTCTTTACTGCTGAATCACATATGAAGCCAAAGGCATCTACAGGGGTCAAGGCTAGTATCGATGATATCTTGGACGACTTTGATACACCGAAATCAATAAAAAAACAAAAGGTCTTTGGAGCAAGGGCAACCAAACCCAAGAAGACCATTAACAATTCGTTTGGGTTTTTCACATCCTCAACAGCAAGGTCTAAAAAGACAAAACCTGATTCTACCTCGAAAACTATCAAGACGGAAATTTCAACACAACTTGAAGACCTAGATTCCCTGTTACAACCACATGCAAACCAAAGCATCGACGTCCAGCGCACTAAAGATGAACCAATCAATACTGTAGACCTAGCACCAATAGAGAGCGACTCTCTCAAACAGTCCCTCACCGTGCCACCCAAGCATGAATATCAAAGTAATGAGGAGGAAGAAAGCGATGAAGAAGATGAAATTGTTGTGCGCAGAAGACCTAGAACTGCGGTGGCGGCACAAAAGTCTGCACCTGTTAATGTATCTGCAGTCAAAACATCCGAATTAATCAGCTCGAGATTGTCATCTTCTTCCAATACGCCTACGTATGCTTCAATTTCTCAGACAGAAAAAGTATCTCAAGAAAATTTCGTGGATGATGGTTCGTTCAAGATGTTCTGGTTAGACTATGCCGAAGCGGATAGCACTCTTCTTCTTTTTGGAAAAGTTTTGTCAAAGGATGGGTCTTATGTTTCAGCTGTTGTACAAGTTAATGGGTTGTATAAAGAACTTTTTGTGTTACCACGCGAATCTAGAGTGGCTGACTCCGAAGAAACAGATCAACCAGTGGTTTTGAAAGATGTACACGAAGAACTAGCTCCGATCCTTATTCAACAGTACGGCCTAGACAAGCTCCGTGCCAAGCCAGAAAAGATGAAATATGCATTTGAATTGCCTGGCGTGCCAAAAGAGGCTGATTATTTGAAAGTTCTCTTACCATTTAAGACTCCAAAGAATCGAAATTTGGTAATGCCTGCAGAGATTGAAGGTGAGACATTTCAAAGAATTTTTGGTACAAACGCAAACATTTTTGAGTCATTTGTGTTGCAGCGTAACATAATGGGACCGTGTTGGTTGGAAATCAAAAATGGTGATTTTCAAGCAATTAATAATGCGTCACATTGTCAGGTCGAAGTCTCAGTTGACTCAGCAGATTGTGTTACTCCTCTTATCAACACATCTCTTGCACCTCCAAATTTGACTACTTTGGGGATTTCGGTGCAAACAATTATGAATGTGAAGCAAAATAAACAGGAGGTTGCATGTATTAGTTTGGCAACTTATAAAGATGTTCCACAGGATTCGCCAGTTGATGAGAATACCAAACCCGAGGAGCTCATTACCTTAGTTCGTCCTATAGGTGCAACTGTTTTTCCTCCAGGGCTCAAACAAGCTGCAGAAAAGCAGAATCTAAATGTCAGAGCCCTTCCTAATGAGGCTTCTATGCTCGGGTGTATGGCAGCTCTCATCAAAAATATTGACCCTGATGTTTTTGTGGGCCACAGATTAGAGAATATATCCTTGGATGTGTTGGTACACAGAATGCATGATTTAAAAGTTGCTACTTGGTCTGCTATGGGAAGGAGAAACAGAAAAATGTGGCCTGAAAAATTTGGAAAAGGCAATGGATTTAACAACAACTTGCTCATAAGAGAAATTTTTCAAGGCCGTTTATTATGCGATATTGCTAATGAGTTGGGCCAATCCCTTACTCCGAAATGTCAATCGTGGGATTTGCCTGAGATGTACGAAGTAGTTTGCCATGAGAAGCATATTTCTCCCGAGATCAATTTTCACAATCCACGATACGCCGAAGATGCAAGCTTTTTGCTCATGCCTTTGAAGGAAAATATATCCCAAGTCTTGATCACCGCTAAAGTTTCCTTCGCGGTTCAAATTTTATCGCTCTCTAAACAACTTACAAATTTGGCAGGTAATGCATGGTCTCATACCTTGTCAGGTACAAGAGCTGGCCGCAATGAGTTTATCTTGCTTCATGAGTTTAAAAAGAACAATTACATTGTTCCCGATAAGGAAGACAAATATCACAAAAACACGAATCACCAACAAGAAGCAAAACTTGAAGCCAATGAAGACGATGCAACCACAGTCACATCTAACAAAAAGCCAAAATACCAAGGTGGATTGGTTTTTGAACCAGAAAAAGGTTTACACAAGAATTATATCTTAGTCATGGATTTCAATTCTTTGTACCCTAGTATTATCCAGGAGTTCAACATTTGTTTTACAACGGTAATACGTGATGCATACAACGTGACTCATGACGAAGACAAGGACATGCCGGATATACCAGATCGAGAGTCTGAAGCTGGTGTGTTACCACGACTTCTTAACACATTGGTTTCGCGGCGTCGTGAGGTCAAAAAACTTCTAAAAGATCCTAGAATATCAACCAGTGAGCGGGCACAATATGATATTAAACAACAAGCTTTGAAATTGACAGCTAATTCGATGTACGGTTGCTTGGGTTACGTGAATTCCAGATTCTACGCTAAACCATTGGCAATGTTGGTAACGAACAAAGGTCGTGAGATTTTGATGGATACTAGACAATTGGCTGAACTGATTGGATTAAGAGTTGTTTATGGAGACACTGATTCTGTTATGATAGATACAGGTGCATCCTCCTTACAAGATGCTTTGAAGATCGGAGACGAGTTTAAGATTCAAGTCAATGAGAGATACAAATTGTTAGAGATTGACACAGATAATGTCTTCAAGAGATTACTTCTTCATGCCAAAAAAAAGTATGCTGCAATGAATGTGAGCATAGACAAAAAAACTGGCAAGGAAGTTTTGTCATTGGAGGTTAAAGGTCTTGATATGAGAAGACGTGAGTATTGCCAAGCTTCGAAAGACATTTCCACTTTTGTATTAAAGAAGCTTCTTTCTGACACTGATCCTGAGGAAGCTCTTAGTGAAGTTTATGAATACTTGGAAAGTATGAATAAGAAGATCAGAGATAACGAGCTCTCGATTGATAAATTTTCTATCAACACTCGTTTGTCAAAAGATCCCACAAGCTATCCTAACGGGAAGTCAATGCCTGCTGTTCAAGTTGCACTCAGACTTCGAAACCAAGGAAAAGTGGTCAAAGCCGGAAGTGTAGTGACTTTCATCATTACTGCGCCTTCAGGAACTGACGATGACGGAAATCCTGCTCTGAGAGCTCGTCCAATTCAAGAAGTCTTGAGCAATAAAGATTCGTTTAAACCTGATGGTGACTACTATTTGGAGAAGCAGATTTACGCTCCTGTCGAGCGTCTCTTGAACAAGATAGAGGGAATCGATTTGATGCGTGTGGCCACATCTCTTGGTATTGACACCAAGAAATACGTCATGAGACTCCGTAACTCGGAGGGACTTGACGCCGATATAGCACCTTTGGAGTCCAATGTCACAGATGTCGAGAGATTTAGACAAGTGAGTTATTTGGTCTTAAAGTGCATATGTGGTCATCAATTCAGACTTGGTGGTATCATGTCCTCTCCAGATTACAAAGTGACGTTCAAGGGCATTGTCTGTTCAAAGTGTGAAGCGACATTCTCACCACTCAAAATTGCAACACAACTTGAAATTGAGATACGAAGACACTTGGCACTCTATTATGCGGGGTGGTTGGTGTGTGACGACTCTGCATGTGGAATCAAGACGAGACAAATATCGGTGTATGGAAAACGTTGTATTGGGTCGTCGGGAACGGCCCATGGTTGCAAAGGGGTTATGCGCTATCACTATAGTGACAAGGCCCTATACAACCAATTGCTATACTTTGATGCGATATTCGATGTGGAAAAGGCCAAAAAGAAGCAATTGAAGCCAATAAGTGAGGACAGTAATCTTTCCGAGATGAGTTCCGGAGAGGTGAATGCTCTTGCGGAACAAAACAGAACTGCGTTTGAGCAATACAGAGCGGTCGTGGATCAATACTTGAGTGTTTGCGGCCGTCGCTACGTAAGTTATAAGTCTCTTTTTGACTTTATGACATAGGTATTTAAACATAATTGCGATAATCTAATAAAACTAGAACTTACTAGCAAGCTCAGAGTCGGTAGTGCCTAGCGTACCACGCAACTCTTGTTCTCTTTCGATGGACTCAAACAAGCCCTTGAAGGTACCTTTTCCGAACCCATCGTGATTGTGTCTTTGTATAAACTCAAAAAAAAAGGTGGGGCGATCATGCAAAGGCTTACTGAAGATCTGAAGGATATAGAAGCACGAATAGGTGCCGTCGGATCTCTCCATTTTGCTATCGGGGTCGAAATCCACAAGTATGTGATTCTCGCGCAAGGCAGAAAAGCTCTCTAGGAGTGTGATCTGGTGCTGATCCAATCTCCTTTTAAGGTTGCGATAGTACTCGTCGCTGATGGTGTTGAACTCCAAGCCTCTGGAACGGAGGAACATGACATCGCTCAATATGTCTGTTGACCTGAGAGCCACGTGCTGAACACCTGGCCCGCCGTAGAATTCGTAAAACTCTTCTATCTGGCCTCTTAGTTTGACTTTGGCTGGCTCGTTGATGGGTATCTTTACGTTCCCGTTTCTGTTCGTCATGACCATCAGCCGAAGGCCCGTGTTTCCGGTAGACACGTCCCGGTCGTCGACGGACCAAAACTTATGGAAGCCAAGCGCCAGGGCATAGAACGCTGCATTTGGAATCATCTGGTTCCACGAGAAATTGAGAACACAGTGGTCGATAGCCTGGAGCTTGATACCGCAGTAAATACTGGAAATTGCACACGTGCTGGGCCCGCCGTAACCAGGCAAGTACTTACCTGTATAGTCCAAAATTTGAACAAATGTGTGGTGTAAGTCTGCAGTGGGCAAAGCAATGGTGGCGGTGATGACAGAGCCATTCTGGTCGCTTACGGTGCGGGGCTGGTTGATAGGAATCGCCCCGTGCTCGACGGCATGATCAAAGAGCGCCTTGACGTCCTTAACTTTGAAGATGATGTCACATACGCCCATACCATGAATATTGATGAAGTTTGCCAAAAATAAGGCCGTGGCATGGTCAAGGAGCATTTGGCGCGTGGCCGCACCCGACTTGTCTCTACTAAGGTACAGCATTATATGTTTACGCACCTTGTGTGAACGCAAACACTGCTCGGCAACAGCGGTGCTTTGAGGGTGACCATTGAGCAAAGCCTCAGCTGCAGAAAGAAGGGGCGACGAAGGTGGCAGGAGACATAAGCGCTGGGACTCTATTTGCGGGCAGTCAAGCGGGTTCATGAACTCCATGACAATGTCGTTGCATTGCAAAACGTGGCTGGCCACAGATAGGGCGCCGGTTTCCAAGCCACGGTAGGCTATTTCACGGAAATCGAACGCCAATTCCAAGTGTCGGGCCATCTGGCGAGCATTGGAAGACGCAAAGCGGATGGCGTAGAAGTCAGTGATCATGTCCAGATGGGCATGGGTTTGTGGAAAGTTGGACGCTGCCAGACCTGGTTCTAGCAAAGTCATAGCAACTACTATATCGAGCGAAGTGTGCCGAGATAATCTATCTCTTTTTAGTTGGTTTTGACACAAATACCAGAAATATCAGACAGTTGGCACAAAAAAGAAGGTGACAAAAAAGGAAGGAAGGACCGAGATTAAATGTATTCCAGAGAAGAATAGGTATTTAAAGGCAGGCCCTCCCGCAGGTGCGAAGTCGGGGCTGCGAGTACATGAATCAGTCGCCTGGTTGCTGATTTGTGCTGGGTCTCATGTGAAGGAAACATAGATAGTATATCATGCAAAAGAGATAAAAAAGTAGAGTTAAATGAAGATTAGGGGAAGAGAAGGAGAGAAAGAGAGAAATAGAGAAACAGAGAAAGAGAGAAACAGAGAAAGAGAGAAATAGAGAAATAGAGAAAGAGAGAAAGAGATATAAAAAGGAGAAAAAAAGAGAAGTAAATAACGTTGGAAGTATTACTGATCGCTACTTGCCAAGGGAGATGTCCTGGTCACTTCATGTGCGCTACCCCAACGCGAAAATGGGTGCAAAATTTGTATTTCGCTTCACCTAATCATGAATGCGTTTTCTTTGGGTCCAGTTTTTTCGTGTCCAGAAAGAAGCGAAAGCAAAAGGAGCCATATACAAAGTTTAAACCGAACGACTTTAGGCCCGGGCTCTTGCCTCTTTCTGTTTGCAACCGGTTGACCGATGCATATTGGGCGTACGGTATGCCGCAAACTATCCGTTGTCTATCACATGTCGTTCGTTTCATTTCTTCCATTGTGCGCAGCCAGACGGAGGCCACTACGAGCCTCACACCCAAAAAACTACAGGAGTGTAAACGGAAATGCAGCAACAAATTTGTGTCGGTCACTTTTCTTCTCTTGTACCTACACAAAACATACTGTTCCGAACATTTCTACGAATTACTACCAGCCACTCGGCCCGGACCTTACCATGCGGCGCGCGCGCGTCCCGCGCTGTCGCCAGACCTTGGTAGTGCGCGGACCACTATATCGCGACGCTAACAACAAAAAGAACTCGCAAGGCGGGGCTCGCCAATACGCCGCACTATAGACACACTGGCCTGTGCTGACCAACGGTTTTCCAATCTTTCAGCGCTCTTATTTTTTGGTTATTGCAGTTGCATCACACATCTCCAAGTACGACGGCCACATTCTGGTGCTATAAGCCGATATTCTCTCGGGTCGCAATCCGGCACTATGAATTTTAATCCCAACAGTGACCAAAACACACCCCACCTGCACACCCAGCCACGTTTGCAGCAGCAGGAGCAGCAGCAACAGCAACAGCAGCAGTTTGCAGCAGCCGCGGCGGCGGTGCGCCAGCGGCAGAAAATGGCGATGTTGCCACCGCAGTTCCAGAACCTCACTCCGCAGCAGCTTCAGGACCTCAAAAATCAACCGCAATTCCAGAACATGCTTCGGCAATATTACCAACGGCAGCAGATGATGCAGCAGCAGCAGCAGCAGCGGATGATGGACCCGGGCCAGGCGCCTGGTATGACCCCGAATGGCCAGCTTAACCGGACCATGAACCCGCAGATGAACCTAAGCATGAACTCGGGCGTGAATCTGAACATGGCTCCAGGAATGGGCCAGAGTCAAAGCATCGGTGACATCTCACCCAATATTGGCTTGGCGCAGGGCCCTGACTCGGCCCTGTTCAAGACATCCATGAGTCCACAAATGAATGCACGCCAGGTGCCGCAAATGAGCATGACACAGCAGCAGATTTATAACAAAAACATACAAGCTGCGTTTTTGCAACAGCAGCAACAACAGGCCCAGGCACAAGCCCAGGCTCAGGCTCAGGCTCAGGCTCAGGCTCAGGCTCAGGCTCAGGCTCAGGCACAGGCACAGGCACAGGCACAGGCACAGGCACAAGCTCAGGCACAAGCTCAGGCACAAGCTCAGGCACAGGCACAGGCACAAGCTCAAGCGCAGACCCAAGGTATGATTGCTCGACCACAGGCAAACCAGATGCTTCACAGTCTGGGTCAAATCCCGCAGCAAACCTACACGTCACAACAGCCGGGCCATCCGCAGCAAATACCCATGGGTCAACACATGAATACACAACGCATGAGTCAACAGCAAATGGCCCAGCAACAATACAGCCAACAACAAATGGCCCAGCAGCAGTATAGCCAGCAACAGCTCCAGAGAATGCAACAACTCCAGCAAAATAACACACAGAATATGCATAATGCACAGCGAGGCGCTAACGCACCACAGGGACTCATTCACAAGCTGGGACAAGGGGTCGTTGGCGGAATTCCTGAGCCCCATCACATGATCGTCGGTGCCCCTCGCAGCATTGAGCCAAGATTTCCACAACAGACACAAGAGAACCTATCGCTTCAGATCAACGGTCCTGGGTCGCAAAATATGTCTCAGGCAGCAGCAGCAGCGGCAGCAGCAGCGGCCGCAGTTGAGAGAAGCCACCTTGGCAATGCCCAAGGCCCTGGCAGTCTAGCGACCACGTCACTCCTTGGCGAATCGGGGATACCCATGTCGTTTATCCAAGGGAAACATGAGAACGAACAACGCGCCACAGAACCCGCGCCTGAAAAAATTAGGCTCCCTCCTAACTTTGCTCCTGACTCATTATCTAAGATCGAAATAAAACCAATGAATTCTCTAACCGAATGGTCAGAAAAGCTAGAAAGTTCAGGCACAGTGGTCCCATTAGACCTCAAACTCTACGAAGACCTTATAAAGAAAGACAAGGCTTTTTTGCGTGCGACCGGCCAGCAGGAGGCATTCAACAAGGAAATTATAATGAAAATGTCGCGTGATATTAAAAGCTATAATGCCATCAAGCAATTGCGCATGGCCGCGATAGCTGCTTCTGCCAAAAATCAGTTCAACAATAGTATTTGGGGAGAGGGATATCTGGGATATGGCAATGGTATAAGCAACACCGCCACTCAAGTGATTCTTCCTGCTCAGAATAAGTCATTTCTGAAAGTGCCAGACGCACCTTATACTGATGCTGAGATGAGTGCTATGGTCAAAAAGAATCTTTCTGCAATGAAATCCAGACATTTGGTTCCCATCAGACTAGACTTTGACCAAGAGAAGGATCGCTTCAAGCTTCGTGATACGTTCTTGTGGGATATCAATGACGAGACTTTGCCCCTAGAAAATTTCGTCAAATTATTGATTGAAGACTACAAATTCATCTCAGAAAATCATTTCCACAACATTTACCAAGCAATTTCCGAACAGATCAAAGAATATAAGGCTAAACCAGAAAAATGTATGGGAGAAATCCGTATCCCGATCAAAATTGATCTTTTGATCAATAATACTCAATTCACAGACCAATTTGAGTGGGACATTTTGAATTCAAAAGAAAACGACCCTGAAGAATTCGCAACGATACTCTGCGATGAAATGAATCTACCAGGCGAGTTTGCTACATCCATTGCTTTCAGCATCAGGGAACAGACACAGCTCTACCATAAGGCGTTATTTCTCATCGGCTATAGTTTCGATGGATCTTCTATACGCGAAGATGAAATAAAGTCAAATTTGGCCCCACCATTGCGGATCATCAACACCGAAGCAGGATCAAGTGAAAACGAAGACTTTGTTACCACATTAAGGAATCCGGCCCTGCTTGCAGATTATTCACCCTCTATGACAAAGCTTTCTCAGCTGGAGATTGAAAAGTTGGACAAGGAAATGGAACGCGAGTCACGTCGCAGACGAAGACATTTCAATAGTGAGAACGCCTTCAGCTACAATGAAAATTTACCTAACCTGTTTATGTCTCAGGGCCTGAGTCGTGGGACTGCATCTCGAAGGAGTGCTCTCCATTCAGGAAGGGGCGTCAAAACTACATTGCCAGACCTTTCAGACATGCCAAAAACATTCCGCACACCAATGCCATCAAGTGTACTTCCTGGTGGGATTGATTTGGGAGTTCCAGCAATATACGGTTACAATGAGTTAATCATCAACCGGACACAGGTCAAAAACCCTGAATTTAAAGCGCCAGCTCCGCCAGGAATGGTGACGTCATTCCGCGATACAGCTGGATCGTTTTTTGTTAAGATCAGGTACCCCAGACGCTCAAATTAATATCTGTTTCACATGTGAAATATAAACCTCTATGACTAGTGCATATCTTCAAATCTTTAATAGAAATACAGAAAATCTTTACATTGACACGAATTTAAGATACTGTCACTGAAGTTTTGTGCAGGCGCCAAAAACTTGGGTGAATTGACGAGAGAAAGGGTATTTGTCTTCACTTTTTGCTATAAATATGGAGACAATGGTGTGTAAATAGTTTACCTAGATCAAGGATTAAAATACAACGTTCCTCGGCTCTAGGAAACTATGTAAATTACATTCAGGCCTCGCTAATGACTCAGTAAAACCCCACTTCAAGTCCGCTCTGATGGGTTTTGGCGGACCCTGTGTATCTGAGACAGGTTTTAATTCAGTACTTATTCTAAAACTTGCCATTTGTAGTACGCCTTAGTGGGAATACCGTCTAGTTTATACACAAAATGGTCTCCGAGCACGATTCTACTGCCTGCAGAAAGACTTGTGCCATGTGTGTCCATCAATAGAATATCCTTATTTTGAGACGTAGTTACTGCCACGAGAAACGGGCTTAATTTTGTGGCCCGAGAGATCACTAGGATGTTGTTTGTATTTTCGGATGAGTAAGGAGGCACGAGGGAGTTAACAGACAAGATTGGCAGTGTTCTCTGGATTGTCTTCGATTCTTTTGAAGGACTAATTCTGGCCTGGATGAGAATCGGGCGGATTGCCTTATTGCTTTTTTCTGTAAGACTGTCATAGTCCACAAGGCTTTGCATGAATCTATAATGGGAATTTGGTGAGCTGGATACCAAAAAATTCAGTACAGAGCCGGTGGTTTGTAAGGTTGGGGTAATTCCCACGAAAGTGTTTCTTTCATGTAAAAGCTTTCCAATCCGGGTTATGGGAATAGCACGTGGAGAATGGCCCATTTTGTTTCCCCGATCTATGGTTCGTTCATATGATTCTGAATCTTTGTATTTATATATTTCGCGTGCCCTTTCAAAAAGTTTTGAGTTGTTGATTGTCGGACTGGCCCGATTTGTTTTGCTTCTCCATGTATGTTGATTTTTGTTTTCTTTGCCATCGAAAGCGGTCTCCCATTCTTTGCATATCCTCAGGAAATCACTGCCGCTGTGTCCGAAAGAGCCATGCAAATCAATCAGAGTTTTGCAATCTTGGAGTAAGACATTGTGATCCAAATTTGTCAATCGAGTTTGTTTAGTAGGTTGCAGTTTTCTGGGTGGCGTATTTTTATTGGTAATGTTGGCCAACGGCGGTCTTTTCCGATGCTGATGAGAAATTTCAAAGTCTTCCCGTCGTTTCATGTCCAACAATTTACTGTATCAGCAGAATTGGATCTTACTATGTGGACTCTTATAGCTTAGAGAAGAATATATATATATAATACATCGAAATAAACGAGCATTGTTTATGTGACGCGACTTGCGAAGATGCGCGACGGGCGTTGGAGAGTATCGTGAGCCGCATCAAGCTGACGATATATGGAATATTGAAAAATAAAGATAACGTGTGTATTCGATTTAGATAAATAAGGTGTGTGTACCAAAGTAAATAGGTCCTGGTATTACTGTGAGGAATGCCTTTTGGAGGATAATGATGATAATAATAATAATGATGATGATGAGGATGAGGATAATGAAGATGAAGGTACTCTGCCCTCTCTCGCGAGAAGCTCCACTTTTGAGATAATGCCGGGAACCAGTAAGGTCCGAGAATGACCATAGCCAAACATTCAAATCTATATAGACATGGGAAGAAAAAGTAAATAAACGCAACTCTCCTAAAGCAAACGGGCCCATATACGGTCCTCTCGGAGTTGGTCTAGCCATCATAAGCGTACTTGGAGAATTTTCTGATTCTCAAGCCGTACTTGTAGAATGCATATGGAATGGCACAGCAGGCCAAGGAGATAAACGCCATTAACGAGGTTGCCCACTCATAGCCCAACCTGTGGTACATTTGGATCGTGAAAAGTGGCACACATGCACCAAAAACAGAGCGCACGAATGTTTTCGCGGCCAATGCAGACGCGGCGTAGTGCTGATAGGAATCGACGATGTAATTGTTTGCTGGGTTATAGAGCAAAAGAAAGCCGAAGCCGACACCGAAGCCGGAAAAGGAAGGGCCTGCCCACGAGACGTCAGGATAGGAGGACCAGGCGAAGGCAAACAAGCCAGCAGGAAGGAACCAGCAGCCGAACATCATGGGGATCAACCTGAGTTCTGGTGGTGGAAGCTCACCTCTGTCTCTGTAGGGCTGCGCCCTCTTATTATAGTCTCTGTTAATGAACGGGGTTATTGCACTAGCGAGCACCACGCCTGCTCCGATGGGGATGAACATGACACCGGTCATGGAGGCCGACCAGCCCTTGCCTTCCATGTAGACGACTGGGTAAGCGAAGAAGAACATGTAGAGCAAGCCGTAGCACACGGACATGTACAAGGTGACCAAGAAGACAATGACTTCGCTGAGGAGCAAGAAAGGCCTGGTCATAGAGATTTTGAAGACCTCTGCGCGGGAGCGCACGGTAAGTTCGCATAAGGCCTTGTAGCTATCGTCACCGGTGATTTTGCGGAGGTGGCGGGACCGTTTTTTCAAAAGGGTGTTGTGGTGTGTTTCTGGCACGATAAGGGTGAATGTGACGTAGAAGAAGCCTGCGACTATAAGAAAGGTCCAGTAGATCCAACGCCAAGTTGAGGCGTAGTCTCCAAGTAAGCCGCCAAAGACGGGCCCGCAGACGGGGCCTAAGAAAGGCGCTGCGGAAAAGACGGCCATGGCCAGGCCGCGGTCCTTTGCGTCCCAGATATCGGCCAAAGAGCCGCCAATCAAACACATGGGAGCGGAGAAGGCGATGCCGTCGATCAAGCGGCAGATCAAGGTGGTGCCTATGTTCTTGGCGAGGGCGCAGGGCACGATGAAGATGACGGCGATGCCCAAGGTGATGACGTAGACGGGCTTGCGGCCGACTTCTTCGGACGCCGGGGCAAAGACCAACGGCCCGACGCCGAAGCCAAGCACAAACATCGTGACGGCAGAGAGAATCATGACTTCCTCGGAAACACCAAAGTATTCTGCGGGCAGCTCCATATCACCGGTGACGATGGCCGAGCCGAGCGCCACGGTAAAACATACCATGCCCAACATCACCGTGTAGAGCCACTTCATGGCGCGCGGAGTGTTTTTCGGGTTCTCCGGGTCTCCTGGCACAAACTCCACGAGCCGCAACTGCGTCTCCGTGTCCACCGGGTACTGCCACGGATCATTCTCATGGTAAGTTGAGTGCGGGTCCGGGCGCGTAAGCGTTTTTTCCAAGTCGTACGGCTGCTCCAACGGGCCGAGGCCATGTGTGTCTTCAGCGAGTCTACTCACTAGCAGCTGGATGCCGTTGGTGCTATGGCGCGAGAGGCTCGGCTGAGCACCGGGGCCCGCAAATGGGACGTACGGCTTCTCTTCCGCCGAACACGATGCACTGCTGTCGAGCGACTGGGATTCTGAGGTTCTGTGGCTGGGGGGCTCCATGTCGGATGGTCCGTTCCGCTTATCGTGGGTCGGGAACATGCGGCTAAATAAATACCCAAAACTTGCCAGGAACGAGGCGGGGACCAGCAGTATTTATAAGCTGAAGGCCGCCGCGGCCACTGCAGCTGCAGCTTCAGCCACTGCCGATGTCTGTGCAGCCTTTGCTCAGTTGACTAGGAAGGTGTTCGTGCATGAATAGGCCCTTGGGGCGCGTCGGCTAATAGGGTGGCCCAGGAGCCGAGAGCGTGCGGCTGGATGGGTCGGGGCCGCCGGGCAAGCGCGGGGCCAAGGTCAGGGCAAGGACAGAGCATATGGGGACGCGGGTCGTGCACGTGCTCAAAAAGTATGATTGGAGTTACGTGCGGTAAAGATGGCAGTGGTGTGCTAGCTTGATTTGTAGAAGAGTTAAACATGGTTGTGGCGGAAGGTGGGGCTTTCTGTTTTTTGTTTTTTTGTTTTTTTTTTTTTGTAAGGATTTCTTTTGGTGGTTTCTTGTGGGGTGGTTGCGGTATGTTAACATGAACTATAGCATGAAGCCTGCGTGATTTAGCAAACGGCTTGCGGCATTTAACAAGCGGCTGGGAACTACCGGTGCCGATGGGGGGGGGCGCGCGGCGCGGCGCGGCGCATTATGTGCAGGACACGCGTAGGCTGGGGTTTCCGCGGATAACCTTTGGAGTGATTACCTTTTGGTGGGGTAAGAGTTTATGTGGAGCCGACGGACGGACTCGCGTCGGGCACGGGGGCCTTTTTAATACTGATTTTCTTTCTGAGCCGTTTTTTCTTTTTTTTTTTTTTTTTTGCTTTTTTTTTTTTTTTTTCTTTTTCTTTTTTTTTTTTTTTTTTTTTTGTTTGAAAACTGGTGTTGACTCTTGCTCGGGATTGTGCT
>JAKTYP010000064.1:0-155212 GCA_030561945.1 Metschnikowia krissii | reverse complement strand
TTTTTTTTTTTTTTTTTTTTTTTTGCTTTGTGTTTTTTTTTTCCTGTTTCCTTGTTTTTGTTGGTGGTGTTTATGGCTATGGGCGAAGATGAAGATACGACCGGTGCGGCTGCGGGATCGGTCGCGCATCTAGAAAGACTACCCGGGCCCAGGCCCGTTGACCCGATGGGCTCTGAAATAGAGTTTTCGGATCATGGCGACCTGCACCCTCGGAAAGGATACATGGGGAAGAATAGGAATACGCATAGAGCAGCGGAGTGGGTATTGAAGTGGTGCATTCCATCAGTTATATGAAAGATGACATGGATTGGAATGGTGCAGCGGAACGTAGGGATGGAACGTAGGGATGAAATATAATGATGAAATACATTAATATAAGTACATAAAGATACCATAGACATAATACCTGAATGATGGTAGAACACAAGAACATAAAAATAAAGTCAGCTAGGTATCAGGGCACGAGGTCCCTCTCTCTCTCGTACATACTTCCTCACTACTGTCTCGGGTCTTCTGTCCACGCAAAAAGACATAGTCCCTACAACTTTGGGGAACCGCTGCGTCCAACCGTACACCGAATCAAGCCGTTGGGGTCGGGCGAAGGGTAGAACAAGTCTTTGTTGTCCGTGATGCCCTTCCAGCTCAAGTCGTACAAGACATAGTGGTTGTTGGGGAGCTCGTACGATACACTATCGATCTCCGGCGCCGCCTGCAAGATGTCGTGCGACATGTTGTACATGGTGGCCTGGACCGACGGCGAGTTCTCCAAGGCAAAACGGTCCAAGGTGATCTTCCGCGCAGCGTCGTAGCAGTGATCAAAGACGCCACGGTCGGCGAGCGCAAACACGTCTGCGAGGCTCTTCAAGCATGTGCGGAAGGTCCAGCTCGCGTCCACGTTTGTTGACAAGATGCGGTCCGTCGTCGGCTTCAAGATCGTGTAGTCGCACTGGTGGTACCCGTAGAACATCGAGCCCGTCGACTTCAACACAGTCAAATCCTTGATCGACGACGTGATGGTGAGTTTGCCGGTGGCCTTGCTGTACTCCAAGTGCGTTCTGCGGGTCTCAGGACCCTCATTGCGGAACGAGTGGTCGTGCGGCTTGCCGTTCACGGCGAACTTGGCCCACCGTGACTGAACAATGTCGACTTCGACGCCCAGCACGTGGCTGTATTTGGTGGTGAAGTGCTTGGCTAAGTGTGCGGCAAAGCGCTCAATCGGCCACACGTCGGTGTTCTTCGCCTCCACCAAAATCGTGTTCTTCACCGTGTCCGTGGGCACCACCGGCGAGTTGTCGGCTTTTGTGTACGACACGTCGAAGTCGCCTTTCAACAATACCCGGCAGTTAGCCTCAAGCACGTCTTGGACCTGGGGGTTCTGCTGGTCCTTCTTGACCTTCAAGAACTTGACGTTGCCTTTGCCGTATGAGGAATCCAATAAAACAGACATTGTGTGGTTGCGTTTATAGTTTTGTTTAGAAGTTTGGGATTTCAGTTGTTGTTTTTGCTTAGCTTTGCTTTGCTTTTTCTGCTGCCGAATGTTTTTTTTTTACTTCACAGAAAGCCATCGGGACATCGGCCGCTATTTATTCTCGCCGAAATCCCTCTGGATATGCTTATCAGTTGGGCCGCGACTCGCAGCGGTGCTCGGTGATCGCCGCAATTTCCCAAAGGGCCGATTCTGCCGCTACGCGGCACAGGTGCGGAACTGACTGCCAAATCCCCCAATGTATGGGAACTGCAAATAAATACTGGTGGTACTTATGTGTTGCTTTGGAGGGGGTTTTAGGATGCATTCACAAAATGGGCCAACAAAGGGTACTAATTATGGAGGGTCTGACTACCCAAATCTACCAGCGGAGATCTCCGTATTTGTATGCAGAACACAGCATCAGGATAGCGCGCGTGGCGCGCCCCGTCACCTAGCAGGAAATGGCACCATGTTATCACCGGCATGCCGATCTCAGGGACCGGCATACCGAGTTTTCAATGTCACAGAAGATGCGTGTGTTGCATGTGCATACGTGTACTGAAATGTCTTGTGTAATATCTGGTCGCTGACTGTTTCGTTCTGTTTGTTTTTTTTGGTTGTTTGTGTTTGGGCCTATTTTATATGGAGCTTGTCAGATCTGATTTCGGTGCGCCGTGGCTGCGGCCACGGCGTATAAGATATGATTTTGGCTTTGATTCGCTAGATATCACGGTTATACATGAATGGCTTGGTACGTTCTTTGAGTAATTACTCATGCGCTAGCACAGTAGACATGTTACTATTAGGAAGGTTTTAGGGTGATCCTCCAGCCAATCCTTTTTTTTTCAAATGAATGGACAGAACGATCGTTTTGGTAATAGTAATAGTAGTTGCAATTAGAGCCCTTATTAACAACCTTGCCCTCAAAGACTCGCTGTATTTCCACCATGGCCTTAGTGCATGCGTTTTTTCGTTAGATCCTCAAGCCATAATTTATGTGGATGGGTGTCCGCTTGCGTCGCCTTATTAATTAAGATGTGCTTCCAATCACTGTTCTCATAGACACTAGTATCTCTTGGCAAAGAATGTCGCTCATAGAAAATATACAAGACAGAAACATGACCCCATGGTACATTTTCGCTCTAACGAGCGCATTCTCTGTGTTCTTGTTTTCTTCTTTTCTCAGTAAAATGTTAATACATGGGACCCTTGGTACAAGTTCACATCGCAAGCTGTGACGGGAAGATATTCCATGTAACGGAAACATCATATTTCTAACCATCAAAAGCCTCAGTGTAGCCCCAGTCTTCTTGAAGCAAAGATATCTAAACATGAAAGAAAATTACACTCTTTTTCTCGCAAAAAGAAAGAACGTATACATTTCGGGGTCTGTTGGCCGGTGGCTGTGACCACGAATGTACTTGCCAATCAAACACGACACCAGCAAAATAATCACAGCACTACTAATGTCAGCAAATTTAGAGCGGCTAGTACAAAAACAATTTGTCACTTCAGAAACGTCTCTATATACAAATATATACATCAGGCGAGCCCCCGAGCCCTGGAACCACGTCGTTCTGCATACGCGGCGCCAGATGCCCATCGCTCGCCTTTACTATCCAACCCCATCTTTCTCGAACCCACAGCATGAGACCCACGTTGATTCTCCGAAAGCCACAGAAGCCGGCAAAAAAAAGGGGGCCCACAGAGCTATATTCACCACGCTCCATTCCCCCAAAAATGAGCTCACGGCTTCCCAAGAGAATCGAGGAAGCCGCACATCAAGCCCTCAAACAAAGACCGTACTACGATCCGGCCAATAGCACGCTCGATTTCAGCAAGTCGAACAGAACGCTTCTCCGCGAAATCACGGAGCAATGCAAAGCCCGAACAAAGATGCGCATTGACGAGCCGGCCCGCAAATGGGTACTGATTCACGGAAAGAAGCGCGCCGTAGACGCGATCAAAGAGCAAACACAAGACGCAATAAACTCGGCGCGGATCTCGCTGGCATCGAGTCTCCGACCGCTAGCGGTGGGTGATCTTGTCGTGCTCTCCAAAAGCAGCACACTTTTGCACTTGGTGGTGGCCGCTCCGTCGACATTGGCACTGAACGTATACACGTTTGTTAATCATGAGGGCGAGGTCACGTTTGGCACTAAACACCACGTCCAGATTCGGATCCCGGGCGTGTTGGGCAGCCGGTTTGCCGAGAAATTGAGCCTCGTGGCCGTAGAAGAAAAGCATGCCGGTGTGGCCCCCACCGGCGTGCCGGACTCGGCGTTCTCTCGCAAAGCCGATTCTATAAAGGACGCGGCCAGCGGCGTTCTGGAATCCGGATTGCTTCTGCTCAAAGAGCCGGCGTCTGCTTCTCTCGACGCAAAACCTCGCGAGTTCACAGTGGCACAGGCCACAGCACAGCTCCTCAAAGATACCGAGGTCAACACGTATATCGTGCCCACGGCTGCGCGCGAGATCTACGCCAGCCACCTTACCAAGATCTCCATAGAAGCGTTTTCGAAGATCCCCGGATTTGGCCACAGGCTCGATTACGTCCACGGCATGCTTCAGAATGATGGCTCCGGGGGCATGATTCTGTCCACCAGGACTGTGCCGATCTTCGATCTTTTCAACATGGTGATGACATGCACACCACCAACGGTCACATCTATGTTTGCACGCGGCTTCCAAGGCACCTATGAGGGCAAGAAGGCTTCCCCTGCCAGTGACTCGACTGGGTTGGGCAGGCCGTTGCCTACAAAAACCGCTCGCAGCTATGCGGTCGCCACGTTCTCTGCCAGCGACTACATTGCCTTCACCAGTGCGCTCATGCGCATGGGCCGCAAGTGGAAAATTAACATCCAAAAGTCCACGCGCACGCCCGTTAGTGTTGACGTCATGCCGGTCTCGCGTGCACGGTCCATCGAGACCACACTAGATTATCTCAAGAATGGTGGCGTGGATGAAATCTCTAAATACATTGCATCGGTGATACAGAGGGCCGAATCCAACGCACAAGAGCCCGCACTATTTAAACTGGTGCTTCAAGTCTTGAAGGACTTTGTCTCAGGAAATATCCATGGAGACCATACAATGGATAGTTTGCTGGGAAACCTTATCCGGAGCGTTGACGCCAAGTTAAACACCACAAACTCGGAGCAGCGGCTTGCGTCTATGCAAATACCGTTCTCTCATGAATTCGCACGCCTGCGCACCTACGAGATTCTCATGCTCTTAGAGAAAACAGGCGACAGAAACCCGCTTCGGTGGGACACTGCTCTTGCACTTCCCGGAACTGAGACTTCAGCCGAATCTGATCGCTTTCTCAACTTCTACAAGTACATTGACTTCAAATTCAAGTCAAACCCTCGGCTCCTTTCTCTCTTGCAAAATGGCTTCGGAGAGCACGGACTAAGCGTATCTGACGAATGTTCAATAAATGGCGTGGTTGAGCCAGGGCTTTCCCAGTATATCGCCGAGGATTTCTATCCCGTGGATCCCATGGCAGCAGTGCGAACTGATTTTGGCAATTCGCCTGTCTATTGCATCGACTCAGAAATGGCACACGAGATTGACGATGGTATTTCCATCGAGGACTTGGGCTCGCAAGTAGCCATCACAATCCACGTGGCAAATCCCACCTCGTATATCAAGCCAGACTCGTCCTTGAGTCAGATCGCCTTGGAAAAAGGTTCGACCATCTACTTGCCTGAGGGCCCTACCATGATGCTCCCCGATGTTTTATCTCGCATCTGTGGGCTCAATGGAGACCACAAAACACGTACTCTTGGTATAAGATTTGTGTGCGACAAGAATATACTCACAGCCTATAAAAAAGCGCTTTCATCAAATCCCAAGGCCAAACCTAAAGCGGATCTAGCAAAGTCATTACAGTGTGCAATCGAAAAAACGGCCACAGTTAAGTTCTACAATGTGTCCAACTTCCCCAAGAATTTCACATACAAAAAGGTCAATGACGTGCTCAACAACCCATCAAACGTTGCCAAGTTCAAAAACAATGAGTTGAAACCCGGTACACATGAGTACAATCTCTTCAGTCTCCATATAGTCGCAGATCTCGTGAAGCATTTCAGAGTGGGCGTGAACTCGGGCATCGAGATAAATTCCGACTCCACAAAAGTCACAGTGAATTATACTTCTGACAGTACTCGCGAGGATAAACTAGTGGAGATCGAAAACGGCTGGCAAATTACTCTTCCTAAAGAAACAAAAACCGACAGTCCCGTGATATCTATCACGCACGAGGTCAATCAAAATAAAGAATCTAAGTCGCAGCATCTCGTTTCCAATTTGATGATAGCGGCAAACTATGCCGGTTCCGTATTCGCTCAAAGAGAAGGTTTTCCTATCATTCATAGACACCTGGAATTAGAGATCAAGGAGTCTGTTGCAAAAGAAATCCAGCAATTGAGTATGCGCAGCTATCTTGAACAGAAAGACTTGAAGCCCGATGAAAGATCTCAGCTTTTATCTGTCTTGACTACAGCAAACTACCTGACATTCCAGCTTCCACACGATCTTTTAGGCGTCAGGCTTTATTCGAACCTCACATCGCCCTTGAGAAGATATGTTGACATGGTCAATCATTGGAAGTTTCAGGATTTCACACTTCTAAAAGAAAGGGAGCGTCTTAGAACTTGTAACCCCCATGAGGGCGAATCCCAGGTTCTGCGAGACAAATCAAAGGTGAAAGGAGTCTCTCCCCTACATGAGTCACCTGAGAAAGCAAGGGGGAATGATCACGATCTTAGCTCTTTGTCCCCTCCACGAAAAGAATTTGGCATGCGCACTAGTGATATGGATTACATAGCCAGTCATCTCCAGGGATGCGAGCTCAAAAACAAAATGGCCCAGAGATTCTCCGACACATTTTGGAAGGCGAAGTTTCTCCGGAGGTATTTTGAGTTGCAGTCGCAAGGCAAGATCCTGAAGCCACTTCTGCTTCTGTTCTTGCTTGGCAGCAACGCAAAGCACGGTGACGTACGAGCTGAGCTTATTGGGTTTAGCTCGTTGAAAACAACCATAGTACAAACCCCGTACGTCACGCTGAAGTTCACCAGCGACGAGTGGAAAATCGGCCAGGTGCTTCAGAATCCACGCTTCCGCGTGTTGAAGCTTGATTTCATCGAGGGAGAGTTCACAGTCGAGCTTGCGGCGCCTGAAGATACAGCAAGCGATATCCTCTTCTGAGCAGCTGGCTTTCAAAATATGGTACGAAAACAGCCATAGGCCAATATCTCCAAGTTCCGGGCCAGACACTCCATCTTCAACAGTGACATGCGTGACTGCTGCCATGCCGTATTCAGAAGCAGATCTATGACAGCGCAATTATTGTAAATAGACAAAAGGCCCAGGCGGAAAAGTAAAATATACAAATATCAGGAAGAAACACGTTGCGAGCCGTCAACCTTGGTGACATGTATTTTTGCATCCAAGGCAAAACTTGAGGTGAAAAATGCGGGCAGGAACTTTATTTTTATTTTTATTTTTTGATCCTCTCTGATTTATTCTCTTCTCTGAAATTGGGAAAAAGTGTTTGTAACAAAATGGATAGCGAATCTCTTTCTTATCACATCGAAGTCATGATTATTACGGTATTTAATACACCGACCCGGCCTGCGAACGACAGGTCGCGGCACGCTGTCTGCAGTCCTTTTAAGTGTCTCATTATGAGATCTGAAGCAAAGAGGTTGAGACACCAATAATGCCTCCGCAGATTGCAGACTCTACGCCCATACTTCACCAACTGCGGAAGCATTAGTAATGTGCAGACTCATAAAAATTTTCTGGAAAGAAAAATTCCCGATCTAGCTCGGGCAAATAACCCTTCGAAAATCACAGTTAAGTACCACCGCCACTGTTGTTTAGGAGATGCATGCAAGCCGGACCTATGTGCACACCGCATGGGTGAAGGGCTTCGCGTACGTCATAACTTTTTGCGATATTCCGGGGATAAACCTCACCCTTCCCTCTCCTAAACATTTGTATTCCACGTAAGTACCTCTAGCTCCACTCAGTCTGCGGCATGAGTGCACAGGGAACATCCACGCTGGCGGTGCTATCATCGTTAGCCACCAACGCAATCGTGTTTGGCTGTTTTGTTGGTGGCTTCTTTATTTTGCGATTGAGACTAAAGCGGGTCTATTCTCCCAAAGCTTCCTTCGACCTTGTGCCTGAGGAAAATAAACCAGAATTGCCGCCAAAAGACCCCGTGCGGTGGATCTACCGGCTCTTGAGAAAACCGCATGGCGTCATCATCCAGCAGTGTGGCCTTGATGGATATTTTTTCTTGCGCTACCTATATATCATGGGCGTTGTTTTCTCATGCGGAATTTTGACCTGGATTGTCTTGCTCCCAATAAACGCCTCTAGCGGTGGCGGCAAGACCGGCTTGGATCAGCTCTCGATCTCCAACATCTCGCAACCAAAACGCTACTATGCCCACGCGTTCATGTCATGGATATTCTACGGCAGCGTCACCTACGTGATATATAGGGAGCTCTTTTTCTTTAACTCGCTTCGCGCGGCTGCGTTAGCCTCTCCTAAGTATGCCTCAAAACTCTCATCCCGAACTGTCCTTTTCCAAACGGTACCTGACGATATGTTGGACGACGAGCAGTTCTACAAGCTCTTCAACGGCGTGAAGCATATTTTCGTCTCGAAAAAAACCCGCGAGTTGAGCGCAAAAGTACAAGAAAGAGAAGAGTTGGCTCTCAAGTTGGAGAAGGCCACCACTGAGCTCTTGCGAAAGGCCGTCAAGGCGAAATTGAAAGCCATGAAAAAGGGCATCCAGGTGGACAATCCAAACGAGTTGGACTCCTGGGTCCCTAGAGAAAAGCGTCCTCGCGAGAGAAAAAGCTGGTTCTCCTTCACTAAAGTTGACACTATCGAGAGGGCACGCCAAGAGTTAAAAGACGTGGATCTCGAGGTTCAAGAATTGCAAAAAAAGTACAAATCTTTTCCTTCCAAAAACTCCATCTTCGTAGAGTTCGAGGACCAGTACACAGCACAGTTGGCGTACCAGTCGGTGGTGCATCACACGCCTATGCGGATGAACCCTCGTTATACTGGCATGGAGCCCGAAGATATCAAGTGGTTAAACATGCGTCTTTTCTGGTGGGAACGGATCCTACGAAAAGCCCTCGCTGTGACCGTCATCATTGCCATGATCATATTCTGGGCCATTCCAGTGGCTTTTGTCGGTATTATTTCCAACATCAATAACTTAACAGAAACACTTCCATTCTTAAGTTTCATTAACAACCTTCCTGATTGGCTTCTTGGAATTGTGACTGGTCTTTTGCCCACAATCTTATTGGCCCTTTTGTTGGCAGTTTTGCCGCTTATCATCCGAGTCATTGCTCAGATTGCCGGTACCATTTCCATCCAGGAAACGGAGCATTTCACGCACAATGCATACTTTGGCTTTTTAACGATCAACGGTTTTCTCATCACAGCTCTCGCCTCGTCCGCCACGTCCACCGTCGAGCAAATCATCAACAATCCTACGTCTGCGCTCTCCATATTAGCTGAAAACTTACCGCGTTCATCCAACTTCTATCTCTCGTATCTCATTTTGCAAGGCCTCACAGTAACTAGTGGTGCGCTCTTCCAGGTCGTTGGGTTGTTCGTGTATTACGTGTTGGGCTTTTTTCTTGATAGTACCCTCAGAAAAAAATGGACAAGGTTCTCGCGGTTACGCCGAGTGAAATGGGGTACAGCATTTCCTCCCATGATCAATTTGGCAAGTATCACCATGGTGTATGCCGTCATATCTCCAATGATTTTCTTGTTCTCTTGCGTTGCGTTTGGTTTGATGTACATTGCCATGTGTCATAATTTATCTTATGTCCTCAATGATATTGCAGATTCCAGAGGCTCACACTATCCCAAGGCCTTGTTTCAGACTTTTACTGGAATGTATATGGGCCAAATTTGCTTATTGGGCTTGTTTGTTGTGGGAAAAGGTTGGGGGCCTATTGTGCTTCAAATTATTGGACTAGTTGTGACCGTGTTTGTTCATGTTCATTTGAAAGTTGCATTTGATAGACTCTTGACTATCACACCGATTGACTGTATGAAGCCTATGGATGGTGTGTCTCATACATGCTCATACATGCAAGTTTCAGATTTCAAGACAAAGGTATTAGACAAAAAGTTCAAGGACACCATCGAGGATGACTATGCTGTTGGTACCAAAGATGCAGAAGAAGTACCCGAAGATTCCTATCAGACAGATAAGAACTGCGGGAACCTCGTTCTGTTGTTGGCTGACTACGGCCGAAAAGAGGTAAAGAGAAACAACTTTCTCATCCGCTACTTTCGACCAGATATCTTCTTGAATTATCGGTATGTTAAGAAGTTGATTCCTATGAGTTATGAAGTAAAAGAGTCCTTCCCTGATAACCCACATGCATACGACCAACCAGACATATCGGAGAAAATGCCCATTTTATGGATTCCAAAAGATGACATGGGTTGGTCCACGCAAGAAATCAAGCTAAATAAGGATGTTGTTGATATGAGAGACACAAACTCTGGATTCAACGAGAAAGGAAGGGTTGTTTTCCTCGGGCCGCCACCTTATTAATATACCCAGACTTATAATTATGTCCATGGATTCCGAAATTAATTATGACCAAGGCCGTTGTTGTAGACTCAGTTATTATGACTATGGAGCCAAAAACAAAACCGCCAAAACTAATATTAAATTTAAATATTGCATCATCAAAAAGAAAAATAATTCACGCATCTTAGTTATGAAGCCAAGCTATAAATGATGCTTCATTATATTTTAACGAAAAGTAGATAAAGTCCACAATGCAAAGTTGCTAGCTGGTTTCTTACAAAGAGTTCCCAAAAGGATAAAACAGTATTTATTGATTTTGTCATCACGATGACTTCGTGCTCTCCCACGTACAATGATTATTTGTTATTAAGTTAATTATTAAGCATCAGAGCCCGTGCCAATGAATATTGATCTTACATAGCTTTCTATTCACATAATAAAAAGATTTTGCTAGTGCTTTGCAGGTGGCCCGCCGCTAGTAAAGGACCGCAGTTCATATCGTACACCGCGCCTTCATATAGCCAAAACCACTATATCAGATTAGTTTAAAAATCAGATTCAAAGAAGTTTCTAAAGAGAAAAAAGATGTATCTATGTATGTATGTATGTGGAAGACTTAGTTTGTTACATGTTGATCAGAACCATGACCAAAGGTTATTTAAAAGAAACGGTGACTTCAGAACCTCTGCCACGCATCACGTGACGGCTCTAAATATCTTATCCGAGGGCCTGCTCAGCACCGGAATACTCCACATTCGGCCGCTAATATAAGCTAAAACCTAAATAGAGGAACATGATCCGCCACTTACCATTCATGAAAAATAACACATCCTTAGCACCGGCACAAGCACGTCACAGGCTTGGTGCCACTTTGCGGCATCTTTCGGCAAGCGCCAAAGTAAACTCAGACTCGTCTTGTTTTCCCAATTCCCCGAAATCAGAGTATGCATCGGTTGAGGTTGGTAGCAAGTTCACTAAATCTTTCAAAAATTATTGTATCGATTCACCGTCGAAGATTGTGTCTTACTTTCATGACGTCCCGCTTGGATTGGATCTTGAGCGCAAAACAGCAACTGTGGTTGTGGAGATTCCTCGATGGCTGAATGCCAAATTTGAAATTGCCGTTGGCTTGCCCGGCAACCCAATCACGCAAGACGTGAAGAAAGGAAATGTGCGTTTTGTGAAAAACTTGTTCCCTTATAAAGGCTTCCCATTCAATTACGGCGCGTTTCCTCAAACGTGGGAGGACCCCACGGTCATGCACGACGTGGCGGGGCTTCCCGGTGACGGCGACCCTTTAGATGTGTGTGAGATTGGTGCTAATGTCTTGTCTTCAGGAACGGTTAAAACCGTAAAGATATTGGGCTCGTTGGCTCTCGTCGATGACGGTGAGTTAGACTGGAAAGTCATCGTAGTGGATGTAGAGGATCCGCTTGCCAGCAAACTCTCAAGTATCGACGATGTGTTGACCCAATGCCCAGGTCTTTTGGACGCCACACGTGAGTGGTTCCGGAACTATAAGCTTCCGGATGGCAAGCTTGCTAACAAATTCGCCTTTAACGAGACATACCGCAGCCAGCAGGAGACCATGGACTTGATTTTGCAGTGCCACGGTGCATGGCAGCG
The DNA here is from genome assembly GCA_030561945.1 of Metschnikowia krissii. Taxonomy (NCBI): domain Eukaryota; kingdom Fungi; phylum Ascomycota; class Pichiomycetes; order Serinales; family Metschnikowiaceae; genus Metschnikowia; species Metschnikowia krissii. The sequence continues at coordinate 143,528 of JAKTYP010000064.1, read as the reverse complement.
ATTAGTAAAAGGTGAAACAACTGCGGATGGCTTCGCCATCCAGAACACCACATGTGTGGACACCCCGGGTTACGTTCCTCGTTTTGATTTCAATGATTCAGTGTTAGGAAGTGACATGGAACCAGAAGCCGACATTCCTTCAAATATTAATCGAAGCTATTTCTTCAAGAAGTCTGTTTGAAATCCTTGGTTCCAAGAAATGACTTTTTGATGTGTGCTGACTGGTACAAATAATGGGTCTTGGGCTAGATGGTATACACAGGGCGAGCACGAGGTAGCCTTGTTTAAATTTTGTTGTTAGTGCTTGGAAATGAGGCTTCATGTATATATTTTTATTCTCTCCGCTGTCTATTCTTGAACACTAAACCCGCGTGGTGATGAATATGTGCCACATAGCAATGGACAAGCACGGTCTCCCAAAAGAAAATCAAAAGCAAACATAATGCAAGGGGCATTCTACACCGTACGAAATTTTCTCTCAAAAACTCGTTAATCTTGATTTTTTTTTGTGTCACCATAAAGCTTCATAGTGTTATCTTGACCTTTATCTAACCAGGCTAGTAATATTAAATCACACCTAAGAAACCCTTATGAATATTCAAAGCAACAAGAACATCCAAATGCTTACTGCATTTCAACTATTGAAAGTTTTTTTCTTGGGAGATGGATGACTAAGTGTCCAAAAAGATCCGCTTGTGGTGATATAAAATTAATACAGGATTCGATTTATTTTTGATTTTGTTTAAAAATTTAATAATTCAAACAATATGCATGTTATCAAAAGATAAATAAAAAATAAAGTTCTTCACCGTGGGGATCCAAACGAAATAAAATAAACAAAAGATACACCACTCCATAATAAGTAAGAATTTAAGGAAAAAAATCGCTCATGTAATTCAAAAGTAAAAATATAATAATGATTATAAATATAGCCTAGCGCTCGCTTGAGTATCCTCATACTTCAATACGCCAATTTTTTAAATCAACAACAAGCCATGTGCTGTTATTCAACACCACTATAAAAATCACTCAAAACTCTATCCAACTCTCAGTATTTGTTCTGAAAATTATTTGGAATATTTTTCGAATGGTGAAGTATATTTAACAAGTTCTTTCATCGTTCACACCCGTGCATCCGCATCTTGAAAAACCGAACGCGATCGCACATCAACATCACCGTAGCCCCGGACAGCTTTTACATCTGCTCCGTGTATTCTCCAATTTCCTACATTTCTCTGCGCCATGTCCACATCTGAACATATGGTTACGCGAGCGGTCCAGCCAACTGACACATGGATGTTTTCACAGGCGTTAGAGCTTTTGAAAAGTGACCCCGAACTAGCGGCCCGCGATGCTTTAGATGAGTTTTTGACACACAATAAAGACGTCGTGCTTCTGCCGGTACCGTTTTTAACAAAAGTGGCTCCAGAAGGCAATGCCAAGAATTTGCTTGATGCATCAAAAACGGAGTTCTCGTTGCGAGGCGTCAGGTTCACCGGCGTCACTCCTAAGGCTGTGCAAGCGGCACAAAAGTTGGCGACTAGCTTGGCCATAGATGCATACGAAGCATTGCGAATTGTGCTCCAGACAGACCGCCGCAGTCCGGCTCCTTTGACGGGCGATCGTAGCCCAAGCCGCTTGCTTTTTGGTGGCAATTTTCTGCCTGACTTTGCGACCAGCTCCTCATCTGATTGCAATGATACAGATAGATTGCCTTTATACACGAAGGCAGCTATGAAAGAACGTCGTGCTGTTCTTCATGTGGCTACGCAGTGTTTCAATTTGCGCCATGCCGCTGAAACTTTGTCAATTGTGCGCAGCTTGGGCAAATCTCTTGTCGTTAGCTCCAATTATTTGCTTGAAGCTGTGCGCGGGCTTGAATCCCTCGTGAATTTGCTTTCTAACACAGATAACGAAGATGCACCGTCACACCGCATGGAGATTATTCTGTTTTCAACACAACTTCTTCAATTGATGTTCGATGTCTTGTTGGCAAGCCCAGAAATCTCTACCGAATTCGTGAAGGAGTGGTTTGCTCTCATGGACCGTACTGCATTCATGCTTGCATTGGCTCCCTATGTTGCTAACAAAGATGCCTTCTCTGTGTTTCATGGGCTTGTCACTGTTATTTCACTTCAGATGTTGGACTTGCCTCTGATAGACCCTCCTCATTTAGCAAATCCCCAGATATTTACCGAAATCAATTGCTTGATTACTACACAAAGTCCCAATAATATACTTGCCTACGCTTGGCTTATTATTCTTCACCGGAAATCGATCTTGCTTGAAGAATTTTCTTCCTCACACGAGGTGTTTCTTCTGGTTATGCCCCTTTTAGACATACAGAATGGAATGGTCAAACTACAGGTTATTTTAAAGGATGCATCAGTATTTACTGAGATTGCACAGCTCAATAAAATTCTCAGCTTTGACAACATCTTTGCAGTTGTGTTGACCGACATGATTCTTGCAGCTCTTCCTCTCGTTCACGCTACAGATGATATCATATCGTGCATTAGCGAAATTTTAAGCACTGCTCCAAATTCTTCAATCGAAAAATTCTTTGATAATGAGGACGCTCGTCTGTTGATTATCTTGTCGAGGGCTAAATTTCCTGTCTCTTTGAGCCCTTACCTTCAGCTCGTTTCTATCAACGGCAACTTTGCATTGCACGAGCTAGAAGAGCTCTCGTCATACATGTCAGTTTTCAATGAATCTAAGTTTAATTCACTCTACGAGATTGACTCTGAAAATACCGATTTAGTGCGTCTTACAGAGTCTGTGGATGTATTTCCTCCTTTCGAACCTGCAAACAAATTGTCGCTTCTTCTTAATACAGGAACAAAAGCCAAGATCATTCCTACTTCACAAGAAAAGATGCTCGTTACTTTCTTGCACAAGTACAACGGCTGGGCGTTCTTGGGACGTGTTATGCAGAATATCTCAAAGTATTTTGATACAGCAGATACAGAAAAGACCAAGGTCTTGGAATGTATTCTTGATGTTTTAGTTCGTGTCTCTGCTGAAGATTCTTCGCATGCTTCTATGGTTCTTGAGTATATGTCTACATATACTGATGATAACGATATCATCGATGTGATTTTTCGCGTGTTTGAACAAAGTATGCACAACAGAAATGTGGTATTACTGGGAAAAACTCTTCGTCTCCTTTCTAACCTCATGTCTATTATCTCCAATAGAATCTGGCCTTATCTTTCTACATCCTCTCTTTTGTCAAACAAGGGAAAAGAAGGATTTATGTCTATTCTTTTTGGCTCTATAGAGACAGTTCTGGGTGATTACTTCTTTACTAACTCATTGGTTAAGTTTGTATTTCGCCTTGCAAGACACAGCTTCACAATGACGAAAGACTACTCAGAGGACGCAAAAAGTGAGATTTTTGCAAAGTTCATCGAACATATCATACAAGTGTTCGAAAATTTTGAAAATTGCAAATTTAATGATAGTTTCCAAAAGTTTGAATTGGGCATTCTCATCTTAGATGTTTTTCAACAAACTTTGAAGAATGTTCATTCTGTTGGTTCTCATCTCAAATTTAACGAGAAGCCATCGAGGATGTTTGTTAAGGCTTCTCAAAAAATCATTGATGCATTTCTTACCACTACAAAAAGTTATTCTCGCTCGTCGTCATCGATTATTGACTTGATTGAATCTCTAGCCTCCGAACATGACTCATTTGATTCTAAGGATTTCTCGAATTTTATTGGCGATGTATGGGTTCAATCAGCTTTCTCTTTCGTGAAGCTTTTGGTAAGAGTCAGAAGCTTGCTTAATTTGAATCCAAGCAAGTTAGAGGAATCTTTATTTAAAAAATTGCCACAATTGGTCATTATCTATAGTGAAGGCGGATCTTTGAGAAATGCCATTCTCGACTTGCTTATAGCCCTCACAAGTGGGAGATGGGAATCAGAAAAAATGCCTTCGATTTTGTCTCATCTTGGACAGGATCATTCGTGTATTCTTCTCAATTCTTTAGCAACAGATTTGGATACATCGTTTGATGACCTCAGCGTGAAGATATCCATTTATGATTTTCTTTGTTCCATTATGGAAGCTAATCAGCAAGGTCTTGCAGTTCTATTCATTAATGGACGAAACGTATTTGGGGAACTTTCTGAAGCTCAAAAGATTCAGGCAGAACACAAAACGACTTCGTTATTGACTATCATGAAAAAGAACATTCAACAGGTCAAAATCCACCCAGCAGCAGTATCAGTCCATCTTTTGGATGCAATTTCGTTGGCTTTTAACTCGTGGACAACGGCAAAAAGCGAGGATAGTGACGTTACATTTGTGAAGGAATTGGTTTCATTGCTTAAAACTTTTGAGAAAAGATTAGATGATAAAAGTGCCTCTGGAATGATTCTCTCATCTTATGACTGTAAAGTATATGCCAAAATTGCCGAAATTTTGTCCTTGGTACTATTCACGACGAAAAATGAGAAGTGCATAGAATCCATACAAGGATTACTATCAAACAATGCTTTTATCGAGAAAATTCCACTGTACTTCACTATTCTAGATTATTGTGTTGGGCTTTATGAGAAAACAAAGGCTAATTTCAGCTCAACTTATGAAAACTACAATTTGTCAGATTTTGCTGTTTCTTTCAAAAAACGGAACAGATTTGGTTTTGGAATGCTTTATGATCTTTCTTTGCTTGACACTTTCTTCGGCGAAAGTCCGAATTGGGCCGAGATGAGAGACCAGATTGTCTATTTAAGCGCAAACATGCAATACTACCATTCTCAAATCTCATTATGCAAGTCGTTCGGGGCGCTCATAACAACCCTTTGTCGTCGGAAACCTGCTTCCATCCCTAGAGAATACTCACAAGTAGTGCATGACTTGCTTGTGATACGTGAGCCTAAAGACACATATTCTGAACAACACAGTTCGCATCAATATTATGAAAGAATTGAGCTTGCATTTTTGTTGCTATACACTGTGAACGATACAAAAAAAGGCCAACAAGCCCTTACATCTCTTTCTATGAACATCATAGAAGCATGCAGTGACTCGATGGAAAATCCAAATATTGGCTACTTGCGCAGCAATAAGGAAGACTCTTCTTACAGGTCATTATTAAGAATAGTCTACATCGCACTTGCAAACCTCAAATCAGATTTTGCGGTGGTCAATACCCGGACACAAACTCTTTCTAGACTTTTTGAATATGTTATTGCTAAGGGCACTACTGGTATAATTGTCGGGCTCCAAAATGAAGTATTTCTTGCGCGCACCAATAAAAACCACAATATCGTCAATCTTAGTGGTAGATTGGATGATTTAAGATTGATCCTTTCTGTTCTAAAAGTTTTGGTTAAGCTTGATGTTAGCAGCGCGTTGAAATCTGACTTTTCTGTCACTCTCACTAAGTATAACACGATTGACACGCTTCTAAGTCTCTATTCATTTTCTCACTTGATTCTAGTGGCAAACGAGCCAATCTTTGCTCAACTAAGCTTGATGTTTATTCAACAGTTATTCCTGGTCGAAGAATTTGCAGAAAAAATTGTTGACTCAAAACTTTTTGTGGTAATCCGAGAAAGTATGATATCTCAACCTCTTCGCCGAGGTGGCGTTTCGATCACTAATGAATATCAGCTACACGGCACTTGGACTAATGGAATTTTGCCTATAATTGTACTTTGTCTCTCGTGTGGCAAAGCTGTTAATGAGAATATATTCACTCTTCGAACTTTTTCAAAACAGATTGAATCTAGTATTGAGGCTTGGTCTCGGGATGCATCTACTCTTCAAGTTTCCACGGCGGGAACTTTTGAATCAATGCAAGTCTTGTATATCTATCAGATCCTCATGTCAATGGTTACGGCGCTGGGCTTTGTCACAAACTCTGCATCCGATGTGGACATGCCCATAACACCGGGGCTCGATACTCAACAGAAGAGAGAGGATTTTATTGGTTTCATCAGTAATCTTCTCAAGCACCCGAAGTTTTTAAAATCCAGGGTCTATCCCAGCTCTTTGGAAGAGAAGGCGTTAATAAATGCAGGCGGTAATGAGTACGAGGCTTTCGTTGAAAGATTGATAGAAGATATCAAAGAGTTGAAGGAGTTTTTGCTATAATGATTGCGTGTTTAGAATTTATATGACTTCGTATATATCCATGGAAGACATTTGAAATGAAAGCTTTTGTTTTAATATTCGTTGGGTCTTTCGGAAGATTGACAGTTTCCTTAGTGCAATGCAGATTCTGACATGTTTACGGGAAGTACTTACCGCAGATCATCCCGTGTATGATGTAGTTCAGAAGCGGCAATATTTGAATTTCTACCGTTTGAGGCTGGATGTGAATATCCCGAAGATGCTTTCTCTTTTCCTCATGTGGTTGTTGGGTTTATGATTAGATGATCTATCTGAGGGCCTAGATGGAAATGTGATGGTAGGCTGTTGATTGTTTGTGAGTTCACGGTCACATTTGGCGAAATCAACTTTCCAAGATGAGGATCTACGTCAATAATTATACACACGAATATAAATATACAAAAATGTAATTTCAAAATCTCAATATTGGGATAAGTGAAGAGTGGAGTCGATGTTCTTGCAGGGAGAAGACCTTTAATTAGAGGTCGTTTGAAGTTTACCGACGGAAGGAATATGCAAGAAGAAAGTCTTTAGCTTCAGATGATTTTTTAAGCTCTACTACCTTTATAGTCTCTTAATTATAAAACACGAGAAAATGTCGGTTCCTTTAAGGAATACCTTCAAGCATTTACCGGTGCTCCATAGCAAATTCCTTTTGTTAAGTTCTCATAACGGCACCCAAAGTCGCAGAAGAGATGGAGGTAGAGGTGCACCCTGTGCGCACACGCAGCATGCAGGTGACAATACACACGTGACTATACTGGCGCGCTTGTTTCCATCACGTCTAACATTTCTTGCTTGCGTGTCTTGACACCCATTCCGCCGCTATTAGATCCTACAAATAATGCATGATTTCTTTGTTTCGGCACCGGGGAAAGTCATCTTGTTTGGCGAGCATTCCGCCGTGTACGGAAAACCGGCAATTGCGGCGGCACTTTCTCTCAGGGCGTATCTTTTGGTGCTGCGCAGTGCCCATCCGGACGAAATTGTGTTGGAGTTCCCAGACATCGAGCTTGTGCACAAGTGGAACACTGGCGACCTCCCTTGGACAGAGATTGATGCCGTGTTATCTAAAAAAGACGGTGTTCCGGAGGCGACCGATGAGTTGGTGCCTGAACTTTTGGACATAGCCGCCGACCTTCTTGTGGGCTGCGACCTGGAGCTTCACTATACGGCGTGCCGGTGCTTCCTATATTTGTACTTCAATCTTTGCGATGCAGATGTTTCCGGTCATCATTTTGTTATCCGTCTGACGTTGCCAATTGGCGCTGGGCTCGGGTCCCTGGCATCCACTGCGGTGTGCCTTGCGTCGGCATTGGCCATTCTTGGCAGACACGTTGTGCCCCCCGTTCACAGCGCGGCAGAAGTAGCGCTGCGCAAAGAGCTGCCGGACGCAGCGTTCATCGATGCGTGGTCCTTTATGGGCGAAAAGTGCTTCCACGGAAACCCCTCAGGCATCGATAACGCTGTGGCCACGCATGGAGGTGCGGTCCTCTACCAGCGCATGGCCGAGCCCAAGACGCCTCTGATCCGGACAAACATTCGCAACTTCGCCGCGTTGCGACTTCTTCTCATCAACACAAAAGTGCCGCGCAGCACGGCGCGCTTGGTCGGGAACGTGGCTAGCCTCGTGGCCAAACATACCAAGGCCACGGGCGCCATATTAGACGCTATGAGCCACGTGGCCACTGATGCGTATCAACTAATGATGTCGCCGACTCCCGACCGGGACAGCTTGCGCGAGCTTGTGCACATTAACCATGGTCTTTTGGTTGCGCTTGGCGTGTCCCACCCGAGTCTCGAGGAGGTTCGCGTGATCACCGATAGACACGGACTAGGCGCCACAAAGCTCACCGGAGCTGGCGGCGGGGGGTGCGCAATCACCATAGTCAACGACTCCGCCTCGGACAGAGACATCGACATTGTTGCAGAAGAGCTTGCGGCAAAGGGATTCGAAACGTTCCTGGCCATGCTTGGTGGAAAGGGCGTGGGTATGCTCAGCGCGGCTGACAGTGCAGATACATCGATCTTCAGTCCCGAGGGTTTCGGTGCATATGAATCTCGCGATCATATAGAGGAACACATAGGTGCTTCGGCGGTTCCTGGGTGGAAGTTCTGGTAATCATTTGAATACCTATAAAGATTGGGTCGAAAAGAATATATTGTGCTGAATACACCTGGCAAGCCTCCTGGGCAAAAACCATCACCATCATCACCACCATCATCCGCGTGATCGTCCACACCATCCATTTACATGTAGGGCTGCTACAAGAAGATACTCTCAGATACCCCTATTGAACTCCACATTGATGATCTCTGCACCCAGCTTGTCTTTTAAGTTTTGAAACTGCGGCTCAAGCGCCATCGTGCTGATAGTACGTCTTTGCGGAAAGACCGCCAAGGCAAACGGCAACGCCACCAAGGACGTGCCAAAAATCAACCCAATGTTAACCATGGTCTCGACAAACTTCGACTTGCCTTTGAGCAACCTCGATTTCTGTAACCTGACCAAAATTAAAGGGGGAATCACCATGATAGGCGTTGCATTGATTACCCTGCTAGCTGCAGTCTCGCCCACCGCATAAAGAGCTGCTTTTTTCGACGACCCGAGATCTTGGCCATCTTTATCGAACACAGAAATACCCTTCTTCAACTCCTCGCTACGCATCAAGAACACATTCGCAACGCCAGCAGACACCACTGCTGCAAATGGCACCAAACGGCCCAACACCATCTTGGTGCTGGGTGAGATATTTTTCAACCGAGGAACTACCGAGTTGAGCCCAACTGCCACGGAGCATGATGCAGTGACGGCCATCGCGTAGTTGGTGGCAATCTGTGTGTTTGTCAATGGATGAGACTTATTGGCGTTTGAAATATTGATAGCCACATTAAGTGATTGGTTGGCGATCTGCCAGAACAATGTGCCAGCAGTGCCCAAGCCTGGCGTGAGCATACCGGCAGTGACGACTAAGTTGGACAAGACACACGAACTCATGCGGAAGGGCAATAATACCGTTTCACCAGTGTCGGGGTGGAGCGTCAGGTCTAAGACTTTCTTATGGCGCCAAAGCTCAGTAGTCATATGGGGAACAACGCCGTTTCTGTAATCCCAAACAGCCCGTTTTGCAGCATCAACGTCGCTAGGTGTGTTAAGAAGCATCAGAGGGTCGGAAATGTCAGCACAGTGCCGGACACGGCCAAAGTACGTAGACAAGTCGTACTTGGATGGGGGAAGAGGCACAGGTCCTGGAATAGATGAGGCCATAGTGAGTGAGTACTTTTGAGTGTGCTGATCGCTTTGCTGACCTTTATTCGGGCGTCTTTATTCGAAAAGAAGAGCACACTGAATGAAAAACTCGTTTTTTCAACGACAATAACGTCTGCGGCCGGTGTATTAGACGATGCGCCCATGACTCAGACGCGGCTAGCCAATCGCGCGCCTGGCTCTTGTCATGACTTTTGCAGAGATGAAATCATATGGTATGGAGGATTTTTTTTCCAGCGTGAAGTGGCCAGGCAGTGAAATTGTGGTTCTCCGTAGTCGGATTTCTGGCCGTATGTCAGTTGCTTTATTTACATCTAATGAATGTAGCAAGAGCCGGCGCCGTACAGGGCACGAATGGAGATAAATATTTATTGATCAACAAGAATACGGTTTTGGCAATTTCACGGGAACAATTAATTACGTGTAAGTGCTCTCGATGCAGATAACTGACGACTTGTAATCTTTTTTTTGTTCTCTATACAAATTCGAGGAAATTGTTGGCGTTATAAATTAAAGGCCAGCTGCGCGGCGTAGTGGACGTCTACAGAAGGGAATTCTGATTTGGGATATATATGTTATAAACCGCATGAATGTATTTCTCAATTCTGATGTCATAACGCTCTTTGCCAATTATAAGATTTCTTTTATACAATATTCATTTCGATATTTTTTTTTTCTTAAAAAAACCTCTTCCTCAATTACTGTGAGGACTCTTCCATACATATAGTCGGTAATAACTGAACCGACTCAGTGTGTATTATTTCAAAATGCATTAGAATGATGGAGGGAACAAAACAAAATTAGGGCTTATATACTAGAAGGAGATTCCGACACGTGTTTTTTCATTCCTTGAAATCCCCAGCCTGAATTATTTGTATAAATAAGAATATGTCAATGAATTTACTTGTTTCATGGCGGCAAGTGCGCGCACGCACCAGAAAACCTCTCGACAACAGGCTTTTCGCAATTGACAAACGCTAATTTCTTGCACCAGGTATCCTACTACTATACCATCTCGTAGTCGTTGTATCACAATGGTTAAGGCCATCGGTGTGGACTTGGTGAAGGTGCTGAGGATTAGCCGGCTCCTTGCCAGTCCGAATCGAGTGCGGTTTCTCCAGCGAGTGCTCCATTCGTCGGAGCTTGCAACATTCCACAAGTTGCAACCAGCCCTGAAAGCAACCGAGTTCGTCGCTGGCAGCTGGGCCGCAAAAGAAGCGGTTTTTAAGGCGTTGGAAACTCACGACCAATGTCAGTTTCAGTTCAGGGATTGGTACCGACACACACAGGGCGGAAAGCCCGAGATCAGTCGTGAGCCTCCATTCAATGACCAGTTTCTCCTCAGTATTTCACATGATGGAGACTATTTGGTAGCCATGGCTCTTCGGAAATAGCGCGGCTTGGCATATCTAGTTAATTTATGGAGAGAGAAACCTTAGACGACTTTCGGTATTTTGGCCGCAACGACTTTCTACAAAGGGGTTACCGCCTCTTCTCGAAACCGTCACCCAAGTTTATGGCTATACAATTTTGATTTTTTCACCTCTCCAAAATCACAGGGATTTAGAGACACGAGCCAGATTTCAGATGCAAGGCACTAATGCCAACTTGTTATCCTCAAAGAATGAAGAAGCATTTTTTTTTTAATCCAAGTCATTTTGGTACTGTGGAAAATTGTTTAGATGTCATGTAGTTTTGTCGACTAAATTGTAAACATGCAAGGAGCAAAGAGAAAGAGCCCATTGTACTTTTGCACTGAGAAAGAGGGCGTTGGCTCCTATTACCATGTGTTGGTTTCAGTATATCGAAGAACACGCTAGCTGCCATTGTGTTTTTCGTTAGGTCTGGAAGACCACTTTGATTGGAAAAGTTGAAACTTCAAGTACCCGCTACGTTCGATTCGAATACAGAAAAAATTCTTCCACATTGTATTTGTTCCGAAAAAGTACCACAAAAACCCCATCTTGAAAGATTGTCAAAATAGTCACAGAGTACTCGATTTCATGTCACATCTACTTATCACGAACCAGTGGACTACGCAGCATTGCAAGATCAATGCATTTGGACTGTTTCACTAGTTACGGAAGGATACTTCTTTCAGAAGCAGCGGTAGGTTTTTGTAAAGCCAGGTCCTTATGTGGGATTGAGTGAAGAATATCTTGTTTTTATAATATCAAAGCCCCAAAGTTAAGAAGAAAGACAGGAGAAAGAAAGGGAAGGTGGGACGGGGTTCATGTTAACGAATGTTATTTTCAAATACCCTATGCTCCATGATAGACTTTGCATATGTTTGTTATTTATGGAATTCGCCAGTTTGAGGCGAATCCAAGGCACAAAATCTAGTTTTTAACACGCGCGGAGGTGGTGAACGGCCCAAGTAAGCTACAAGATCAGGTATGACCAAGCGCATGACGCTAAGTTTAAGTTTTAACAAAAAAGAAAGCATTTCTATACGGGCCGGCAGAACGGCCATGATTTGGACTAGCACCCATAAAAAGCGGCTACTCCCATTCGACGGTGGCAGGGGGCTTAGAGGTGATGTCGTAAGTGACACGAGCCACGCCGTCGACCTCGTTGACGATTCTGGAGGCAACCCTCTTCAAGAAAGAGGCCTCAAACACAAACCAGTCGGCGGTCATGAAATCGAGGGTTTCAATGGCACGCAATGCAATAACCTGCTCGTAAGTGCGCTGGTCGCCCATGACTCCGACGGACTTGACAGGCAACAAGGCGGCAAAAGCCTGGGAGATGTCCTTGTACAAGCCGGCTTTTTTGATCTCCTCGATAAAGATGGCGTCGGCTTCACGGGCAATCTTGACCTGCTCGGGGGTAACTTCGCCCAACACACGGATGGCCAAGCCTGGGCCTGGGAAGGGGTGTCTCCAGACCAAGTCATGGGGCACGCCCAAGAGCTCGCCCAAGTGACGAACCTCGTCCTTGAACAACTCGCGCAAGGGCTCGATCAACTTCAACTTCATGTCTTCCAACAAGCCACCGACATTGTGGTGGGTCTTGATAGTCTGGGAGGGACCCTTGAAGGAGATGGACTCAATGACGTCGGGGTACAAGGTGCCCTGTAGCAAGAATTCGATCTCCTGGCCCAGGGCGGGCTTGATTTTGGCAGCTTCGTCCTCGAATACGTGGATGAACGTATTGCCGATAATTTTGCGCTTTTTTTCGGGGTCAGTGACACCCTTCAAGCGGCCCAAGAAAAGGTCCGAGGCGTCGACGACGGTCAAGTTGATGCCTAAGCCCTCGGTCAAGGTGCGGTGCACTTCCTCGGTCTCGTTCTTGCGCATAACACCATTGTCCACGTATATGGCGTGGAAACGGTCGCCAATGGCCTCCTTCATGATCTTGGCGCCGACAGTGGAGTCGACACCGCCAGATACGGCGCCAATGACCTCGGCCGTGGGGCCAACCAATTTGCGGATACGCAAGATCTCGGTGTCCACGAAGTTCTCCATCAGCCAATTGGTCTGCGCTTGGCAGATATCCACAGCGAAGTTACGCAACAACACCTTGCCGTTGACGGAGTGCGTGACCTCAGGGTGGAACTGGATTCCAAAAATGGGCTCCTGCTCGTGCGCAATTGCGCAGAATGGGGAGTTGTCTGACGTGGCGACGGTCTTGAAGCCGGTCGGCAATGCGTGCAACTTATCGCCGTGCGACATCCACACCTGCGAGTGGTCGACGCCCTCAAAGAGCGCGCATTCAGCGTCCTCGACGTTCAAGGTTGCAGGGCCATACTCTCTCTTGTCGCCGCGGCCGACGCCCTTGCCGTTGATCCAGGCTAGTTCTTGCATGCCGTAGCAAATGCCCAAGATTGGCACGTTCAACTTGAACACGTCGTGGTCCACGTGCGGCGCGTCCTCCGCGTACACGGAGTACGGCCCGCCGGACAAGATGACACCCTTGGGCGTCCACGATAACTCCAGGATTTTCTGCGTGCATGGCAACATCTCGGCGTAAACGTTGAATTCTCTCAATCTGCGGGTGATCAAGTGCGAGTACTGCGAGCCAAAGTCCAACACAAGGATTGTGTCGAATACCTTGGACACCTCTATAGGCACGTCGTTGAGTTCGGAAGCGGACATGTGTGGCTGAGGTTTACGGGGCGGGGGAGTCCTCAAACTGGAGTGGTTCAGGTTAAGATTGAGGTTGAAATTGGTAGCGGGAGGTTTTTTTTTCGCGATGGCTTTTGGTACCGTGCCGGTCCCGCGGACCCGTGATGCCCTGAACTTGTCCTACTTTATGTGCAGGCAAAACGGCCTGCAATCAGAGTTATGCCTACAGGGTCCTTGCGCGCGCGGCTCCATCATCGCGGCTCACTTCACTGGCTTTATCCCTATTGCCGAGACGCTGTCTGGGTGCTTTCTTGGTTCTTCAGGGTTTCAAGGAATTTCATGGTATTTTTCTTTCTTTTGGTTTTCTGAACAATTCTCATTCTGCTTCACGGCTGTCCTGCTTCTATTTATCGGTACTTCGCGCTCTCCCTTTTTATTTATATTTTTTCTTTCGGTCAACCAGCTTATCTTTTTTTTAGCCCGCTTCTTTCCTGCCTAAGGGCCCGCGCAGCCGCGCTCAATTTGCACCCATTGCTCGTTGCCTCTCCAACTTGGACCCCATTCTTTGCCCTTGAGCCCTCAATAACTAGTTCCGCTCGGCTGCCTGGGTACTCGTGTCTTCTCATCACACGCACCTGATACCAACTTCCTGCCTTGTCCCGGAGCACGTGGCGTGCTGCTTGTGATTTGTATTGGCTCCCTCGCTATGGCACTTGGCTAGCCCGCCCTCGCTTTATTCGACCTTGCTAGGACCACATACTTCCTGTTTCACCTTCTCATTTTATTATTATCTTTGCTTGATCTCCTTATTTCATTAGTTTGAGGGGATTCTTCTGAGCTTTCGCTTGTGGTCTAGTGCTTGCGTGTTCGTGTTCGTGTTCGTGTTCGTGTTCGTGTTCGCCGTGAAAACGCAAAATCTTTCCTCTCACAGTTATTTCGTCTACCTTGAGGATTACACTAACAAATCTTCTATCCCATAGCAGTTGTTCGAAAAAGCAAGCCAACAAAAACGCCTGTCGCTCTCCCAAATCCTTAGCGGTTTGCAACCAGACACTCACTACTTCACCCTTTCCATCCTGGTTTCTGGGGTATTTTTTATCTTTGCACCCACTGTACAAGATTAATTGGCATCAAGCCCCCGGTAATTGTCGCTAAAAGCCCATCCACAAACACTTTGGACGTTCTGGGCGCTGAACCTCTACGTTGCTGCAAAGTATTGGTTGCGTGCCCGTCGCCGCCAGAGAGTTTGTTGAGGACTCTTATCAGCTCCGTAGGAGCAAATGCGACTGTTGCCTCCACCTCGGCGAACGCACGGACGCAGGTGGCGCACGTTTTTCCGGTGTCTCCGCGCCGTGTTTCGCCCACGGCCCGTATGGGGCTCGGCTGAAGTAGTTTCTAAGCGGAACACGGTCTCAAGAATCCGCCGTTCTCGGCTTGGCTGTTTGCGCCGCTCCCGGCTCAACAGTCTTCGGATGTTGCGCAGGTCTTTGTAGCCGGAAGATGACATGTGTGAATGCCCGCGGGTTGTTCGCTCACCGACCTCGCTTCTTCTCATTTTCTTTTCTGATTATTTCTCTTCATTTGCAAACTTCCTTCATCGAGAGTTTGTTTTTCGGCCCCAATACGGGGCGGCTTGGCGTCGTTTTTTCTGTCCTTACTGGCCTTCATCACCAATCCACTCAATTTGCGAGACCTTGGTTTTCGGAGACACGTGCTTGTATGTTAATGTCTTGCTAGAATCGAAGTTGCTGCATCGCTTTAGGTACACGTTCCTGATCTGAGGGTCTTAGGAAGAGCTTTTAATGTTATACTGGTCCCGCTGGTGGTGTCGGTGATGCACCAAGGCTCGTGACCTTGAAGATGTCTTGTCACAAGAACAAATTTTTTTCACGAACCGAGGCGAGGCCATTGATTTAACATGATAAAATACTGGGCATCTGTCCATGAACACACGCACCCTGCGCATACTCGTCTTGAAGGAGAAAGTTTGTGAATGATTTTCGTGCAATAGCGCGTCATCACTATATATACTGTCGTGGCCCCTATGCCGTTTGTTGACTAAGGAAAATGGACCCCTGTGCTGTTTGCGTGGCACAGGCGGGTTAAATTGTTGTTTCTAAGGCGTGGCGTATTCTACTCAAATAGGGGACCTATGGCAATAACGTATATATGAGGTTTGTGAACATTGTAGTGAGTGACCCGAGAACCCCTAATGTATACATGAGAGAGTATTTGAATATACAAACTTGCATCGAGGAGAGTCACTCTGAAAAAGGAATAGAAAACAATCCGTGGCATTTGCAGAAACAAGAGGCAAAAGCACACATACTTAGGGCCATTTTGAAATCACAGATAAATATAGTTGCGGCGAAATAGTACCGAGTTTTTAGCCTGGAGTCGTGGTGTCTAATCGGAAGAAAGAAAAAAAAAACAGCGAGCAGCTTAGGTATGCCATCAATCAAGGATGAGTAATGGCTGGGTGTATCTTTGAAAAAACACTTACTTTGGGTTTCCAAGATTTGGGAGCTGGTTTGGTGGAAAGTGAGAACATAGGCTTGAACCTTGCATGAACATAGCTGCTTGTGAGTATGTTCATAGAAAAAAAACGCAAATCACCAAGGGCAGTGCGGTAGCTTTTTCCGCATAATATACATACTGATTGCGGGAAGTCTAGATCGTAACTAGACCGAAGCACATTTGTTGGCGGTCAATGAATTACTGAAAGCGAAGACTCTGAAACATTGGCCAATTAATGACGTAAAGCCCTGTGGAATAGCTTGCCGCTTGCCATGAATCTTATTCTGCCGAACAAAAATCACCTGGTCAACCGCAGAATGCATTTTCTGAGGACAAACCTGCACTGATGATAAATCCAGCGGGCATTAAACGCCCATTAATTGGGGAGCTGGTCGTTCTGGAACAATTGCTGCTGGCAGCAGTGGGTGCGAAAGCCCGAAATGTTCAAGTCGATGGCACCAAAATATTCCAAGCAATAGAGGATCTCCGTGGCCGTAGGCCTGAATCCGAATACTGGACTTTCCGATCAAACCCCACCTCCAACCTTTTTCTTCCGGAAATATATGGGGGGGCATTGGTTCGAACGCCCGCGATGCAATCATTTATCCCACTATCCCCATAGATTTCTTCGCAGTCCCAGGCCCCAGGCCCCAGGCCCCAGACCCCAGACCCTGTCGCCAGACGCAGAGCATCCCGCAATCAAAACCTGAGCTAAAAAGAGAGATGAAAAGAGAGATGAAAAGAGAGATAAAGAGATAAAAAAGGGTAAAGAAAGACACGAAAAAAAAAGATGAAAAGGAGGAAAGAAAAGGAGTTAAAAACACATTGAAAAGAAGAACGAATAAAGTCATTCAACAAAGTCATTCAAAGAGAGATAAAAGAGATGAGAAAGAGAGAGAGAAAAGAGAGGATAAAAAAAAAATCAATAAATAAAATCAAACCAAAATAAAAAACCAGACCAAAATCATCCTTACAAACTTCAAATAAAACAGAGTTTTAAAAAAATTACATTGTACAATGTGAGCGGTGAACTGTCAAAGGCCCCAGCACAACCGGACCCCTCAAACAATATTGGCCCCGGCCTAAGACGGCGCATACTTCATACACGATTTTTTTCGCCCGCGGCGTAGGGCATCGCGGGCATCGCGCCGCGGCCCTGGTCCCTCGAACCAACCTAGCGCACCTTGCAATACCTTCACCACTCATAGACCTTTCCCCTTTAATCCGGCCAAACACCCCCAAAAACACTTTTGACTCCTCTAATCGAACCATGCTGGAAACGCAGGTCAAAGCACGCTTCTTCACCAAGGAGCAGGATGCCGGGCTCCAGGCCCCGACCGCACCGCTCTTCGTGCCCACATCCTTGAAACGCTACGGCTTGCTGGAAGTCGTCAACCACGTCTTACCCCGCGAGGATGCTGTTCCGCTCGACTTTTTGATCGATGGAGTGTTGTTGCGCCTGTCCTTGGACGACTACTTGACGGCGCACGGCTTGTCTGCGGAGGCTACGCTCGAGATTGAGTATACGCGGGCAGTGCTTCCTCCAGCCTTCTTGGCCGCCTATAATGCCGACGACTGGGTGTCGAGTGTGGCCACGCGTAGCGGTGCGGCTGCACCTGGTGGCCGCCCGCAGATCGCCGCCGGCGGCTACGACGGCGTTGTGCGCTCCTACAACGCCTCGGGCAATGTCGACGCCCAATACGCCGGCCATCTGGCACCCGTGCGGGCTGTGTGCTGGGCCGGCGCAGGTCGCCTCGTTTCTGCGGGCAACGACCGCGTCGTCCGCATCTGGAAGACGGTCGCTGACTCCGCCCTGGCTGGCGCCAAGGACGCTGCCGATATGGCCGACATGGCCGACGCCGAAATCCCCGCGGGCCGTACCGTGGCAATTCTCGCTGGCCACACGGCGCCAGTAGTGGACCTCGCCGTGCACGAACGCCGGGTCCTCTCAGCCGGCAACGACGGCGTGGTCGGGTTCTGGCTGACAGTGCCCAAGGAGATGCAGGCGGTCGAGCCGTGGGCGCCCGGCCCGCGGGCATCACTGGCACTGCAGAAGCGTCGGCGCACGGCGCAGCGCGACGCCGCAACGGCACACCGCGCACCGTTGGCACTCCTCGAGGGCCATGCGCAGCCCGTCGAGGGCGTGGCCTTCGACGGCCACGACTCCTCGGTCGCGTACTCCGTGGGCCAGGACCACACCGTGCGCACGTGGGATTTGGCCACGGGCCGCTGCGTCGACACGCGCCGCACGGGCTATGCGTTGCTTGCTGTGGCTCACCTTGCCGGTGCCGGCCTCGTGGCGCTGGGCTCGTCCGCACGCCACATCAACTTGCACGACCCGCGCACTCCCGACGGTGCCACCGAGAGGGGCGTCGCCAAACTCGTGGGCCACTCCAACCTCGTTGTTGGCCTCGCCACATGCCCGCACGCTGATAACTTGTTGGCTTCTGCGTCCCACGACGGCACCGTCAAGGTCTGGGACGTCCGCGCAGACCGCGCCTTGTACACCATCACGCGGGAGTCAGGCGCAGGAAAGGTCTTTGGCGTGGCTTGGGACCCCGAGCTCGGCATCGTCCTGGGCGGCGAGGACAAGCGTGTCCAGATCAACAGCAACCCTGGGGCACAAAAGTAGCTGCTGCGTGTCTTGCGAGGTACTAAGTGTGGTGCTCCGGTCGGGCGTGCAATGCTGCTGGCCAGATACTGAGTGCTGCTGCAGTATGCTGGTATCCTGGTGTACTGTGTTAAGGTATGATGCTGGTGATGAGGAATACTGTATCGGTGTATATTGTTGGTATAGAATATTAGTGTTCCGAAATAATATGCTGCGGTGTAATATCAGTATTCTCTCTATTACTAAAATGAAGTATAATGCCAGCGTAGAGAGATACCTCACTAGTGTATATTGACCATCCAGTGGTACATTACTAAGATTTTTTACTGGTATAAGAGAATACTGTGCTGAGGTTCAATTTCGTTGGCCTGCAGTACCCTGCTGGTGTATATTCCATTTCTATAGATAGAACACTAATGGTATCCAATAATACACTTCTCACATAACATCGGAGCTAGCGGCCGTCGTGTGAAGGAGAACCTTTTAGGCGTATCTGACTTCGGCTCTAATCGTTCTCTCCGCTCGATATTCTCTCTGCTTAATATTTTCTGTGCATTGGCAGATAGCTACATGCATCAATTGTCAGCTCGAATGAAGGTTCCGTTTCCGGAAAAAAAAAGCTGGATCGGCTGGGCTCTATTGCGCAATGCTTCGTCACGCTACCCAAAACACTCGCTGTGGCCATAGAAAAGACCAAGAACAGAGGCCCGGGGCTTGGACTTCACTTGCCGCAGGTATTGTGGGGTTTTCCTCTTGAGACAGCCATGATGAAATCTTGGTATCTACAATGCGGCAGGTTTGCAGGTGTGTGAATTGATGTATTGGCGTCCACCTCCAATGCTTGCCCATTAGGGCACATTCACCCTTCTGGTATGTGCGTCGCTGTAACAGTATATCTCAATACTGGGCTTGGGAATGCCTTGCGTATGGTCACTCAAACATACACGGTGTTCAACAACATGCGTGTCTTCAAATTAATATACCAGGTTTTCCGTGTTTTGCTGATGCAAGTGGTGAAACAGGTTGCTTGCTTGCTTTTCAAGAATCGTGTGATATACTGCCCATGATGGATATGTGGGAGCGCCACCGTGAGACACGCGTCTTTGGGTTAAGACAAACAAGCGACGCATGCGCGGGGCCCCGCGCGTGGCACACCCGTAACTCATACCTACACTCGACGTGGTTCTTTGAATTGCAGGGGGTTAACTTAATCGCAAGATCCTATGTTTTTGTTGATTTTCTTCCCTGCTTTTCTCTGTTGGTCTTGAGCGCGCTTGTCCACATCGAAATACCATAGTAACCTTGCCACATGCTCTGTACATTGGTGATGTACCCAGAGAGCCCGCTACCCAGGAGTCTGCTCATCGAAAACTCTGCATGTGGATTTGTCACAGTATTAAGCGCGTGGCGGTCGACCCAGCCCATACTGCGGCGTACATGGGCGATCTCCGAGTCGGTCAACTCTGCCTGGGCAGCACTACCGTATTTGAGGGGCCCGAAGTTGATCCAGTACCCACTTCGAGGCGCGCCCGTCTTTGCAGGTGCTGTGAGCTCGTGGATTTTGTCGAAGTAGTCCATGATGTTTTCCGCCGTGTCGATGAAAAACGCGGACACGACGACCACGTGGTCATACTTGTCGCGTGACGGCACCGAGAAGTACCGGAAATCGTCGAGGTGGAGATGCAAGTTCGCCGGCTGTTGCAGGCGTGCATGCACGGCGTACTTGCGGAACTGGGCAGCCGTGTCAATAGTATTGGAGGTCGAATGCACGTGTGGGTATATGTAATATTCCTCAGGCAGGGTTCCTGGAAGCAGCAGCAGTTCGGGCGCCAGGTACATGTACTGGTTGCATATGTGCATGAGGCCACTAAACTCCACAGCATGTACGGCGCCGTAGTCTCTATGGGAAGCAATCTCATGGGCCACTTTTCCGAGACCAGAGCCCGGAACAACGACGCAGGTACGGCGGGCAAGTTCCGGCGGCACGACAGAATCGAGCTGAGCCTTGATGTAGGTGATCATGGGCGCGGTCTCGGCCTCGCCGCACGCGGACCAGTCGCGTACGAAATGGCCGAGTGTTTCCACGACGCGGTAGTTCGAGGATGACGTGTTCTGCGACATGCGACCAACGGACGTGTCCCGAGCCGCATACTGCTCGCATGAGAGCCCGTATGTCGCGTTCGTAGTCGCCACTACAGAGTCGAAAAACACTTGGTTGCGCGCCACGTGCGCGTCGATCTGGCCGAGCTTGACCAGATACCCTGCGTCGTTGCAAAGTCGCTGCTGGCGCCAGGACATGGCCTTGAAGAGGGAGCGGCGGCGGTCGTTGGTCTTGCGCGAGTTTGAGCTGTACTCACGGAGCGAGACAAGCGCCTGGAGGAGCTCTGTGCGGGCATCAGGGGCCAAGCCCGCAAACCGGGCATTGCCATTGGCACACACATCCCTGCGGCGGGCGAAAAGGCCTAAGAGAGAGCCAGGGGCCCGGGCACGCGCAGCAGCGCGCCACACGACGCCCTGGAACGTTGCTGTGCGTGAGAGCATGTTGCAAAAGACAAAAACAGCGGTTAATAAGGGTACGCGGGAGCCGGCAGGGCCAACAACACCGAGCACGAGATATACCGCCAGCGCTGCCGAGAGAGCAACATACACAAGCGTTGAGTCGGAAGAGGACGCCTGCATGGTAATGGTATTTTGTGAAGGTGGTCACAAAAGAAGTGGTGGTGGTGATGGCAGGAAAAAAGAAATGGTGGAGGAAAGTGAAAACGCACTGGGGAAATACGGGCGCGGCCATGGCGATGATGTATGGTGGTTATCAGGCTGCGTGTGCCTGGAATGGGGCCGCCGTATTGAAGCGAGCATTGGCCTCCAACATCAGCGCGTTTGCTTTTCATGTTTGTAAGGTTTCTGGAATTGCCTTTTTTGATTTGTTATGATTTTGATTTTGATTTTATTTTTTCCTCTCCACTCATTTTTTTTTTCTCGAGGGGAGTTAGGCCAACCTAGACAGAAGATAGGCAAGGGCCCAGCCGGCAGGTGTTCCAAGGTAGGACCAGGAAGCAGGCGATGGCCCCGGCTTCCGCGCAGGCTCCATAAATGTAAACTGCGGTTTCGTTCGCGCACTCTCGGTCGGCCCAATGTCTCAGGGCCTTGAACGTAAATTATATAAATTATATAAATCATATAAATCCTGTAAGTCTTGTAAGTCTTGTACTTTATATAACTCGGCTCTGGATCATCTACCTCGATCTCATATCCTTCTGTAGACGCTCAATTACTAGGACTACCCAAAATTCCAAGGAACCTTGACCACTAAACTTGTCGTGTGAACATTCACTCGCTGGTACTAGCTGCTTGCATACACCATACTTCTCTCGCACCGACGCTTTTCAGAAGCACACCTTCTTTCTCTGTTTTCTCCTTCTTCTATCTTCTCATCCTTCTCCTTTCCTTCTCTCTATTTATTCACCCAGAGTCCTTCCCCGTCGCACCTCATTTCGGAAATGCACGACGTCTGAATTGCATTGAGATCGATGTTGTTTCGGTTTCGGGCTCAAATCTAGAGTACTTGGCTCACTTCAAAGATACTTTACTGAGAACTGGCGTGGAAATGGGTTGCTAGTATAGTCGCGTCCATTTGCAGTAACAGACGCGGGCTTCTGAAACACATATCGAAAGGTCGGCAAACGTTTTAGCCAAAGAAAGAAAAACAAAAAAATTTTTTAAAAAAAAGATGATAAATATAAAGGCTTTTTGCTGTCCGCTTATATGCGGTCCCTCACCTATCTTTTAAAAATCATGGTTTTATCTGGAATTCCTCATTCCGTGTCAACACCCGATTTCCTGGATTGTTCCTTGTTGACTATACATAGGTGGACCGGCCGCGCGCGGCTCATACATATCTCACCTATACGTATCACTGCTTTTCTTAGATCTTGTTCGAGTGTCGTTTGCACCCCACAAAAATGGCAGAACTTTGCCAAATCCTATACTCCGAGGAGTACAGCTCCACAATGGGAGCACTCCGCTCGTGCTTGGAAAATAAAACCTACACAGAAGAGGCGCTCGTGCTCACAGAGACTGCCCTTGGGCTTCTAGCGTCTCATTATACAACGTGGCACTACCGGTTCGACATCGTTATGAGCCTTCAGAAAGACTTGTTTGAAGAGCTCAACTGGTGCGAGGAAATAGCGCTCGAGAACGAGAAGAACTACCAGGTTTGGAACTACCGTCAGCGGATCATCGAGGAAATTATGAAGACTCCGTGCTTGGCACCCAAGTTCCATCCGAAACGCGAGTATCCGGTTTTAGACATGATGCTCCAGCTGGATTCCAAAAACCATCATGTGTGGTCGTACCGCAAGTGGCTTGTGGACCGATTTTCTCTACACAATGACGCGGCCGAGTTGGGCTACACCCAGAAGCTCATTGATGCAGATGTTCGAAATAATAGCGCCTGGACTCACAGATTCTTCTTGCGCTTTAACGCCGGTCATCTTTCTGAAGAGCAGATCGACGACGAAATTGTGTTTGTGAAGCTCCAGATCGACTTGTGTCCACAGAACCCATCCACATGGAATTACCTACGCGGCATATACAACCAAACGACAAGAAGTACTGCAGAGCTCAAGGAATTCTGTCTTATCTATGGAGACAGAGACAACGGGACGATCTTGAGCTCCTTTGCCTTGGAAATGTTAGCCAAGATTGCGGTACTCGAGGACAATAGGGATGAAGCCGATTGCATATACCAAGCCCTTGCCGAAAAATACGATCCTATTAGACAAAACTACTGGGAGTATCTTCGGAAACGTCTATATACGTGAATAAAATTCCACATCATGCTGTTGTACGGCACACTATATTGTATATTTGTTTCGTGAGTTGTAGAGAGCGTGTGCGCAGAAATAATACAGAGCCATGAAATACCAATTCCTTTTTTTTCTTCATGGAAAAATTCTCCCTTACTTGGGAAAGTTTCAGGAAAGGCAGCTAGTGGGTTGATGTCTCGTCTTACACCACCCCTTTCTGATTTATTTCTGCCACAACAATCCGAATCATCACAAAACATAAAAGATCAGGTCTATACTAAGTAGAGAAATTAATCAATGGTTACTTTTATCAATGAACATTTAAAAACTCTGATTTTGTCGATCGTTGCTTGTATTCACCCGTTCTTATACCCACATATTTGCTATTTATTTAGATAAGCTCTTCATTTAGAAAATTAAACAAAACAAGACCAAAACGAAATCTGCTAGTGCTGCACTGTCGTTCATAGTTGATTATAAAGTGAGATATGCAGAGGATACTCCAATCAGAATAACACATTGTAAAAAATACTGAGTTCATCTCATTATTCTAACTTTAACCTCGTTAATACAGGCTTTTACTATTCAAGAAGAATTTTTCAGACCCATAAGATATTTAAAGGAGAACTATATCAGAGACATTTACAGAATTTAGGTAGATTCAAAGGCCGTGCTGGGACTGAAGTAAATGGGTAAAAAAATTGACATTGCTACATCTTGCACAAGAATGTTGTTTCCTCACGTGGATAACAAAAATGGACGAGTCCGGATTTGAACCGGAGACCTTTCCCATGCTAAGGGAACGCGCTACCAACTGCGCCACACGCCCTTTCAGTGGTTGTTAGAAATTCATAAACACTCAAAACAACAAAACATTGGTGGTATATCAGGACAAGCTAAAGTTTGTTAGTTTTTTTCATGATTATTTTTTTTTAGCCCAGGAGTGAATTCGAATATAGAATAGAAGTTCAGGAGCTGCTCTGTGACCCACCCTGGCTTCTGCTTATAATGGATGCAATTATGTTCAAAGGCAACTGCAACGCATCAAGCAGTATATAAAAAATTAACGTTTGAGCTCATCGAAAGCCCAACGTTAATGATGGATGCAAGAGTAAAGTCCATCTTCCCCAAGTGGAAGGCACTCAAATCTGTGCATCACATCCCAGATGGTCTTTTGTTTAACACTATGTTAGGTAGACAGTCTGAAAATAGGAAATCCAGGGTCTGCGCTGACGCCATTAGCCATGTATGAAGTAACTTAGGAAGCCGACAAGTAAAACAGGATTGTTCACACTATCTAATAAGAATAATTGCCAATTGACAAACAAGTTGGATGGGTCCCCTGATGACCTCTTGTTGTGAGTAGTGACTTGCCGCCTTAACCTGCTGCTACATTGGAGGTTCGAGATGCACTTAGCACTATACTCACCACCGTAAACTTTGGGTTTTCAAGAAAGAGAAAAGAACGATCATGTACAATATCATGCTTAAGACTTTGTTATTGAGTGTTGAAAAAATGCTCCTTGTCGCACGATTATTTTTCTGATTCTAAACCTATTATGGCAAGACGTCGACAATTCTTAACTAACCAAACGAAATAACAAGGATCTTCACACACTTATTTTTTCAAAGACAACGGGTTTACAGCCACTTTACATCCATTTCATAGCCGCACAACAGTCAATGTTTCAGACGCACCACAGAGTTCCATGGTGCCATAAGTTTATCGTCCTTTGATGGTTTTTTTTCCAGGTGTCATACGATGCAGTGCTGGTAAGTGCATGACTTAGACTTAATCCATTGAACAAAGAAAGAACCCCCCCCCCCCACGCTTCGAAAGGAATATTATTGGTTTCTGGCTCAAGAATCAGAATCAAACTATTTTGCCAGATGTTCGGAAGTGCTGGTAGACAACGGTGTTTTGTAGGCTCAGCGTATACATACAAAAACAGTTTTTCAGATTCAATGAGGGTGCCTTGTTGCCGCGAGTATCCACGGACAAATTTTTTTTATCTATGCATAGTTCCAACATCAATTTTTAAACTTTGCAAATATTTGACTTCTTTTGCATGTTGCGATTTCGCAGAGAGTAGGGTGATATCGTCGTAGGAGTTATACGCACAAGACATTCTGAGTGATATGTGAAGATATTTCACCCTAACCCGTGCCACAAAAGAACTTGTGAAGCGGGAAGTATACGGGGTTGTGAGAATAGGGATAAGCAGGTTGTTTGAAAATCATTGGTTCAAGCAATAAAAAAAAGCCTGGGTGGCTTAAATCCGCGACTGCAACATTGGGGCACAGGTTCTTGGACAGTGCTTGATTTAGGGAGGGTCCAAATCGCGTCTAGACCTCGGATATTCTCACGGGCGTGCATGGGTCCAAACTTATCAACTGGGCTTACTTCCACAAACATGGATTGGGCCAAAATTTGATTGAGGGGATACACCCGCCTCATTACCCGAAAAGACAAATTTGGTATGGTTTTCGTGATAGATCATAAAAACAGGTGTGTCCAAACACAAATATTTAGTTCGCAAGCAGATGCGTATCTGCCGGGGGTGACCGCGGGTATATCCCAGCCGCATTTTCTAAATATTAGTCGTTCTCAACGAAAAAAAAAAAAAAAAAAATTAATATCATTACATTAGTAAATGGATAAATGAGACACATCTTTTGTAAGTCTTTTCGCCCGGTTCCATCATGCAACCTTTGAGCAGAGTAACTAAAGAAGACAAATTGTCGTTTCCAGATATGTAATCTATATGATTGCCTGGTCAACAAATGGGAGGCATCAGCTGTAGAGTTTGCACGACCAATTTTTCGAGCTGCATGCTCTTGGGGTCTAGACTCTATCTATAGCTACGCTGCACCTTCGTAATACGGAAACTGAAAAAAACAAACGTCCCTGCCAGTCTCCCAAAAAAAAAGTCGTTCAAATCATACACCAACGCGGATCTGGTGAGAACCCAAGCAAGATTCAAGTCAGAAATATTTGCCTCGGCGAAATAAGGAAAACTAAATTAAATATATCTCATGTGCCTCGAGCGGTTGGGTCCTGTGCGCGGGTACTTTATCCCGCTCTTTGTATGCAAGCCTATGATGAGGCTTAGCCAACAGACTGGGTCCAGAGTATATTACCTGCGAAATGCCACAGCGCTGCCAGGCTGTTAATACCTGCATATAAATACACGCGGCATGTATACGTTACGAGCTTTAGGACGGTGCTCTCCTCACCACACCACACCATGCCACGCCACGCCACGCCATGCCATGCCATGCTCCGTGCCGCACGAGCAGTACTGTATTACGGGCTGAGGATAGCGTCTCCGCACATGCAATTAATTAGAAATATGGGGTAATTTGTAGCAAAACAGATGCATGAGACGAAGTTACTCCTTCCGGAAGGGTGGGGTTTAACGGGGTCTCAATTCCGAACATGCAGTTTGAGTAGGACAGCGTGTCACCGAGACGCAACCCAGACCAATTATCCCAACAGGTGGCGACCCAGCTACGATGCGATTGTGGGGAGCAACGCAGTATTATATGGCGGCCACAAATTTAGAGTCGTCTAAATTGGGCAATGTCAAGGACTGACCTTCGTAGAAACTGACAAGGACCCACAATTAAAGAAAAAAAAAAGATTGAAACTGAAAACAAGATCCTCGAATTATTGCAAGGTGAAAAGAAGCAAACCATAAACAAGAGCCGGCTCGGAAAAATAGCAGAATTCGCGCCCTGTCGTGTTTGAAAATCCACTTTTAGCCGCATGCGAACAGATCAAAATAACCCAGCGTCAAAGAAAGCCGAGGCTTACAGATACGCTTTGCTTCACAACCAGGATTATGTCTTCGTGCCGCTTTGCACAGGGCGCCTTTTCTGAAATAATCCCAGTGCACCTGTGTGCACATTTGATGGTGGACAAGCGCATATGTGGCCATAAATAGAGGCGACAGTGTGTGGACCACAAAACTCTGGAAATGAAAATAGAAATGGAAATTTGCCGGTGCGCGGGAAGCAAAACTAAGACGTGGAGACAAACGGTTGAATGCGGGTTAGACCATTAAAAATAGAAATGGAATTCATGAGCCCCAGGCTCAGATCTGGCCAATTAAAAAACAAGGTGCGGGCCAAAGTTCCGGCTGCATAATAGGCCCCAAGCTTGAACCGTATCGAGCTTGTATCGCGGCATGTCTCGATGTCGGCATTCTGTCAGGCTGTGCGCGAGCGCCCAACCCGAAGCCCGCTACCAGAACCCTGTGCGTGTTGTTTCTGGCGAAGGCTTTCGAAACGAAACAAAGGAAGCAAGCAGCTGTCGGTTTTCCAGGTAGTGCGAAATGCACTGTATACAGATCTGTCACATTTTTGAGACGGTGCTCACACACTGCAGGCATTCGCATGGCCAAGGAATAAGGCATCGCCTGACAATATTGGCCGTGGAGTGATGAGCCCTAAGCGAGTGGTGCATGAGCGAGCGGATCCAGTTCTAGGGCCCAGCGAGTCAGCGGGAACGGACATGCATAAAGGATATTACATACATACCGCGGCGCTTTCGCGCACGCCTTACCGCTTTGATGCAGGCGATTGCCGTATGTGCCTGCATATGCGACTCACAGGATGCATATCTCTATATTTTGTCGAGTCGAGCCAAAGTCCGCCAGATTAGCGACAATCCGCTGGGGCGACTCAAGACTAGAAAAGTCACCATCAGCCCCGAGGGTGCTACCGCCACTTCTTTTCTTTCCCTGTGACCAGTCCTATTTTTTTTTTTTTAACCCTGCCTTTCCTCTTCATTACTAGACGTCTTCATTCCATCCGTATTTTCTACTCGTCTTGGCTACCCAATCCGCCCTCCTATTTTCGGAATCTGGGTTTTTCTTTTCTTCTTTCACGAGCCGCTGGATTTGCATGCGCCATCCATTCTCCAGGTACATTAAACTCCAATACCCCATCTGATATAAAAGCTCTTTGTGAATTCCGCTACTGTCCCGGATCGCAAACACTTACCGTCACCTTTGTTGCCCACTGGATCCAGATCTCTCGTGAAACATACACGCATCTTCTTTCGACGCAAACCACCATTATCAGATTTCGGAGATCGCCACCCTTTTGTCCACGTTTGTCCAAAACAGCCTCTCCCCCAATAACCAACTGCTTTTGAACTTTGCTCCGTCACTGCCCAACCAAGCAATTTGCGCCTTTGATCCTATATCCTCTATCCCCAATCACAAATCACCAAACCATAAAGCATGACAGCTTTGGACATGGTGCTTGAAGAGACTCCACGGCTGCCTGACCTACGAGCCAGGCTGTTAGGTGTGTCCACAGTCTCCCTGGTTCAAAACGATGCCCCGTCACGTGTACCGTACACGACAGACGAGACGCTTTTGCCGCCGCTCCCTGAATCTGGCGAGGGCGGGCTCTCTGACCCACCGCGGCCGTCTCTCGTTGGTCTCTCGTCAGCAGGCTCAGGTACGCCGCACGACTTGTCACCGTCGGCGTCTTCGCTGGTCTTGGCGGCACGCTCCAGTACCAACATTTTTGCCGACTTGCGCTTTACCGACCTGTCGTCCGGTGCAAACATATATATTGTACCCGAGCTGTACGCATTAGACTCGCTGGCGTTGGATTCGCTGGCGTTGAGCATCGACCCGCCGCCAAGGGCGTATCCGCTGTCAGAGTCGGTGGCGCAGGCGCTCGGGCCGATGCAAAACACGCCCAGCTTGCCACCGTCGGCTTCTACCAGTACAAACACGTCCCCCTTGCGCCGGCTCCGGAGCTTCAAGAACGGCATCCGCAAGCTCTCGTTCTCGCGCATGGGCTTCGCCTCGCACACAGGCACCCTGCTGCATGACCTCTCACCACCAGGCACCCGTCCGCCGTATCTGCTCGGCTACAGCGAGCTGCAGCAGCATGACTCATCGCTGCTGTCATCAGCCGGTGAAAGCCTCGGGCTGATGTTCAGCACGTGCGCCACGCCGTCGTCTGGCAACGTAGCCCCGGAACTCTCGCATGCGCACTCCGCGTCGGTGGGTCTGAGTGGCCTGGGCGCTAAGACCCGGTTCCACAGCTTGTATGCGGCGGGCCCGCTTACGCCTGCGACGCCGCCGCTTCCGCTGCCAGTCGTGACGCTCTCGGTAGACTTGTCGTCGACGAAGACGAACATGGCCTCAGTTGAGCAAAGCTTCTTCGAGAACTGGTGCCCGGCCACGGCCGACACGTCTCTGCAAGGCCTGGCGGCCACACACGACACGGGCCCGGAGACGGCCGAAAGGTTAGCGGCTTTGAGTACACCAGACGACTTGTTGGAGTACCTGGTATACTTGAGCGAGCACAAAAAATCGGTAGAGCTGGCCTTCGAGGTCTCTCGCAATCGCCTCATCAGCTCCGGCTGGTGCTCACGCCACGATATCGAAAACTTGAACCTACAACGCGACTCGTCGTTGAGCCAGATCGACTCGAAACTCTTGCAAATCGAGGAGAGGCTCAACTCCGAGTTCAACATGTCGTTTCTCAACGACAAGCATCTGCATCAGAAAATCCTGAGGGCAAAATGCGCTGCACCAGTGGCGTTGAGCCCCAGTCTCAAGGACTTGGAAAACAAGTGCTCCAGCCTCTACGCCGAACATGGCAACATTTACCAGTGAGAAAGGAACTAAAATTCTCAGGCAAACCCTCTAGACCAGGACACAGGACTACTCCGGGCTTTCAGAGGGCGTGCGACTGTTTGCACAGTCGCGTATACTGGAGATTGTTGAGGGGGCTTTTTCTTTCATTTTCATTTCTGTTTTATCTTTGGGAATGCCGCTTTGGAGAGGGCATTATTTAGTTAATAGGCGAAGAATCATACTTCGTTGGGCCGCATGTATGCCCAGACTAGGGACCCGGGTTGGTCACACATACACGAAATATTCATTTTTTTTTTCTTTTTTTTGAGGAAAACAAAAAACATCAACTACCACAGAAAAATTGACCAATTACAATACCAAAAAAAATAAAAGAACGTAGTAGAGGTAGGGCGTGCTTCTCAACTTGACGCATCACTGCAAAATTCTACCCCGCTCTCAACATGTAAAGTTGCGAGCCCTTCGATGATTTTTTTGGAGAAAATGTACATCACAATAGAGTGCCGCTCTGTATGCAGGTCAGGCTCGCTTGTTGTTGTCAAAGGCACATTTGGTTCTACAAGAGCCGCCTTCCTCCTTTCGGTATGATACAGTAATCCACACAGAGCACGGAGAACCAAGAAAAAAACTTAAAGCCACACATGGACTGACAATGCCCGTGTGGCTGTAATATCAAGGATAACAGGCACGAATTTTGCCTTTGCTTCCTTCGTATATTCTTCTCCTTGTTTTTGTTTATTCTGTTCTTCTGCTTTGTTGTTTCCTTTGGTTCTTGGCTTCTTATTTACTTTCTTCCGTGATCAACAATTATCGGCCAGGCGTGGCTTGAGTAAACATCCATTATCTTCATGCAATATTAAGGACAATCTCAAAACATCCGGTCACGGTTAAAATTGGGCTACGCCAGGTAATGGTGTGCCGAAACGGCTGTACCGAACACGCAGAATCCAAAGGGTCTATTTTACAGACAATTCAGTATGAGACGTGTTTCGGCAGTATTCATCTCGTTACTCTTTCCCCTTCAGTCGTCCATTGCAATCGGGCGGTAAAGTGAATGAGCATCGTTCTCGTTAAAGAGAAAAAAAAGAAAAAAATCAAAGCAAAGGAAGTTTTTTTTGGTTTTTGACCTCCCCCCCCCTGAGATGCGCAGGATGGACGGGTGTCGATTATACCTTGATACACCGCGCGCCTTACAACCTAGGGCTGGGGGGGGCAATGTCAATACCTGCAATAAGTCCCCGGTCAAATATCACTAACACTTGGGTGCGCGCGGCACTTTTGCCGAAAAGTTCGCTGTTAATGGCGTGAGTGAGCACAATTTGCAAGACATGCGCCTGTGCACGACTTTGATTTGATTTGATTTCATCTTAATTCCCTGGATTGGCATGTACCGTGACACTGTTCGGTGCCAGGAGTGCTTCCGGCAATTAGCAGCCGCTATAACCGGGAGCGCTTTGCCCTCTTTCTCTCCTTAGGTCTCACCAACCGATTACCTTGTCTTACACTAAAACTTCGGATATTCGATTCGTTCTCAAATTAGACACGTTATGCTAAGGCGCGCGTCGTGCCAGCGGATGCACCCTGGAGTGTTTGTGTGGCTAGGCGATCATGGCACGTTTAGACGAAGTTGGGCAATAAGTAGCCAACAATAGCGGCTGTTGTGTCTCTTTCAAGGTACCTGGTTGTACCTTGGCTATAATTAAAGGCTGTTCCCGCTTAATTGTATCACCGCGCTGGCAGATTGCGATCGGGGCCAGACGACGTACCTCACTGTGGCCCGAGAAATGGGCACGTGCCCGCTCGCCACACGCACACCAAAGCTTCCAATTATCGCAGAGAAAAACAACAGAAAGCAACAGAAAAAAAAAGGAAAGATTTTCTTAATTGCTGTTTCTGGGACTGCAAAAAGTACCGGCTCTACAGGTGCCTGTGCTTTACAAAAGAGACCCATAATACATGTGGATCCCCGGACACATTTCTGATGCACCCTCACGCCATTCTTCAGTTTGGGTCCTCTCGCGTGAAGTCGCGCGAAAGATGCCAAGGCCGCATCAGTCCACCGCCTCTCGTACTGCGTGCACAACGGCCATGCAGCTGCGGCACCGGGACTCCGTGCCTGCATACGCGTGTCTACGTCCCCGTGCGAAAGTGGTGTGATTTGCCAGTCTGGGCGAAGCTAGTAGCGTCGCACACCAGTGATTTTGCGGCAATGAAAAGTGCCGGGAGCCGTTTTTGCTGCCGGCAGCAGTCCGTCAATGAAAGGCAAAAGTCGCCATGTGTGTCCGTTCGCCGCAATTTGTTAGGAATTCCTACAAAAGAAACCCTTCCTTCCCACCACCATTCTTGATCATTGGCGCCTCATTCCTACTCGAAAATGATTATCAATCATGTCATCAGGCCAGAAATAAGGCTGCGGCTAAGCCGCGCTGCCTCCGTCCCACGAGTCCTTGATACCTTACTTTTCCCCTTCTTTTTGGCCCTTTTTTTCCCGCGTTTTGCCAGCCAAACACACACGTCTAGAAGCCGCGAAACCTTACGATTCTTTCGCGGCACCATATATATCCACGCGCGGCAGGAACGCCCGGCGGCGGACCCCGGATTTGGCGCCTTATTCTTTTCATTTTTTATTTCTACTTCTGTCCCTTACACTACTCATCGCTTGCACTCGGCCTCTCTAGTCAGCTCAGAAAGCTCTTAGTTGCAGAATCAGTCTGGAGTCCTGGCCATATACACCCGTGCCTCAGGCTACCTCTTATACCTTCCAGATTAAGCAGGGGTTTCGCAAACCACCGCCGAATTGTGAGCAATTAATAACACCTGAACAGACAAGCATATCCACCAGCTACTCGTTGCAAACTGGCGACATATCTGCGCCTTGCGAGATATCCATAAGTCACTTCACTTTTTTTCCTACTGCTGCTGCTGCCGTCCCAGCTGCAAACCTCATATTCTCTTTGTAGGGCGTCATCTTTCGCAACCCCACAACTGGCACCTTCGCTCCCGCACCTCTACCTCTTAATACATTATGGTGCTTCACGTCTTGCCCCTTCTTGATCAAAGGCCGTTTCCGCTGAAGTCCCTGCCGCCGCATCACGTGCAAGCCCCAGACAGTCTCGAGAACGTTGTGCTCAACAACCGTTACCTCTTCTCGTCAAAGGTTGGTGCGGGTACCTTTGGGCTCATTTACTTGGTCCTGGACTTGACCAGTGGCGCTACGTACGCCGCCAAAATCACCTTGGCCGATCATAACAACGCACACAAGCCACGCGGCGTTGATGCGAAGGCATACATCAAGGAAAAAATACATGCGTGCTTCCAGGGTCACCGTCCTCTCGTGGCACGAGAACTTGACCTCCGGTCCATTGAGCGCGAAGGCGAGCATATCCCTGCTGTCCGCGAAATCGCTCTCCACTTGAGGGTACACAAGCACCCGAATATCGCTTCCATCCACCACGTGTTTGTTCTTGGCGACCACGCCGTGATTACCATGATGGACTACTTTCCCCAAGGTGACTTGTTCCAAAATATAATCGACCGCCAGGTCTTTGCGGACCCAGCCCCTCATCAGGACAGGCAATTGCTCATGAAAAACTGCATGCTCCAGTTAGTAGATGCGGTAGCGTGGTGCGCGTCGAAGAATGTGTATCATTGCGATTTAAAGCCCGAGAACGTCATGGTCATGTACAACCGGCACCATCGCCGATCGCCGGACAGCACCTGCGCCGTGGACTATTCAGAACTTCAGGTATTTCTCATTGATTTCGGGTTAGCCATGTCCTCGGAATTGATTTGCTGCAACGTGTGCCGTGGCTCCAGCTTTTACATGGCCCCGGAGCGGATAGTAAACTTTAACACGTGTAGCCTCATCAAGTCGCTTATCAATATGGACGAGTTCCCCACAGACCCTCGGTCAAACTCGGAGCTGGCGGCAAAGCTTTTCCCGACTTTAGCAGGTGATATTTGGTCCTTGGGTGTGTTGTTTGTCAACATTACATGCTCGAAGAATCCGTGGCCCGTTGCGAATATCAACGACCGTCAGGAAGTATTCTACAACTACATTGTTAACAACAACAACCTCCTACGGTCGATCTTGCCGATCCTGCGTCAATTCAATCGCTTGCTCAACGAAATATTTGTGCTTAATCCGAACCGACGCATCTCGTTGAAGAAGTTGGCTCAGCGAATTCTCGTGTGCAATTTCTTCGACGACCCCGTGGAGTTCAATACCCAATTATTTACACCACCTATAGAGTTCACGTCTTTGTCCACAACTCCTGTCTCTAGCAGCACCGAGATGAACCTGTCGAATACATCCATCCAAATGGTTGGCTGCCCACACCATAGTTGACGCTCCCATTCACCTTCGCTTCTTCACCTGCCTGACGCGTGGCGGGTCCCTCGTGCAAGCCACGAAGCCACATTTCATGCATGTACTTTTTCCGTTCTAGTCTAATTCACTTGCTTTCTGCTTCGAATAATTCTCTTTTTTTCTCTCCCCCTTCATCTTGGATTGAATTCTGTGACCTCTCGACTCTTTCTATCTATCTCTCTCTCAATTGCCTTCTACTTTCTAGCTCCAGCTTACAGTACAATACGGTCATGCTTCCAGTTGACAGGTGGGTGAGGCAATGTCCCCGCAAGGGTGCTACGGTCGAGTTTCCACGACGCCCATTCCTCGAATACACGCGCTAATGGCTTGGCGTACCACCGGTTTTGCTTAATATCAAACCAGCCCAAATGCCCACCGATGGATGTGATAATCATATGTGTGTAAGGATTCAACGCAACCTCTGACACAGGCATAGTCTTACCTCCTACGATGGGGTCATCTGCAGAGCTCAATATAATCATGGGCACGCGCACATTCAAAAGGCGCTGATCAGGCGACGCGTGCCGGTAGTACTCCTGAGCAGAGTTGAACCCGAACAACTGCGACGTGAATGCATCGTCAAAGTCGCGCAAGTTGTGGAGTGTGAACAAGTCGGGGTTTTTCTTGTAGCTCTCGATTACCGCATCAAGGTGCAAGGAGTGGTCATAGTGCTGGTCAAGAAGACCTAACAAGTTCTGGCACATTTTGGGCGAGTAAATCTTGCTGCCTAAGAAGTTGTCGACCAACGCCGCAGACGCCTGCGGAAAGTCCCATGGCGAGCCCACGATCGCTGCCCCCTTGATATTCTCATGCGCATTAGAGCCCTCTTGGCCCAAATAGTTGGCGATTATGGCGCCGCCAAGCGAGAATCCGATCAAGAAAATCTGCTTGTTTGGCCATTTTTTGGTCACGTGCTCGTTGATATAGTAGCGCAAGTCGTTCGTCCACAAGCCACAGAAGAGCTGTGGCGATGTGATGGTGTGATTCGCGCATCCACGTGCGTTGAGAACTACGCCGTCGAAGTCGTGCTCATCCGTGACCTTGATCATGAACGCACGGAGATACGACTCGAACGAGCCCCCCGCAAGCCCGTGCAACGCTACTACAAGCGGCTTGTCGGTTTCGAGCACCGCCTGCTCATGCTCTGGATTCATGAACTCGGTCCGTGGTGGGAGAGGAAGTTTCTGGCTGGCGGGCCGGTACTGCTCGTGATTAGCGTCGCTGGCCTCAGCGCCCACTACATAGTCCACGGCAATGGTCGATTGTCCCTCCCACCGGTCGTATGGCATTTTTTCGCCATGAACCGAATAAAATTTTTTGTCAGACTCAACCGCATGGACCACCCGCTTATAATTCACCTTATCGATATGATCAAACTTGTTTAATGCCGTGTACGCCGTCTGCGAATGGCCGCTCGATAAGAGCGGGTTCACGTAAAACGAGTACCCCAGCCGGAATTCGGGTGCAACCCCTGCAATAATCTGCTCCAATGTTCGTGTTTCTTCACCTTTTTTGTACAACGCCGGCTTTCGCGGCGCCACTGTGCTTATCCTTGATTTGAAATAACCAGACATTGCTTGCAAGTTGTACCTATGGATGATGATACCATTTACCATCGCGGCCATTGGTGATCTGCTGTGCGCGGGCCGCTTTGTCGGCAGGACGCTGCACCATGCCAACCCGGCAATGGGGTGATTTATTCGCAACCTGGAGATCGAAATCCGTTTTGTTGCTGTATTTTTTGATGTTTTGACTATAGTTGGGTTTGGCTGTCTTCTCTCAAGAGTATTTCATCTTCATAAAAAGTGACCTTTTCGTTTTGTTCTATAGCTTATTTCACGGTTTAAGATGTATTGGTTGCATGAAATTCCACTTCCGGCGTTACAATGGGCTCTTGGCGAAGCTTTCTATCTGTGTGTTTTATGATCGATTGGGTAGAAAGTCTCAAAGTGTGTATAGAATCTTTTCGATCTAGCAGTTCGGGAATTAATGCTTTCTTGCCAGCTCGTTTCAGACTCCAGGTGTCGGAAGCAGCAGAATGCATTCGAAGCTGACTTTGGCTGTGTCACGGCATCTTATATTTCTTAAAGCTACGTCAAAGAATATCTTTGTGTATCGATACTTGTCATTTCTGACCTAGGTTCTGTACCAGGTCTAGCGCAAACTCAATCGGAAATGTCTTTCGGCGATCTCCATTCATAGCCTACTCTGATATGTTCCCGGAAAGTCAACCATATACTTGATCTCTCTCATCGAGGTATTCGCTGAGCCCTGCCTCAACAGATTGTTCAAAATAATTTTTATAGATACAAGCGCGGGCTTTTTGCTGGCGCGAGGTAACGTAACGAAGAATATCTTGCATCCTGGTTGGATCATCAACAAATTCTTGGTGAAGTAAAAGCCCTTTACACAAGTCGCTGGTGATCTTTATGAAGTCAGTGATATGAACAAACTTCTCCGCTAAAACAACCTTCTCTTCTGAATGGATATGGACGTCCCAAAGCACTATAGCTTTCTTGTTTTTTTGGCGTGGGAACACAAGATCACATGCGCATTAGAACATATTTTCTTCACGAAAGGAGTCGACAGATATCCGATTTTGCCGATCCCACAAACTTCTGCCTTATTTCGCCAGTTGAATATTCCATGTGAGAGAGACGAAAAACTGGTGGTTTTGCCATCGAGACGCAATTCCTTATGCCTTGGCGCCAACAAGTCGGGGATCGCAAAAGAAAAACCTGAAGCACACCCAAATATGCAACGTATAATTGTTAATCATGTTGAACCCATATTTGAAGCACACTTCGAGGTATGCGTTGATCAGTTTCACTCAGTTTCTATGCCATCCTTTCTCGCATGTCACTCTCGTACTGTTGTTACCGCATTGGACCTCGACTCTAATACAGTCGCCCAGCATAATGCTCTTCATAGTGTATAGCACAATACTCAAAAGTTTGCCCACCGTCTTGTGGCCCACAACGTCAAGCACATAAGACAAACACCATTTGCCTCATAAAACATTAAATTCTGAGCTGCAAAATCAACATGCATACATCTCCACATTTATATCATAGTATCCGAATTCTCAAGGCTCATACCCAAAGCTTTTTGGATGGGATCAGTTATCGTGGTCGACAACCCTAATAGCCTCTTAAGGATCGGGATTCGTTTTTTTTTTTGAGTCTTTCTTTTTTACACATCTTCTGGAATATTTGTAATCAATTGGAAAATTTGGGGAATTGATCTCGTCTCTCATACAAGATCCTATCGCTGAACTCAAATTGCCATCCGGCATGAATACCGCCAGTGCAGACTCAAGAGTATGCTGCGTGTATCTTCTCATTCACACCCCAAGAAAAGCACCTGTCAAGTATACAAGAAAGATTGTAGCTCGGACATGGCTTAATAAGCAAGATGGAATCAAAACATGTCTTCCATTTCTCAGCGGCCCTTTTAAGGAAATTTGGTCTTGAGCCCTCTGATTGTCAGTGAGCGCCACAGTTCTTACAATTATGAATTCCTCTCATACATCGATCAGTGGCACGATAGAAGATGGTGCATGTTTTTTTTTTTTGAAAAGTCTCAGCGAATTTCAGCGTATAAATGGCATAATTCTGCTTCTTTCATAAAACCCGTCCTCATATCTAGGTTTCTGAGCGCGAACGCTCATTTTTTCTGGGAGTGACTGCCAACTTTGCTCAAATATAATTTGAAAGGGTTGCCCTGAAATTCAATCTGTGATGCTATCCATTTTCAAGCCCCATAGAACTAGCGCTCGAATACATTAGTGCCATTCAATGAAACTGCAATAGTAACGACATGCATGATTCTATTTAAGATACTCAGCTCGTTCTTTTCTTATACTGATCTTCTTTTAGGCTTCATTACTTTAATCTTTTTTTTTATTAATTTTCTCAAAAGAAATCGAAACTTTCTAGCCACTGTATAGGTAGTCGCCGTATGAGATTTTTTTTTTAATTTACTTAAGGCTAAACTTTGTAGGGACTTCCATGCGAAATCACGTCTTGCTCTTGTTTAATTAGGGGGAAAAGGTAAAAGAAGTAAATTTTCACTCTTGACCGTAAAACCTCTAAAGAGAGTGACGCCTTCCCAATTTTAAGTCCATCTTTGAAAATTCATTCTTATTTTTTTGTTTAGCGTCAAAAATCCAAGCTGTGTGGCCTATTTCCGTAATGGGCATGCTTGGTGGGTATTTTATGAGTACATTTATCATTTTGGAAAGGCCTCATTAAGTCAAGAGAAGGCGGCCATGACATACCGTCCAGTACTCTTTTATTTGTGGTTGAAATTTGAAGATGCTGCATGAATTATGAAATTGCCAAGAAACAAAGGTGGTTTGGTAGGTGTATATGCCGTGTCAAGGGGCTTCCCTCTAATAGCATCATTACTGAGTCGCAATTATATGTTTTTTGCAACCAAAACAACAATGGGAAATTACTAAGTTTTTACACTTTTTTGCTGCTCGTCAAAATATTTTATCTATCATATGTGCCAAATTCCTACTGTATGCTCAGATGTTGTTCTCGCCGGTTAACCAAAATTATGAATATGAAAGTTTGTTGGATGTCGCAGCGGGCTGGCGCATAGCTTGACATGCCTTCATGTAATTTCGTCATGGCTGCAAAAATATGTTGCAGTAAAATCAGATATAAATTCTCTCCATATTCTAGTTCTATTCAATTTTTATATTTTTTGTTTTCATAGATATACCATTTCGTACATGTCCGACTTTTGGTTTTTTTTCTTGCACGCGTGCTATTTTCAGGTTGCTCTTGCTTTGGCAGCAGCCACATGCCCAAGTTCGGCGCTCAGCTCTAAAACTGCCATACTCAATCCTAATCTAATCTCTGAATACAGAGTTATTGGAAATGACTTCAATAAATTGTGCCACTGGAACAAAAGAAATTATTCTGCTAACGAAACATCTACCCTCTTCTTATTACCGTTTCGTGAATTTACTTTTACTCGCGAGGACAGTGCTAGCAAGGATCTCGAAAATTCTCACCAGAGCTCTACCATTTCCAAACTCCAAACCATTTATTGGACTTCATTTCATGTTAAAACGAAAACTCAAGCAAGTGTAGATGCTGGTATCACCGGCGCTTCATTAAATTCCGTGCTGCGTGAACCCAAACTGACAGTCACCTTGACAGTGACAGTGACAAATGCAGAAAATCTAGTGCTTTCTTTGTTTGATGATGCGAATGATTCCACTCACACAATGCCCTCAGTTGCAAATCAAAACACTCAGAGTGGCCAATCACAAGTTTTTGGCAACATAGCAAGTAAAGTATTCACAAGACCAACAGCAATGGAAGGACAGAGCCGAATGACCAGTACTACAACCCAAACGGTAACCAATCCTACTGGTACCATAACGAAATCAATTAGATATATGAGTCTGGCTTCCGACGTGATTCTTTCTATCGCTTCTGAAACTATCCAAGGTATTGATCAAAAATTTACAGAAGTCATATACACCGATGATGCGGCGTATTATACAACCTCAATTTCCTTTGGCGCCCGAATTGTATACATGGAGAATACCGAGGAACAAATTACTTCAGTGACAACAGCGACAGTGAATCTTCCTGAAATTTCTGAAACTACAACAAATGTGCTATATCCGGCTTTATCTGAAACTACAGCGACTGTACTCTACTCTAGGTTTTCCGAGACTACCACACTGGTAATTTATCTGAGTTTTTCCGAGACTAAAACGACCGCAACTTTTCCTGATTTATCCGAAACTACAACAAGTGTGATTCCCCCAACAGTGGTTCCAGCTCAAACTGTGAGTGAGATCTACGTGGGTAATGCCTCCAAAGCATTTTCAATGGGCTGCTTGCGACTCTTAGTACTGTTGATCTTCTTAGTAACTGAAATTTGGATCTGAGAGTCAGCGTTTGAATATTGATAGCTAAGATGTGATTGTACATATGTAGTAAAGTTTGTTTCAAAAAATCAGGAAATAGAGGAATTTATCCGTAATTTTGACTCGCCCCAGTTAGTTAATATCAGTGATAATATTTCCAGGCTTCAAATGACACGTTCCCCAAGCAGATTTTCTGACCAAGACTTTTCGAGAGTATAGCTCTTATAAACTGAATGTCAGCTCTCAACATCTATGTTCATGATTTTTCAGCCGCAAGATTTATAAAATAAGCAAAATATCACAAGGGCTGTTGGGACAAATCTAAAAGGCAACAGCCACGTCCCACACTTTCCCATTCGGCTCTTCCTACAAGCAAACGTACTCTGAAAACAGATTTATTAAAAAAACGAAGCGCCATTCACAGATATGGCCGAAAGATTATATCGAAAAAGAAAACATTCAGATAAATTGTCAGTGCTCGAAGGGAGCTAATCAAGGGACATACACAAAATTTAAATCATCATAGCAATAAGACCAGCCATACCAGCAAATCCCATGGCATTCCTGTTGGCACCATTATATTCACTCAGCAAAGATGGCACTTCAGGCACAGGGGTCGAGTGCAGGGTTGTCAATGTGGTGCTTATGAATGTTGAGGAGCTGGATGACTCTGTCGACTCAGTATGGAAAGACGAGATCAGGCACTCAGGGCACGAGGTGACAGGAGGTTGTGGGCAGTCACCAGTATAGGTTATGGTTGTGGCCGTGGTGATTGTTACTTCAGTGGGGGTGCATGTGTCAGTGTCACAGGTAGTGATGGTGATGGTGGTGGCAGTAGGACAGTAAGTCGTGTAAGTGGTGATTGTCTTAGTGTAGTTGGACCATTTGTTGTCGCTGAAGCTAACGTGGGCGCCAGCAGACGCGTGAGCACCGGCAGAAGCGTAAGCATTGGCCAGGAAGTCACCCACAGGCTTCTTGTATACTTCGATTGGCTGGCAGTTCTCTGGAATCTGGCCGCTGTAGGAAATACCCACCTTGCCCTCAGCAGAAGCATACAACTGGAGGTTAATGATTCTTCCGTCTGAACCAAACTCAATGACAGTGCTGGCCTCGGCATGGGCCTCGGCGTGTGCAGCTCCAAGGAACGACGAGCCGCCCTCGGTGGAGATGCTGCCCACAACATCAGCCTGGGCACTCAGGTCCACAGAGACAACACCGTCCTTCAACACAAATGCCTTTGGAGCCCCGCTCTCTTGGATATAAAGCACCTCCTTACCATCGGACAACGTCTTAAGGCCAAGAGATCCCTCAATGTTGGCGTTGGATGAACTCTTGGCAAAAAAAACCACCTGCTCGCCGCTCATGTTTGCGCTTGCGGCCCCGCTAGAGTTGGCGTCGGCACCCGCAGACACAGATACTTCTCCTGAAGGCTTGTCGGTATGAGCAACATCCCCATTTCCACCTGCACCTCCTGCAACAACAGATCCCGAAGCACCAGCACTAGCAGACACATCTGCAGAACCCCCGTTACCGCCAGCACCGCCAGCGACAATGGAGCCTGAGGCACCAGCACTGGCCGAAGCGTCGGCACCCGCAGAGCCACCGGCACCACCATTGTTACCAGAGGCGTTAGCTCCAGCAGAGGCGTCGGCACCCACAGAACCACCAGCACCACCATTGTTACCAGAGCCACCTGCGGCGCCACCCGCAGCGCCGCCGGCACCAGAGCCGCCAGCACCAGAAACGCCAGCAGAGGCGTCGGCACCGGCATTACCAGCAGCGCCAGCAGCGCCAGGGGCACCAACAGCACCAGGGGCGCCGTTGGCACCATCTGCTCCTTGGGCTATGGTGCCCGCAATAGAGATGAGAGAAATAGCGAGAGTAGTGAATTTCATTTTGAAAGGGCCAATCGTATGTATAATAGAGAGAAAAGAAAGACCCTTTCGCAGCGAAAGCACCCTTTATATAGCCCCAGGAATGAGCAAGTCCGTCAGGCATTACTCGGTAAATTTACACAATAGGGGGAAACTGGAATAGCATGCACCATGTGGCTTGTATGTGGCCCGATTGTCCTTGACGACGCTGCACTTGGGTGCCATAAATTTGCACCCGGTACACCGCTGTTCCATTTCTAGAGATCAGTCCTGCATGATAGTAGATAGACCGCGACGCATCCGCAACGCCCTTCGGTGAACGGATGTGCGCCTAGACCTCAGCAGACGTACGCGTAAATTATTCTGCCAAATGGTTGATACTCTTTTTGCATTACGGAAGAAAATCCCTTAAAGAATCTATATATTTTCTTATCCTCGGATTTCTGTTATAGCGAGCCAGGGGCCATTGCTCCCTTCTGTCCGCGGGATTCGCGAGGAGGCATCCTCTAAGCCTTCTTAGCAACTGCATCTCATTTTTATGTGCACGCTAGCATTTTCTATTTTTCCAACCGAAGACATGAACGAGAATTCTAAAAATAAAAGCCATGTCATTAGCGCGGGCGATGTATGCATCTCATACTCATTCTCGCAATTTGCCCAAAGCCCCAATGCAGTGTATTCGGAAAATCTTTATCGCAGCACGCAAGTCCAGCACGGTTCGCTCTTGTCCTCTCGTGTACAAAGCTTCTTCGCAACGGCAGGGTTTATCACGTTGATGTCTTGCGAAATAAAAACATACCATACAATACCAGCACCACTAAATGAAGTCACAAAATAAGAATCAGGATCCGGATTTGTCTCGTCGCCGCCAAGAAATTTAACAACCAGAACAGGTCGCATGATTTTATGGAAAGGGCATTGTTACTTGGCTATGTGCAAACTACAGGCCTATTGTTACCGAGACTTAATTGAAAAGGTGATTAATTATAGATTCTTTCAAAACTCCCTAGCGACCACCGACTCCGGCCTAAATAATATACGCTTGTGATTGGTGCTCATGTTGGACAAGCTTTGTATGTCCGTTCCGTTGTTTGGTTGTTTTGTTTATTTGTTTCTTTGTTTGTTCATTTGTTCATTTGTTCATTTGTTCATTTGTTCATTTGTTCATTTGTTCATTTGTTCATTTGTTCATTCGTTCATTCGTTCATTCGTTTTTTTTCTCGAACAAGCTTAAACAAATAAACGAATGAAATATGGTCAACGAATTGCAAAAAAAAAATAAAAGAGACTAGGGACATAAGGGGGATGAATCCTTTTTTACAGATGCCCCGAGAATCTGTTTTTGACCAAAAGAGATACAGGATCTAATTTTACCTACCACCATTCCTAATTGTTTCTTCATGTTTTTTTTTTCTTTTTGTGTATTTATTCTTAACTAATTATTGCCCAGTGAGCGGCTAGTCACATATAAACGCATCTTACTTCACTACTGCTCCCAAGAGAGTCTTGAATCCATCTTCCGCTTGTTCTGGGAAACTGTATTCTTCAAAATTATGAAACATCCCATTTTGGAAAGGAATGAAGATCATCGCCATTGGAACACAGAGCGCAGTTAGCTCTGAGTCATGACTGGCGCCGCTCACTACTTCAATAGACTGATTTTCTCCAAATAGACAATTGGAAGATTCCTTTATGCATCTTATGCAAGTCTCCTCAAAATGAACTGCCGCCAGATTCACTAGCTCCTTTAAGCCGAACGTCAAATTTACTCCAGTGCTACAAACAGTAGCATCAAGACTTTCCCGGAAATCACTTTACATGGCATCAAGACTCTTGTCAAGCTGATGCCTCATATCTACCACAAAGCGGACCTGCTGAGGAATCACATTCACCACTGCCCGCTCGATTTCTACCATGTCACAGCTAAAGAACCCCCTGTGTCGTTTTGCAATTTTGTTGCCCTTCACCACGATTAAAGAAGTTGCAAGCAAAGCTTCTGATCTTGAGTGGAGAGGTGTTGGCCCTATGTGTTAAGCCTTGCCCTAAGTGGTGATCTCAAGCCACATAAAGGTATGGATACCCAGAACAACGCCAATTTTTTTTCCTTGTTCCTCGAGAAAAGAGCTCGGCTCAATTTGAAGCACGAAATGAGCCGCTAAAACATTAATCTCGGATGAGCAGGAAATATCTCCCAAGGAGCCAGTAGTCTCTAATTCACTGAGCATTATGACAGGGTGCTTGTTTGTATTAGACTCCATTCGGTACACGTTCTCCAGATCTGCAACGTGGGGCCAAACTGAAGTTACCATCATGCTCATGAAAAATCGAGCACCCTCTTTATTCATACAATTCA
Source organism: Metschnikowia krissii (assembly GCA_030561945.1). Classification (NCBI taxonomy): domain Eukaryota; kingdom Fungi; phylum Ascomycota; class Pichiomycetes; order Serinales; family Metschnikowiaceae; genus Metschnikowia; species Metschnikowia krissii. Next base: position 99,010 of record JAKTYP010000064.1, on the reverse strand, counting down.
CCATACAAATGGAGTAGTTGGGAACGAACCTATTTTATTTCATGGTTCACAAGACCTCCAAGACACTAAGTACTTCCGAAATCCCATCTTTGCGTCCACCAGTGGGCTGAGTGTCTAAGTGAGAACCTATACCTATTGCCCATGGTTTACTTTTGTGTTTCCCGGAAATCACGCCGAAAATGTTGCCCAACATGTCAATTTTAATATTACACCCCAAACTCTTCAACTCTGCCACAAACCAATCTCTCACATCTTGATCTTCTTTAGACAAGGCTAAACGACACATGCCTGTCTCGGTATCTTTTGTTCCTCATTTTCTCTTTGGACCAAACTTAATACAAGCTTCATGGATTGTGTCGATGAACTGGTTCTTTTTTATTGAGAAAGCAGACGCGCAAATAACCTGTGTCGTCAGAGGCATCACAGGTTATTCTTCTGTCGCCAAATCCAAAATTTCAGAAAGACAAGATAAAATGTTCGAGAAAAAGATACAAAGGAGAAGGTGCATTTATTTCACTTTTATAATCTGGCATTGTCGGACATCGGGTTTCCTATTCAGGCAGCCTGATGTACAGTTCCTCACTTGATGCGGTTGATGAGGTCGATGTCGCACTTCTCTACTTTACATTTAACATTGGCATTTATGACTTGTTGGAAAACACCTGGCAGATATTCGTTTATATATGAATACTGGTATATATTTTTGTTTTTGTGAATTTTACTTCTTTGGCGGAAGCCATCTATGAGCGTATTCTCAAGTTGCAGACTTGATCTAAGACCGTAGTGTCAAACATATATTCGAAAGGCTCTTCACCGTCATATGACTCTCATAAGCCATCCAAGTAATTCAATACTTGAACAATGATTTTCGATTTTTACATTACCAAAAGCTCCTCGAAGTGTCCTTTGAAAAATTGGCGATCTTCAGAATATTTACTGGTGCTTGCTGCAATCATTAGAGACCAAATTGGTAGAATGATGCCCTGAGTGCCTAGTTCGTCGATATTAGCTCTAATAGCCTTTATACGTTACTGTAAATCCGGAGCTTTCACAGTATCAAACTCTATAATTTTCAGTAAAAGAATATGTGAAGTGTTGAGCACAACTTTGGCAAAGGACATGGTTGCTTTTATGTTAAGGTGGAAAATTTCTTTGGACTCATTCTCGAAAGATAGAAGACGTGTTTCTGCATGTTGCATTATCTCCATGTAAGACAATTGTCCGTTTCCATCAAGAGGAAGACTAAGTTGGCACAGCCAGACGCATTTGGCCGCTATTTGAAAGGCAAGAATTGACCAGTAATTGTAGCGGTCGATGCTGTCGCAAAATACTTGAGCGAGCTTGATTCGAAAGGTGTAAAAGAAGTCAAATGGAAATGGCACTAGCTCGAATAACCGTTTATGATTGCAAAAAATGACCATAATTGTGTAGTTAAAAATGAAATTCTCCAACATTATGCTTTCGAGAGCCAGAAACACCTTCTGTTGAGAATGGGTATTTTCAATGCGGAAAATCCATACTGAGGTGATTTTGTATGCCACACCAAAGTGAACAGCACACCTCGTGGCATTACAGTTCGAAAACATGTCACGAAGAAACAAGATCTGGAGCATTTGCACTGCTACAGAGAAAGAAACCTCCCCACCTTGGACGTTTCCTTGTTTTAATTCTGAGAGATAGAAAGTTATGGCTTTTGTATACCTTTCATGTTCTTTGTGATGATATCCGGGATTGTTAAAGGCGATTATGGATTCCCCGCATGCAATAGATACCTCTTTAAGAAGAGGTTACTCTTTTGCGGCCGCTGAGATGAGTTCCAGGCACAGTGTCTTATCTTGAAATTGGAAATACACAATATATTTTCTTGAAATTCAGTACTATGGGCACATTTGTTTTGAGATTCCGGGTCTTCCTCAGGGATATGGCCCAGCTCTTTGTTCATTAAGCATAAAAATTTCATATCATCTTTTTGTAGCATAGTTTCCACTCGAAGTTTCTTGAAAGCACCAGAATCAGAAAGCATCTTTGCAGGTCCAACATGCGCATGTATGGTATATTTTACTATTTTATGCAGAAGAGTCGGATCTTCGGCATCTAGCGTCACGTCTCGGCGCAAAATTTGATCACCCATAACACCACGGCTGCTTCTAAATTTGCGATTGACTGCAAAAGCAATTGCCTTTAAATTTAGCGGCGAAAAACCCTTCGAATATGCATATTTCAAAGGGAGGAAATGCAAGTTGAGCTCTTGAACCAGCAGCCCCGCAACTTGCGTTTGGAACATATCAGGACTTGACTGGGGCCCTTCTATCCCCGTAGCCCATATCAAAATGAGTTCCCACTACTTTTTAGGCAGCCAGAGCATTTCATTTGTCTGGCCCGAGCCAATCTTATCTCAAACTTTGCATGAAGGCGCACGTGACCTTGCATTCTGTGAGATATCGCTATCGATCAAACGATAAGCCCTGCGCCGCACGGAACAAGTGCAATAAAACAAAATAATAGTACCGAGATAAAGTAGAGTGAATAAAAAATAAAAGTCGATTGGGTGACTCAAATCCATCTCCTGGTTGCTCTCCAATTACATTCCTGCTTGTCTTGCACTAGTTCAAGCCCTACCCCAATACATTTCGTCCACGTGCGCTTTTCTTTTTTTGACATTCCAAATAGTGGTGTCTAAAGTGTTCACCTTCCCTATTACTTTCTCACAACAGGGACCCCAGCCTCATCAAGCGCATCAACATTTTTAGTCTGGCCATATTCTCCTATCAATCTAGCTGGCATATTCATTTTTCATGTGATTAATATTACTATCATCCCCCTGGTCTTGTTTCTAGGTACTGAGCCCTGATTTAGGGTTCCCTTTGGAAACATCAAAAGCAAGGTCGTTAAATGGTGATATTCCGGGGCCTGCACGAAGGTATGAGGAATGTGCGAAGATACCTGGTTGCGAGGCACGTTGTGGTATTTTCCGCGGGGTGCCTGACTACATCACCTAAGCCGCATCGTAGGGTGTTATAAGGAGGCATGATCCCTCGAAGAACTCCACGGTGGCACCACGTTCGCACCTAAAAAACGCAAGTCGGAAGATAGATATGAAATTCATGGTACTTTTAGAATACCTTGCCCCGCGAGTATTATCTCGTCGTACACCATACGCTTTGGGCTTGGGGGTGTTCATGGCTTTATTTTGTATTGCTTCCTATAGATATATGTTCTCTAAGCCCTCCGAAATCGTTGATCCTGTTGATATTGTTTTGGCAGCGTTGGAGATCAACTACGCGGGCGAGTGGTCCAAGAAGTATACCTCGGAACCACACCTCACAGGCACAAACTACGGCTTTGTTGAATGGACCAGAGACAAGTTTCAAGAGTATGGATGGAAAACTGAAATCGACACATACCACGTATATGCCAGTTACCCTGAAAACCATACCTTGATGCTTCTTGATGGTGCCGGTAGTGTCATCTACGAAGCACCCTTACAAGAGGATGTTATCCCCGAGGATTCCACGAGCGGGGGCAACGACACTGTACCCACTTTCCTAGCATATGGGGCCAACGGCAACGTCACTGCACAGTATGTGTATGCCAACTACGGCACTCGAGAAGACTTTGCGCTCTTGAAGAAAATAGGGGTTGCCGTTGAAGGCAGGATTGCCATCGTTCGCTACGGAAGAGTTTTCCGTGGCTTGAAAGTCCAATTTGCCCAGGATCACGGCGCGGTTGGCTTGTTGATATACAGTGACCCAGGAAACGACTTTGGGGTCACTCCTGCAAATGGATTCAAGCAGTATCCCCACGGCCCTGCGCGACAAGAATCGTCGGTTCAAAGAGGGAACGTTCAATTTGCGGGCGGCATCGGTGCCACGCCGGGAGACCCCACGACACCAGGATATTCTTCGAAGGAGCATGTCGAGAGGAAGGACCCACATTCAAGCATTGGCAGAATTCCCGTGTTGCCGATTTCGTACCGCGAGGTAACGCCTATTTTAAAAATGCTTAATGGACAAGGGCAAAAGGCTCCTTCCAAATGGGTCGGGCAGATTGCGGAGTACGACTACTTCATCGGCCCTAACCCTCATGCTCTTCTCAATTTATATTCCAACCAAACATTCAACATCACGCCGATATGGAATGTGTACGCCGAAATCGAAGGAAAAACTAAAGATGACGTTATTATCATTGGGAACCATCGGGATGCTTGGATTAAAGGAGGAGCTGGGGATCCCAACTCTGGATCCGCTGCGTTGATCGAAATCGCAAGAGCCCTTGGCTCTCTAAAGAAATCGGGATACGAGTTTGAACGGACCATTGTGTTGCAGAGCTACGACGGGGAGGAATACGGGCTCTTAGGCTCGACCGAGTACGGTGAAAACGCTGCGAAAACGTTGCAAAGAAACGCCATTGCCTACTTCAATATGGACACCGCGGCCATCAGCCGTTTTTTGAGGTTGCGGAGCTCGCCCGTATTAAATAGGGTCTTGCGAAAGGTCGCGAAATGGGTTCCGTACCCGGGAAAAGAGTCCAAGACGCTCTATGACCATTTAGTAAACGAAAGACAGGACAGGATTGTGAACTTGGGCTCGGGGTCTGACTATACTGTATTCTTGGAGCACTTGGGTATTCCATCTGCAGATGTTAGCTTTGTGCAAGGAGAGGGAGACGCGATTTATCACTACCACTCGAATTATGACTCGTACGACTGGATGCTCAAATATGGTGATCAAAACTTCCTATACCACAATGTGGCGGCAAAGTACTTGGCGTTGGTAGTCTTGGAGCTCACCCGACACAAGCTTATCGACTTTTCCTTGAGCGATTATGCGAACGATTTGAGCAGGTACTATGGTGAACTCGAACAGGAGGTTCCTGTAGAATGGTTTGATGAGCCAGTGACCAAAAAGGCAGTGGCGCAGTACCTCGGTGACCAAGACCACAACGAGGCCTTCATCCATGAGGTCACCCTGAAAAACTATCACTTCGCAGAACAATGCATGTTTCCCGGGTTAGTTTTCCCTGCAACATGTCCCCGCGGGAGAGGAACGAGAATGCGTTCCTACAGCCACGACCAGCTCACGTTTGGCGACCTTTTCATGTATACCAAGAAGCTATTGGAGGATTTCCGGGAAACAACTAGGCATTTTGACGAGACAGGCGATGCGCTTCAGTCCAAGCACGATAAGAAAGGCACGCAGGGGTTGTGGCGGCGTCTCAGGCTTCGGTTTCAGATCTCGCACCACAATGCGTTGCTCAAGTACTTTGAGCGGAATTTCTTGTATACATGCGGGTTGCACGAGAGAACGTGGTACAAGCATATGGTCTTTGCCTCTGGGAGATACACAGGCTATGCGGGACAAACATGGCCCGGCATCAGAGAGGCGATTGAAGACCTCGACATGGACAGAACAATCAAGTGGCTTGGGCTTGCAGCAAAGGCCGTGAGGCGCACCATGGCCCAAATAAATTAAACATGTTCATGAGCTAGCCCAATCCACATTATACCCATATGCAGGGACCGTGTGAAGACATTGTATAAAAAGATCGTGTGAAGAGACTATCAATCAGCAGCGCGGTCCGAGGCAGCTTAGGGCGCAGGTCTCAATCCCCCTGTATCACGATGGCGCGACCCCGCGAGTGGATCGCGTTTCGGCCCACGCCAAATCACATCTATGACCTGCATGCAGCTACGGAGTAACGTTATGGCACGACAGCGTCTCTCAATCCGGAAATTACTAAACAGGCGTCTAAATTTTTGAGCGTGCTTTTGGGTTTAATAAGCGAAGAAGACTTTCTATTGATACACAACTTGAACTTTGATCTCCAAACTATCCGTTTTTTTTTCTCACTTGATAAGCCAGCATACTGCTCCCCTTATTTCCACACAACTCACCTGATTTCAAATCCCAGATCCCAGATCTCAGACATAAACATTCATCCCATCATGTCCTTGGTCCCTCTCGTAGCAGCACCTGTATTTCTTCATTTTGGCATGGTCCGTGCCGCCAACGGTGGCTTGGGTGGTATAGATGATCTGGGAACCACCACAGCACAGACCACAAATACAAATACAAATACAAAGGCCACCGCCACGGCCACGGCCACCACAAACGCCAATACCAACACCGCTACAAATACTGCCACCACGGACGGCACAACTTTTGCTACCATGGGTACTGAAACACAAATCACTTACAACCAGTGGGGCTTCACGGGATCGCAGTCTGTATGGCAAGAGACCATCTCGACAAAAACGAGCTCTGTGACTCTGGGTCTGTCGTTATCATCATCATTGTCTTCGCTGTCTTCCTCAACGTCTTCGTCGCTGTCGACTGCCTCATCAAGTGCTAATACATCGATCCCATTCACCAGCCAAAAAGGTTGGAAGTCCACCGCCATTATGGGTGCTGTCATTGCGGCGACAATCGGGCTTCATTGCTTGTAGATAGATATACATTGGTCCGAGCCTAGAAGGGTCAGCAAATGTTTAGGGAAGAAAAAAAGAAGTAGATAATACTTTAGATATATAAAGGGAAGCAATCTATATGAAGACCAGCGGTCAGTTTTCAAAAATCAAAAAGAGTATGGCCCAGTAGTGCTCGTTACCACCTTGATCTGACTAGCCGTCTGTCTGATCGCATCAGCAACTTTTCGTATATTGACGACACACGTTTTTTTTTTATTAAATAAAAAAAATACAACATTTACTTAGATTTTGGAAAAAAGGCGCTATAGCTGAAGTTTTCATTTGTGTAAATCAAACATTTAGAATTTTTGAAATTCTTGAGTATTTTAATGCATATACGCTATCTGTATTATGAATGTTTTGTTTTATTCTTTTATATTTTTATCACTTTTTTATATTTTTTCACTGTTCGAAACGTTTTGCGTAAAAATTGCCCCCTTATAAATAATAATAATAAATATGTGTAAAAAAAATAAAATTTCAAATCCCAATTTTTCCTTTTCAAAAAATGCCAATAGCATGAAACATGATTAGAGTATCCCTAAAGAAATCCGGATTTTTCAATCGATATTTTGGCCTTTTTATGAACACTCTCTTGCCTTGTCTAGCCGATTCTCGATCATACCGTGAAGGAAGTACAAAATCAATGGCCAAATCATTTTGAGATAAGTAATTAGAAGAGAACTTTGCCGATTTAAAATTCTTAGGATGCTCAAGCAATCTGTTTTCTTTGCACTAGAAACGTACTGTTAAGGCTGTTCTATGGCAAATGCTAGCCATATAGTGTATAGCACGCACAAAGCGGGTAAAGATATGGCCACAGACTTTGTTCTTCGAATTGGCAATTATATTTCCAAAACACTCCATATTTTTTCAAAATACTTTAACGAACCATACATTTTAATCGCTTCTTGTTTCTGTTCACCAAACCGCAAATGCTACCCCTCATATTCCAATACATTTGGTAACCTTATATTGCTCTATTGCTATGAAGTCTAGAAGGGCCGAAAACTTTGAATAACGCTGGAGTTATGACACAATCAAGCTTTAAACAAATCCATGTTGAAACTGAATATTTTCTATAGGTAGTTTCATTGTTGAAATTTGTGGTATTAAAAAGGGTATTAACATTTGGCACTGAAAGCGAGTAATATAGACTTGAACATATTTATACACGCAGCAATTAAACAAAATTGAATCTTTTTTTAAATCTATAATGGTGAAATTTATTACATAAGAAAATTCTTGAAAACGAATGCTTGTTGGCAAATGATTTGTAGCTATCCTTCCATATCTTTTGGTGATTTTGGAACAAACAAAGAATGATAATAAAGTTAATACATAGCTTATTTGATGGTTCACTCAGATTTGGCTTCTACCATAGATTGGTGCTTCTCAATAAGCCAACGGGAGACAAAATTTACTAAAAAAATCAATGATAATATCTCATAGTCCACAGAACACGAAAAAGTTTTCTTTTTCGTAATTGAATCTAATCTATGAGGCATTCATTCCCTTTGTACAGTAAATGGTACATTTATATCTTAACTCTTCCGAAATGGAACTTTCAAATGTCTTATCGATGTTTCATTAATTTCTCTTTATTTGAAACACCCTATTGATAAATTCTGAAAAATAGTTATAATTATATTTACCCCGGAACAACCTATATATTAAATAAAATCAAAAGTAGAACTAAGGAAGATATGATAGATAACCAAACACTAATAGTTTCTGAGAAGAAAATCCCAAGGATAAAAATTTTGATTACCTTTGAGTTTTGTTTTACAAATAACTGAAGAATATCACAAATTTCTTCATTCAGATACGAGTATCCGTGCTCGACATATCGTGTTACTAACTAGTTCTTGATCTATGCAGCAAGGGATATCATATAATAAAGATTATAACAGTGTTCTCGGAATGATAAAAATTCTGAATAGCTCTTAGCAAAATGATCGAGTGATGCCACCTGCACCTTAAAATATATCAGAGCACCAGCCACCAGAATTTATATATGTTTATCTTACACTTTAATTTTTTGTTCACGGATCACTCGTCGGTTACGATACAAAACCACATATACTCAAGACTGGTTTCCACTGAGTTTCCCGATGGTTCTGAGGGTTGTTAACCAACCATGGAAAAAGTTGCATAACAGATGTAATGATGTGTATTAAACTATACAATTTGATTTTGAAGTATATAATCTTGAAGTTCGTCGTTTGACTAATTTAGAATTCCCAAGCAATGTGTTTTACAGGGCTCAACGCATACCCAAGAATTGAACAAATATTCTTCGAATGCGAGAACTTTTAAATACTTTGTAGATTTTAAGGCATTTCATGACCGGTTATAATTGACATATCTGAATTCATGTAAAGAACCCACCATTAATTTGATCGAGCATAGTCTTTGAGATGTCCTCCCTGAGTTGGTTGAGCTTTAGAAGAAGACCAGCGCACAAACTTTTTACCCGATCATCAATGAGCGACTCCCAACACCGCAGGACTACATTTTCAATTATATGAAGATATCCATCATAGGACGTTATCAAAAAAGTTGAATCGAGTGTTTCACAAATTAAAAGCACTCCAGTCACAATGCTTTCAATCACTTGCAATTGATCCGTTTGAACATTTTGAAGCACTGGTGTTACTAAGGTCAAGTATTCACCTGCCATTTCCTTAATATCTATGGCGGTGGGATATGCACAATGCAAGATTAAAGATAGCGTTCTTATAAAATGCGCAACAAGAATAGGCGTATAATGACCAATATTGATTCCTCTGCTTTCATACCAGACAGAAACGAGTGGAAAGAAAAAGAATCTACCAACAATGTCACGAAATTTGGAAAGCTGGTCGTTGGAAATAATGGGTGCTCGGTTATCTTTTCGTAATTTTGCAGATACCCGAAGAACCTTTCCACCTATAATGTTTTCCCGAGCTTTATCTGCTGAGGGTCGCATCAAGTCATTTTGTATAGTGTTTTCGATCTGAGAATAGCCATAGTCCTCAGCAACATATTGATCATGAAGTTTCTTAGGAAGCATTTGCGTAGGAAACTGCATTGGTTGGAAGCTCTCCGCGACAATCTTATCAGAATATCCACGAAGAGCACGCGCCCCAAATGACATGGCCGAAAGCAAAGTCAATCTTTGTTGTAAGGAGTAATCGCCCGTCAAGAGTAACTTGCACACATGAAGAGAGATCTCGGGATAGCTAACCACTACCGCAATCATTGCATTCAATCGGGTGGTTTCAAAATTCTTTTCGTCATAATCGTTGGATAATCCTACCAATTCTGCGAGAAGATCTCTTGCGTAAAATGATACCTCATTGCCGAATACCAGCTTTTGCCTGAGGAGAGTGGGTGTGACTTCGAGCGCAATCTTTCGTTTTTCGTAGGCATTTTTGTCTTTGGAGTTCACGCTAAGATAAGACAAGAGATCGCGTACATAGATCGGGGTCGCAACTTTATCTTGACTGGCCAAAGTAGGGTCGTCTTCTTCATCGCTTGCATTTGAATTTGCAGTAAGTTTTTTGGCAATTCTATTCTGCAATGTGAGTTCTCCGAAATCAGTGACAATTTCAGCATGTGAGTCATCCGCCTTAAGGATGTGTGGTGAATTTAGAACTTCCCAGGAGTCTTCGACTGAAAGAGAAAAATCGGCATTACTTTTGAAGTCAGTAGGGATATCAATGTGCCGCAAATTCTGCAAATCTGTCATATCAAAAATAGGGGTAGTCTGCGCCATGCTACAAATATTGTCAGCAAAGAAAACACCCAAAAATTTCACCTGAGAAGATAGTGCAGAAAGCCTGCCAGTGATTGCAGACACAAATTCAGACAGTTTGATTAGAACACGAAGATTCTCAACAGATAACTGTGCACAAAGACATAGAAGAAGGTGTGTACGGTATCCTTGTTTGACAATAGGCTCATTGGCTAATACGGTCGCTGCTCCCCAAAGAGAAAGAAGTTTAGGCACGAGATCCTGGGCGTTGTTGATCAGAAGTGCTACCATTGAGTCCAAAGAATAATTGTACCGTGATACTACCTTTTCTAAGAGCAATTCGTCCCACAAAGAGTTATCTAAGAGAGATTTACTAACGATGGAGGTGGCAGCAATTGTCTCATTAGTGGCATTATGGCCCAAGAAGCGCACAGCTGCAAAATCGAGGAATTTTACTAACACCAGTTTTCGTTCGAAACGTTTCATACAGCACACAGTTTGCTGCAAAAAATGGAAGTTTTCCCTCGTGAACAAGATATCGAAATACGGAGCGCTATTCCCGAATGATAGAAGCGCCACATGAAAAGAAGCCGCATCTTGTAGCGAAAGAAGCTCGACTGTCAAGTAAGCCGTGTATGCATCTCTGTTTTGGAGCACAGGAGGTACGTAGACATCACTGTAATTTAAAGCAGCCTCTTGCATAATTGCATATAACGTTCCTTTGAACAAAAGCTTTTCAATTTCTCTACGTGCGGTGGAGTTTGCCGAAATAGAGATCTTGCTGACAAGTCCTGGGGCTAAAACCTTTTGAAGAAGATGCGTATGTGCATTTAGGGCCTTTGAAATATCTTGGGGAAGGTCAGTTTTCAGTCTCGAAAACATTGCTATGCGGGCCATGAGGTTTCCCAATCCAACGACGGTTCTAAAAACGTATGCAATCTCATCTTGGCACGTGCTTGGAAGAGAGAGATATGCTTCAGGTACAGTATACTTGAGAAGTGTAGAAACCAAGCGAAGAAGCTCGACATCAGTCGATATATCCGTGGTATTGATGCACTCTTTGATCTGCACGGGCAGCGGTGCCTGTTTCAAGATGTCCATGTGTTTCAGTGCATGCGATCGTAGATAGTTGATATTTACGTGAAAAAGGAATGAAGATGAATATGTGGAGATGGAAGATGTCAACTAGAGAAGACTAAGACTCAAGCGCGCGCGAGTTAAATAAGGCAGTGCGCGAGCACTACATGCATTTAATATATCATCGATCTAAATGTGACCGCACTTGCTCAAGCATATTCCAGTGGGCATTTTCTATGAAAGATGCATGTCTCGGACACGCATGTGCTAAGTGTGCTATCGTACTATGCGATTCTACAGATCTGCTAAACGCAAATGTGATCCGTGCAAATGGTACAGCGACATTATTGAGATGAGACTAAGAGCTTAGAGTGTGTGGTTAAGTGCCATGTGTATTTTCAGACCTTCTTTGCTCACTCCATGGTTGTCTGCATAAAATTAAGCCATTGTTGGTTACGTCCTGAAACAAAATGGCCTTATTGCTTTCAATTAACGCAATTAAAGTACATTCATAATGTATGGACGATTTGCATATAACCAACACGAAGTTTTCGGGTCCAAGCTCGCGATAGTTAGTTTTTTTATATTTTTTAAACTCACGCAAACAACAATGCTGTATTTATAATTGGCATCAAGCTATTGCAAACCCCAGAGATGGGGAAATGCTGAAATATAAGAGGGGACCTTGCGCGGATCGTGTGTTTCAATTCTAGTTTTTGTAAAGGACAAGCTGGAAGATGTATGGACTTTCACGCCAGGAGATTAAAGCATGGTGCAGTGCGGCGCGTAGCCTAACTAGGGGTACCGTTGCTTCTGTCTGCTTTTTATTTTGTCAGTAAAAATCCGTGCTTATCTCCGTGGACGAATGAGGCATTGATTATCATATACTAGAATGGCCTCACATTTAATTGGCGGCGAACAACGCGTGCGAAAGGTGAATTATACGAATATAACGATTAGGTAGTACTCTTTTGACAGCTATTGCAGGTAAACAAAAATATCTTGACTGATAAAATCAAACCTACAGACAGGGATTTTCTATATGTGTGAAGTAAACGGTTTTTTTTGAACATCTTGCACTTAATAACTAACGAGTCTTCTATAACACCCACACATTCCTAGTCCGCATCGCGCCTTGCAGCAGTGCAGATACTTCCATACATATATGTATATATACCCATATAGCCACTACATCACTCAACAGCATCGTCAAGTCCACGAAAAACCGTAGAACACTGACCCAAGGTGTGTGAATTTTGAGACGGAAAATGTTCAGAACCTACGCGAGGTTTACCTCTACAGCCAGCGTGGTCCGTGCACAGCTAGCGGAGAGACTTGAAGACTATTTCCAGACCACGGCCTTTAAATTCAAGCAGCCCGAGGACGTTCTTCAGCTTCGTCAGGCGATGGAGTTGGTGTACCTTAGAAAGACTCCGTTGGTGTCGCTTGATGTGGAAGCATATGAACGTAGGCCTGACCTCATCACGGAGCTCGGCGTGGCCATTTACGATCCAGAAAACCAATGGCTTCTGATACAACCACACATCAAAACGTTGCATATTATCAGCGAAGAAAACAAGCGGTTGTGCAACTCGCGGTACGTTCCTGATCACAAGCGATTCTTCAACGGGGCCATGTCCTATCAAATGAACCAGAAACAGCTGCTGCAGTTCCTCAAAGCCACGTTTAAGCACTATTTTGAAAATAGAGGGGCTGTGCTTGTGGGACACAACTTAAGCGGTGACATCAAGTGGATCCAGAGTCACGGCATCAACACACCCGACAATATGCCGCTGCTAGACACCCAGAAATTGTTCCATCTTTCAAGACGAAGAGGCGCCACTCTTAAAGGCATCTTGCAGACTATAGAGATACCACATGCCAAGCTTCACAATGCAGCAAATGATGCATACTACACCTTACTCGCCGCAATGGGCTACTGCAACCCTGAATGCCGCCAACATTTCAATCTAGATACCTACTTGGACATCCCCAAACCAACGCCAGCACTCCAAAATAAAAAGGGATCTGGGCGTCAGCATAAACAAGAAGAAATGACCCCTTTGCTGGAATTCGATCCGCCATCAATGTTGTACCCTTTTCCTAGTGGGACAGAGGTCGAGCCAAAGACAAAAAGGGTGGAGATTGTGACTTAAGACAACCCGATCTTCCAATGGATTCTGCTGGCATTCAAATTATACAACTAGCAATTACTGTATTCAAGCTGCTCCATAGTAGTGGATGTTGTATTGTATTTGATAATAGCGATCGCCAACCTTTGATGCACTCATTAACTTAGTCAGCTAAATATGCTTTTTCTAGATAGATCAAAAACACACGGTTAGTTTTGTGGAAATCGTAATAAATGTCTAAAATTGGAACCTAGTTATCCTCCAAAGCAATCTACCAACTCCAACACGTAGTCTACGAAGAGCCATTAGAGCATTTTCCCTGCATATCACTGGTTTTATATTTGAATCTACAGCATATCTTTACCAATAATATATACAATTAGACAGAAGAAATTTTTCATATGGCATGTATAAATACTGCAAAGCCAAACAAAAAGTATTTCATGAGAGGGCATTACTATCACAACTGATGATGTGATTGTACAATTACATCTCATTTCACACCCAGACGCGCGTATCCGAACTTAGTCCATCATCTGGAGACAGTTCTCAATTGCATCGCCTTTTTGTTTCCCATCGATTCAGAAAAAATAACAGGAGTCTCTAGTTTAACTATTGCTTAATCAAAAATCCGAACAAAGTCATCCACGACCAAATAAATACAATAATATGGCTCCAGCGTATGTATTCTAGCTATTTGAGATCCGCTTTCATCAATACCTAACACGCCCAGCAAAAAAGCTACCACTAAAACAATGAAATCCGCAGCGCCAATCTTCAAATATGTCAAGGTGGACTCGCCCTTTAAATTCGGTGCACATGTCGCGATGGCTGGAGGTGTAAGCAAGGCCGTAACCAATGCAATGGATATAGGTGCAAATAGTTTTGCGCTTTTCTTAAAATCGCCCCGGAAATGGGTATCTCCGGATATCAAAGACGAGGAAGCGGCTGAATTCAAGCGGCTCTGTGAAAAATACGGCTATAACCCACGCACAGATGTTCTCCCACATGGGTCATATTTCATCAATTTGGCCAACCCAGATCCAGAGAAGGAGGAGAAAGCCTTTGGCGGATTCTTGGATGACTTAAAACGGTGCGAAAAGCTCAATATCGGTCTCTACAATTTCCACCCCGGCTCCAGTTTAGACGGTGATTTCAAAGATGCTTTAGCAAAATTGGCCAAGAACATTAATCGGGCAATAAAGGAGACATCTTTTGTTAAAATAGTCATCGAAAACATGGCAGGCCACGGTAATTTGATAGGGTCCAAACTTGAAGATCTCAAGGATGTCATTGAGATGGTTGAAGATAAGTCCAGGATCGGTGTTTGCATTGACACCTGCCACACCTTTGCTGCTGGATATGACATCACAGATCAAGAAAAATATGATATCTTCTGGAAGCAGTACGAGGACATTGTGGGCTGGGAGTACCTCAGTGCCATTCACTTGAACGATTCAAAAGCTCCTCTTGGCGCAAACAGGGACTTGCACCAAAAACTTGGATACGGCTTTTTGGGTCTCGACGTGTTTCGCATGATTGCCAACGACAACAGACTTCAGAACATTCCTATTATTCTTGAGACACCGGTTGAAAAAGAAGATTCTGTATATGGCGAGGAAATCAAGCTTTTGGAATGGCTTCAAGACAAGAAAGCACATGAGAAAGAATTTTTGGAGAAGCTGCAAAGACTTCTGGATGCTGGAGCCAAGGAGAGAAAAGAGCACCTCAAGAAATTCGAAGAAAAAAATGCCAAGGAAGCTGCAAAAAAAGAAAAAGCAGATAAAAAACGACTGGGCGCTGATATCTCGTCGCTTCTCACGAAGAAAGCGAAAAGGTAAGGGCTACTTCATTACGTCCATGATACTCGTTTTTTTAGCAGACATGTCTTTGGTAGACCTCAAGTTGATATTAGTCTAGTGAATTAAAAGCGTGGAGTATGCTCAAAGTCTTTAGTCTTTCGTATGAAAGGTCACCATAAGAAGGTCATATGCCCTCCGTGACTGGTTAGATTTGATATGTACCATATGTTATCGACCATGGAGTTAACATTATCCTTTCTTTAGAAACGAAGAACATGTAACATATACACTCGAAACATAATAGATATTGGGGAGATGTAAAAGAGTCTTCATGAAGAAGAAAATTTAATACTGATATACGCGTAGAGTTTACAAGCGACAGGCCAATTTTGCTGTACCATACATGGTTTTGGTACTTGCTAGAAATACACATTGAGTAAGTACACGAAAGTTTGAGGAAAACCAGAAGATTTAATTTTATTTAATTTTTCCTTTGAGGACAAAAAAGGAAGACACAGAGAGAGAGATGTGTCGAAATACTACGATTAAAGGAAACCTTTTGCCATGGGTGTGTCACTGTTTTCGCCCACTGGTGATTTCTACATGATAACGTCCACTGCACAGCACATGTATGTGACCAATGTAGATGAAAAAAAAGGCAGCTTAGGTGATGAGTGTGTTTTTTATTGCAAAATTAACCCTGCCACTCTGGCGTTTTTTTTGTAAATCTCCAAGCATTAAGTTTTCCAATCGTTCAAGATTGTGAGTGTCCTTCAAATTAGGACGTATATTTCTGCCGGGACATGCGTCTTGACGGACCCGTCTGCAGTACGTGGTAAGTAACGTTCTGGGAGAGACATGATATCATACCAATATAGATGCCGTAAAACAGACTAAAAATCGGCGAAATAAAAACAAAAATAAAGCCCATGGATATTCATCTGAGTTTTTTCTATACTATTTCTCGTATTGGTCGCAGCAGTATCATCGAGTGAAGAGGAATCCGACCCAAGAAGCTGGTCTATTCTATAAGTGGCCCGAGCCCTCGAGCAAATTCGGTTTACACACGCTCGAAAAAAACCACCGCCAACTTCGCATTCATAACTCTGCACCCTCATCCACTCTCATCAAAACAGCGTGATTCGCGACAAAATTCTAGCACACAGAGAATAGCAAATTCGCATATGTTTGGCAGAAGCACGTCTGGATTTGGCGGGTTCGGCGGTGGCACAAATACGGGCGGCTCGCCGTTCGGTGCCACAAATACCAACACTGGAAGCTCCCCATTTGGTGGGGGCACGGCCCAAAACACCGGTTTCGGTGGGGCGGCGCCCGCTGGCGGCGGTGTATTCGGTGCTGCTGCCAATAAGCCCGCAGGCACTGGCTTTGGTGCCAGCACCGGCGTGTTTGGTGCGCCGGCCAATCCTGGCGCAGCGACCACCGGCGCAGGTAGTGCGTTCGGCGCCCCAGCCAACACCGGCGGCTTCGGACTGACAGGCTCAATGTTTGGTCAGACGGCACCTGCAACAAGCACTCTGCCTTTTGGAAGCGCGACAGCCACGGGTGGAGGCGCGTTTGGCGCCTCTGGTGGTGGCTTCGGGAGTGCGCCCAAACCGTTTGGAAATGCATTTGGGACGCCACAGAACAACTCGATCGCACCGTTTGGCGGCGCTGGTAACGGTGCCTCGACTTTTGGTACGGGAGCAGACCCCAACTCAAATAACGGGACGGCCATAAAACCATTCACGCCGTTCACCGAGAAGGATTCTTCGGGCACGAACTACTACCAGAATGTGTCGTCGATGCCTGAGTATAAAAACTTTTCCTTCGAGGAGTTACGGCTCAAGGATTACGAACAGAATCGTCGCTTTGGAGGTTCTGCGCCGACCGCCGCTGGGGGATTCGGCGCATCTCCTGCGGGGAACACAGGATTCGGATTTGGCGCAAGTAACAACGCTGCCAGTGCAGCGCCTGCTTTCGGTGGTGCTAGCTCGGGCACGTTTGGTGCGGGCGGAAGCTCTGCATTTGGATCCACGGGTGCCACTGGCTCTACATTCGGCCAAACCCCTGCAGCCCTGGGTGGAATCTTTGGCCAAAACAACGCTAGCGCATCCCCGTTTGGGGCAGCCAACAACAACAATGCGTCTGCTGGTGGATTTGGCTCAGGCTCCTTCGGTGGCGGTGGGTCGGCGTTTGGTGCGGCCAATAAGCCTTCGGGATTTGGCTCAGGATTTGGCGCTACCAATACGACCGGCGGTTTTGGCGCCACCAATTCAGGCCTGACCGGCTTTGGCACCTCAGGCTCTGCATTCGGTGCGAACAATGGTGCGAGCACCCCATTTGGACAGGCAAACGCTAATACCAACAATGCGTTTGGTGCCAATAACAACAACAGCTCGCCTTTTGGAGCTAGCAACAACACAGGAGGTGGGCTTTTTGGAAGCAATAACAATACCACTGGCTTCGGTAATAACGCAAACCCTGGTTTTGGCGCCAACAATAATACCGCCAACACCGGTGGAGGACTTTTTGGTGGAGGTAACTCTGGCTTCGGCACCAAGCCTGCTGCTTCTGGTGGTAGTCTCTTCGGGCAGAACAACAATAATCAGCAGTCAACGGGGTTTGGTGCTACTAATACTGGCGGAGGTCTCTTTGGTCAGAACAACAATAACAACAATGCAAGTGGTGCTTTTGGCACTAATAATAACCAAAGCGCCAGCGGTGGATTGTTCGGATCCACTAACCAAGGCTCTAACGCGAGTGGTGGTCTCTTTGGGAGCAACAACCAAAATACTAACTCGGGAGGAGGTCTCTTTGGTGCGAAACCAGCCGGGTCCACTGGTGGGTTATTCGGAGGTAATAATTCAACTCCTTCAGCAGGAACTGGGTTCGGAGCTACCCAAAACAATAATACCTCTGGTGGATTGTTTGGCGCGAAGCCCGCAGGCCTGACCGGAGGTGGCTTATTTGGTGGTAACAATAATACGCAAGGAACTACGGGGGGTTTGTTTGGTCTGAACAACAACACATCGTCGACTCAGGGAGGTGGACTTTTTGGAGCCAACTCTAATGCCACGGCTAACAATGCGGGCTCCTCGGGTGGTTTGTTTGGTAACAAACCATCGACTGGTATTGGAGGTGGCTTATTTGGGAACAACAATCAATCTTCAGCTCCCACCACCACCAACAACAATTCTGGTGGCTCTCTTTTCGGAGGCAATTCTGGTGGATCTTTGTTTGGGCAACAAGGACAACAACAACAAGTACAACAAGCGCAGCAAAACAACACTCCATCTGGCTTGAGCATTTTGTCACAGAACCCTTACGGCAACAACGCTCTTTTCCAAAGTCTCACAGGACCAAGTCAAGGAACCAACCCAAACATTCCTCTTGCTACTCCTGTGAATCCTCCTACCAAGAAATCTGTCAGTTTACGCAGTGCGCATAGAATTGAGCCTCTATTCAGAGCAGAAAAGTTGGTCAAAACGGCAGAAACTGCTCTTACACCCCACCCAGATTCTCTTAAGAATACTCTCTCGAGGCAATCTACACTCTTGAGCGCGGACGTTGATAAAGCGATCATGACATCTGATATATTTGCACCCAAAAAAGACTACAAAAAGTTGGTCATTCAAAGTGCCAACGAAAATTTGAGGGGTATTCCTGCGATCGAACAACCACCTGCTGACCCCAATCAAGTAACATTTGATGTCGAAATAAAAGAGAAGAGAGAGGAAAAACTTCTTGCTGATTACAGCTCTAGAGAGAATATTGATGATGATGGGTATTGGACATACCCAACTTTGTCTGAACTCAAGAAGAAGTCTTTATCAGAATTGAGATCAGTGGAAAACTTTAAGGTTGGCCGCAAGTATTACGGTGTTGTTGAATTTAAAAAGCCAGTGGACCTTTCAGCGTTTAACTTGGATGATATTTGTGGTAACATCGTCACCTTTGGTACAAGGAACATGACTTTATACCCTTATGAGGACCAACAGCCTAAAGCCGGAGAGGGCTTGAACATTCCTGCAGAGGTGACACTAGAAGGCTGTTATCCAATAAACAGGAAAACCAAATTGGCCATTTTAGACAGCAAAGACGAAATTGTCAAGGAGCACATCAAGCAATTAAAGTCGTTGCCGGACATTACATTCAAGCATTATGACCCTAAAACTGGAAACTGGACGTTTACGTTTGAGCACATTGTGCAGGACCGATGAGTGTCCAGACGCGTCCGGTATAATATGTCGAGTCCAATTCATCGCGTCTTCCCATTAGTACCAGGACGCAACTTGCATTAAAATCTTCCATATAACATCAAATTATTCTTGGTAATACACTAAAAGATGGGAGTCAAAGGTATGTTAGAATTTCATGTAGCTTTTTTCAAAGTCACAATTAATCAATTTTGTCAAGGGGGTTGATTATGTTTCTAGAATGTGTCACTAACTCAACGTGAAGGTCTTAATCAGCTCATAAAAGAGCATGCCCCTGACGCGTTCAAGGAGTTCACAATGAAAAACCTTTTTGGAAGAAAAGTTGCTATTGATGCATCTATGTGTTTGTACCAGTATCTTATTGCAGTTAGACAGCAAGATGGACAGCAGTTGACCAGTGAGGACGGCGAAACAACCTCGCATTTGCTGGGTATGTTCTATCGTACAATTCGTATGATTGAAAACGGTTTGAAACCGGTGTACGTTTTTGATGGTAAGCCACCGGTTTTGAAAGGAGGAGAGTTAGAAAAAAGATTGATGAAGAGACAGGAGGCCGAGAAGCAGATGGCTGAATTAAAGGAAACCGGAACTGCAGAGGAAATGATGAAATTCGAAAAGCGGACGGTGAGAGCCTCGCGTGAACAGAACGCCGAGGCTAAGAAGTTGTTGGAATTGATGGGTGTTCCGTATGTGGATGCACCTTCGGAGGCCGAGGCACAGTGCGCCGAGCTTGCAAGAAGTGGAAAAGTATTTGCGGCCGCTTCCGAAGATATGGACACGTTATGTTACGAGCCCAAGTTTTTGTTGAGGCACTTAACGGTTGCCGAGGCGCGCAAACTCCCGATCGACCAGATCGAATTCTCCGAAGTATTAAAAGGCTTGGGCATGGACAAGTCCACATTCGTGGACATGTGTATATTGCTAGGATGCGACTATTGTGAGACAATCAAAGGTGTGGGCCCAGTTACTGCCTTCAAATTGATCAAGGAGCATGGATCTTTGGATAATATTGTTGACTGGATCAACAACAACCCAGAAAAAACCAAGTATAAAGTACCAGAGAATTGGCCCTACAAAGAAGCTAAAGAGCTTTTCATGAATCCCGAATTGCTCCAAGAAGACGAGATCGACTTCAAATGGGCAGAACCAAATGTCGACGGTCTTGTTGAGTTTATGGTAAAAGAAAAAGGCTTCAACGAAGAAAGAATTCTTAGTGGTGCTGAGAAGTTGAAAAAAAGCCTCAAAGGTGGAGTACAAGGCCGTTTGGATGGGTTCTTTACTGTTGTAAAACTGACTCCCGCCAAACGAAAGGCCGAGCCCAAATCCAAAAATAGCAAGAAAAAGGCCAAGAGGTAAAGGCTTGACCCCAAACACAATATGTAGAACATCCAAGCATAATATACATCCGCTTATCCCTAAATAAACCTCACGGGCCGAAATAGTCATTGCACAAATAATATTTTCTATATCCGACGGCTCTAGTCTCTGGCTTTCTTCTTCTTCTCGGCCTCAGCCTGCTTTTCCTGTTCTATCTCTTCCACATACTCAGAGATCTCCTGAACGGTCAACAGCGCGATATCATTGTTGGGCTTCAACACGGAGATTTCAATGTTTTTGGCGCCTGTCTGAACAACCTCCAACAATGATTTGACTGTCAACTTGATTGTCAGCTTCACGTCAGCTCCTTCTTCGAAGTTTTTCTCCAAAAATTCCTTCACAGTCTTGGCCAGGCGACCAATGGCATGTGCTTTCCAGGAATTATACACCCCACTTGGCTCTGTTTGGTACAACTTGGGCGTGGTGTCGTTGGAATCGAAACCTGCAATCATCGTGGCAATTCCAAATGGACGCACACCACCCGATTGCGTGTATCTTTGCTGCACACCTGCCACATATTTCGTGAGATACTCAATCGAAACAGCGTCTTCCAAATTCAAGCGGTGGGACTGTGCCTCCACACGAGCCTTGTCGATCAAAATACGAGCATCGGCATTCAAACCCGCGAACGTCAATAAAACGTGGTTGTCGACCTTACAAATCTTTGAGGGTGTGATTCTGGGATCTTGTAGTTTCAAAGTGGTACGTTTCTCACATCCAAGCACAACACACTCGGCTCCCTTGACACCCACGGCACATGTGCCTCGTTTTACTGCCTCAGAGGCGTATTCGACTTCTGTTTGTGTTAGTATACTTGCATTCGGAGTGCGCATATGAAATCAGATAATCCACCCGGAAGCGCAAGCGACGAAAGCGTTGCGATCCATTGTCGCTACGTCCATTTTCAACCCTTGGTTGGTTTAAATTCCATGAGATAATAGGGGGTCCTGGGTATTCCAGATTGTAATACTGGGAGAGCTTGTCCTTCGATACACCACGCTGACAGTCACAATCAAGCTGCATTTCAGTTGGTGGTATAAATCAGAACTAACTCAAGTGTAATTGTAGGCACGTAAGAAGGCTTACCACCTCTTGGAGAAAATGACTATATGTGACACCATACGACTGGGCGTTCTTGCAGATTTAAAAAGAAGGGTGAGTTGTGTACATACGGAAAACGTGTCCATCAGGTCTAGTAGTTAGTACATGATACACATTTGGAAATAAAGGAAAAAAAACCATATTTGGGATATTTTTGATCATAGCTACGTCGGGCCAGTTCATATGATATCAAGGCTTAGGACGCAGGCGGTGAGGTTGAAATAAGGAGAGGTAATAGAACATACGAAAAGATTGATAAAGCACTATCGTAACCACTCATTCTAGAGATAAATATCTGAGGATATCGAGTGGATTATGGGGTGGTAGGATGATACTTAGAGAGATAAACGCCTTACTGGTGGCGAGCTGTGAGGTGCGGTTCATCCAAAAGCGTTAAGGGTATGCAGGACACTTTTAGATGGGATTGACCTTGGTGTTAATACAACACTCAGAAATTGATGGATTTCCTTACACGTCTAATTTTTGACGCAAAGGAACGAATAAAAATCATCTTGGCGTATAGGCAGAAAAGAGTGAAAAGATCATGTTTTATCTTTGCCGCAACCTGATTCGATGAAATGTGGGAGCGAAGATATTGTCTCCTTCAACGGGGGCATACAATTGTTGTTCCTAAACCTTATTGTCCGTGAAGACTGGCAATCACCAATAAAAGGTGGTGGCTATATATTCTAATCAACTAGTTTGCATTGATGTCAGAGAAAGCGCTTTTAAAAAGGGCATATCATGGTCTACCGATTTTGCATGTCACGTGATCATGGTCCTTGCATGACCCATCAATAGGTTATATGACAAGACCCTCTAACCCTCTAAAACAAGACACCAACTTGTGTTACCAACGTTTGTGTGGGGCTATATAGCATACAATTTTGTTTGCTCGCTACATTTATCCACACAAAGACTCATTCTCGTATCTCTGATTATGGTTAAACAGCAAAAACCACCAAGGGTCCAGAAAGACCACTATGCCCGTACATCATTTTTGTTCCAGGCCGCACATTTTCACGCCAGTCATGGCAATCCCATCATGTCTCGAATGATGCTGCGCAGTGCTGACTTAGTGGCGAAGCGCACGGTGTTGAGAGTGCTGCCTCATATGAAGCGACTGGTTTGTAAAAAGTGCTCTTCGATCTTAATCCCTGGTCTTACCATGAAGATTGAGGTAGAGAACTTACTGAAATTCCTGGCCATTTCTAGCAAAGCAGACGTTTTAGTGCATAGGTGTCTTGAATGTTATACGATGAAGCGTTTTCCTATAGGTAAGGATCCAAAGTATACTCTACATTGTGATAAGAATGCTCTCTAAAAGATGTCAGAAACAGAAGTGGGCATAACTTGCAGTGGCTTATCGAAGGGAACATAGGATATATGAAACAGTATTTATTTTTCGGGTTACAGGGCTTACTCAGTATTGCTTGCGATTCACTTATCTTTTCAATAATTAGTGTAGACCAATCTCGTCTCGGAAAGCCTTTTTCTCTTTTTTTGAAGGGCAGAATGACAAAAGGAATTGAAATACAGCGATGAGCGTCCTTGTGTCTCGTAAATATTTCATACTCCACATTTCATCGCAACAACTACTGTCTGCGACGTTCCTCAAGACGTCTAGGCGGTTGTACTCGGGCACCAAAAAAGCCGTAGTGGAAACCAACTTCATGCGCAAGAATTTCGCCAAACCCAAGCATGATCCCATTGATAAATGGTAAAACAAGATTGATAGCACCCTTGCGAACAATATCCCATAATGTGAACCTGACGATTGTATTTCCCTTTTCATGTTTATAAGGTAAATACTCTGCATCAGAGTCATTCAACATATCTATTTCCTCGTCCTGAAACTCTTCTTGTAGTTGTTTCTTCAAAGCTGCTTCCAAATTGCGCTCCTCGTCATCTTCAAGGTGGGTTTCGGAGATGATATCATGAAGGTTTTCCACGTCCTCCGCACTTACGATTTCATCAGAGGAAAGCGGGATCGGAGAAGAGAGCACATTCATTTCTGTAAGATGCAGCACATCCAGGACGCTTTCAAACAGCATATTTTTGCAACTGAACCGAAGATAAATATGACTGGTGTTGTTTAATTTATTAGGTCACTTTCTTGTCGGGGTATGACTGCTATACAAGGTCAGGTAAGTGTCACGTGACGAGAACCTGGTTAATGTCCTTGACTGTTCTTTGGGGAGGAGTGGGAGAACAGGAGAATATAAGATGAATAAGATTGTTTGAAATCAAATGATGAACAGTTCTAGTGTCCGTATTCAGTTGTGATTTTATGTTTAATCTAATGTTCCACTCAATTAGAATGCGCGATACTTCTCGTTCATACTGCAAGATAAACGCGCAACCTCTCGGTATGTGTTTTTTTTTTCTATTTTGGATGTGAAGTGTACCTCATCATAATATAGAGGCCAGGGAGATATCGCGGGGCTCTTGAAAAATGACTCCAATTTACTTCACTAAGTCGAGCAGAAATTTGGAGTTTAAGGGTAGTACAGCAAAATTTGAATCTCAATTTTGATTTTATCAAAAGACTACTCGTACTATTGAAAATAACGATATTGTTATCTGTGTCTGTATCTGTATGACCATCTTGATTTTATATATCCTTGTATTGTCTTACGGCATCCAACCATTCATATTCACCATACATCCCTATCTCTATCTTTTTACATCCTCGCGACAGATGAATTTTAGTGCAAATAAAAACAGCATAGCGCAGCCACATAATGTTCTTCATCGATCCAATAATACACAATTATATCTACCGTCTATTCGTTGGCCAAACGACCGTAGTCTATATTAAGTGTCCGCTCAGTTTGTCTTGACACCAACACTCTTGCCCAGTTCTAATCTCTTCTCGGTTAACGCAGCAATCACAGCCGCGCCAACACCTGAACCATCCTCAGCAGGCACAATGACGATAGGGTCTTTTTCATCCTCAGGCCATTCAAAGATGTCACGCAAAGCATGTGCCGCTCTCTCCTTGAAACCAGGATATTTCTCGTACACCGAGCCATCGGCAGCACAGTGAGCGGTCTTGTATCCTCTCTTCTTACAGATCGCAGCAATGCCACAGACTGCTAATCTGGAAGAGCGCTCGCCAATCATCTCGGCCAACACTCTAATGACCTTACGCTCTGGTGCAGTGGTCTGGATACCCAAGGTCTGGAACAACTCAAGAACATCGGACAAATTCTCAAAGGGGTCTTGCTCGATCTGCGAGGGGAAGGACGTATCCATTACATACGGTTCGCGCAAGCGTTGCAAGTCCTGGCCAGCAAAAATCAACTTCTTTTCCTCGGCCAAGTCAAGTAATACCAAGCGCAAGACCTCGCCAAGATAGTAGCCTGAGATCATCTTTTCGAAAGACTGTTGACCAGGTCTAGGCGACTCGGCATCAATCTGAATGTCGTACTTGAGTCTGGGCAAGACAAGATGCTCATTGTCGAACGATCCATATTCGCAGTTGATGGCCATTGGGGTGGAGATATCGACGTCGTCACAAAATCTGCCCTCCAACTTGGGGATGTCTCCACATACATCAAAGTAGGCACCATTGACACCTGTACCGAAAATAAGACCCATCTTCGTCTCCGGATCAGCGTACATAGATGCAACAAGCGTGCCGGTGGTATCGTTAATCAAGGCCACGACCTTCACGGGGACCTGCAACTTCTCGATGGCATTCTGTAACATGGGCACCACGTCATGGCCCTCGACGCCTGGGATGTTGAAGCCCTTGGTCCATCTTTGCAAGACGCCCTCCATGATGTTATCCTGCGAGGCAGGGTAAGAGAAGGTGAAGCCCAAAGGCAAAGGGTGCTCCACGCCATCTGGGAAGAACTCGCTGACAAACTTCTGCAAACATGTGGCAATGAAGCCCCACAACTCATCGGAAGACGCTTCGCGCATGGTCTTGGGAAGAGCATATTTTGATTGGGTGGTATCGAACTTGGAGTCGCCAAGCAACTTAACCAACACAACTCTCAAGTTAGTGCCACCCAAGTCAATAGCTAAGTAGTCGCCGGTCTCTTTGCCAGTGGGGAAGTCAAGCACCCAGCCAGGAATCATGGGGATATTTCCACCTGCTTTTGACAAGCCCTTGTCTAACTCAGAGACGAAATGCTCGGTGATAGATCTCAACTTGTCGCCCGAAACGTGGAACTGTTCTTCCAACGAGTGAACTTCATCGAGGAGTTCCTGAGGCACGTCAGTGAATGTACCCTTTCTGTGCTGTGGAGCCTTAGGACCTAATCTGACCATTATGCTATGATTGTGTTATGTTTATGTGAGATGTTATTGAGAGCGTTGATAGTTTTGGCGACGCCCGGAAATTTTCTACCTTTATAAGGCATGTTGCGCCTCCGCCTCCAACGTGTGCACACCATTAACCGCGTGAAGTGCATTTTCGCCATGGCCGCTTGCACAGTAGCAAAACCTAAAAAAGGAACAAATAATCAGGAATCTCCGAAACCATAATCGTCGAGTTCAATGATGCCGCATGCGTTTTTCAATAAAAAAAAAGTATTGCTCGTATGTAGCTTTGTATCTGACACAAGCCTAAGACTTACTTGGTTGCCATGTGCAGTTTGTCTAAGTATCCACATCTTAACTAATCAGGGTTGATAGCGCCGGCGACTTGTGGGCCGTGCGCCGGAAAAAAATGATTGCAAGTTTCTGGCCGATAGCTTTCCGCACTAGCCGGGTGGACTTCTTCCGCGTCTCCAGGATGGGGTACGATAAATCAAAAAAGAATTAAATCCAAACAAAACTAAACTAAACTGAACAACACAAAGCCTGGGGGAACCTCCATCAAGCTGAAACGATGTAATAAGCAAGTAGTTTGTTGATAAGTACCAAGACCTGGCTTTGTGGCAGTCCCTTTATGTTTTGTTATGTGGTTTTGCAGGCCTGTTCCTGTAGAGTAGACTCCTCTATGCCATCGGGGAAATGAGATTGTGGATCTATCATAGAAAAATGGCATTCGAAGACATTTTTCGAGTCTATTTTCCCCAGCCGGAACCCACTGCATGAATTTAGGGTTAATTCTTGGAGGATGCCGGCTGCACTGAGGCCCGTGGCTGGGATCGAATGGAAACCTGTGGCTGCGTGTGCAGTACCTGGAAAATATCAAGGAGGATTTGACTTTCTTTGCTCATGCATTGGGCACCGTGCTTATTACACGAGGTCGTTCTCACTTCGCATGACGCAAGCAGCCAGGATATGCCTTTGGTGTGTCTTAAAAACAGCTGCTAGTATGCGAAGATCAACGGCATGTACCGCTCGGTTCAGAAAAACCTTTGGTACTTCAGCTGGAGCATTCTTAAACGGAGACCTGCTCCTTGAAAAAGTGCCTATCCATCAACAGTCGTAGAATGAAAAGTTTGGGAAAAGGAACAGTTCCATCAAGGCGTGAGCTTGTACAGAGCTGCCTGCCGGCTTCGATCTTGGTGCAAGGTTAGTGGTTGTTTCGATACCTTTCTGTCTGCCTCGTATTGCCTGCTAGTCTTACAAGTTACCAATCAAAGTCACACTTTCTTCTTCTTCTTCTTCTTCTTCTTCTGCCCCTCTTGGTTTATCTCCCTTTCCCGGATGTAGAAGTTGACTCCTCGTCCAAGAAGACTTGTAAGAGCAGGAGGGTACGCGGTCCTAGTCACTACATTCTGGCGAAAGCCCGGTAAAGCTTGTGCATGGCGTTTCAACACCCACACCTCCACGAACCCGCGAGTACAGATGGTCCTACCATAATTTCTTTGTTACGACGTCGAAGTCACTCATTTTCTTGCTTACTTCGCCTAGGCTGTCGCTGACTTCCAGAACGTAGTCATTTAGTTCATCGAAGTCACGGGACTGGGCGGTATCGAGGGTCGGGGCGGCGGCGCCGGAGAAAAACTCGTTCATGCGTTTCCTCGTGCGTTCTTGTTGCTGAAGGATCCCGTCCTCGTCAACCGTCACTGTCTCAGAGTCGTGTTTTGCCAGTTGGCGCCGCCGCTCGCGAGCCTGGTCAATCTGCACGCGGTGCCTCGCCATTACTTCGAGGAGTCGCAGCTGCGAGCTTTTGAGCTCGGCCAAAGAGATCGAGAAGTCCTCGTTGAAGAACCCGCCCGTGCGGTCGACCTCATCGGCCATGGCTTTGACGTCGTCCAAGACGTCGATCTGTGTCCAGAGCTTATCCAGGATTGCCACGCTTGCCCGTGCCATCGGAAGCGAGTCGTTTGTGAGGTTGTGAGTGGGAAAAGACACTTCTGAAGCCGCTGCCAGACCACTACTATGTATCTGGGGAGTTTCTGCTACGCATTCTGTGGAAAGCAGGCTGGATAGTGACATGGTTAGGGGCAGCTAGGAGAGTGAGAAGAAGGGGGGAAGGAGCGGTGGAGATAGTCTCGGACAATGGTTCAGTGGCGAACCGGGGTGTAGGGTGCACGGAAGTGGGGGGGAGCAGAACGAGAACCAAAATCTGGTTTTACCGAGGAAGTGCCCCCAGTATGTAGTATGGAGTATTGAGAGTGCGCCTGGGGTAAGTATGTAGTATATAGTATGTAGATGCTCTGGCTCAAGCGCGCATGCCTCACACTGTCCGGGCCGCGGGCCGGGTACTATCATAGGGCCTGCCACCAAAGGACCAGTCAATAAAGGACCAGTCAATTAAGGACCAGTCCGTAAGAGACCACACGATTCCTTTCTTTTTTCCGGTCTCCTCTTTGGACCATCAGTTATCCCTCTTTTATCCTTCTTTTCTCAATTATTTAATTCCTCAATTACTTCAGTTCTAATCCTTCGTCTTTGGCCATACAGCCACGACGTTGGGGTACATAGATTTTGCACACGTCCAGTAGGCCCAGTGCCCCTCAATGCGCAGTGGCACCAGGCCCTAGGCCCTAGAGCCGGTGTGTGTGTGCGCGCACCCCAGACTGGAACAGCACCTATACTTCAATCCTAATATTCTAGGCCCCATTTACGTGGATCTCCTCTTGCCCCTCCTCTCCCCCAAGTCCACGCTTCCGACTACTGCTGCGCCTTGCAGTCGAGCCCAAGCTCATTCACGCCCACCCACCCCCCCAGGAAATCGAAAACCTCCTGTTGTTGTCGCGCAATGTCTGCCCTGCCACAGGACACGCCGCCTCCAGCACGCACATGGAGAAAGCTCCTATATCTCCGGCAGCTGTTCCCCGACAACTACACCCACAACTCATTCTTGGATCAGCTCAAGAGAAACACTACAGTGGCGCAGTACTCCTATGTGAAGTTGTGGAACGACTTTTCGCTCGTGGCGCTATACGGACTGCTTTTGCTTCTCGCCAACGTGAACTTCTCCGCCATATACTCGTCCTTGTGGGGCGCCCGCATCCCTACAGTTGTGTCTTCGTGCGTTTCCTTGGGCTTGCTTGCAGCCGACTCCAGCACCGCGTCCGCGCGCCGTGAGTTGAAGCTGTATGCTGTAATCACAGTGCTCTTGCTCATCTTCTCCCCGACGCTCCGGTCTCTCACCCAGTCCTCATCTCTGGACTCCATCTGGGCGCTCTCCTTCATTCTTACCTGTGTGAACGTCGTCTATCACGACTATGGGCTTAGCTTGGCCTCCCCATACAAGTCGGTGGTCTCCACCAACCTCTCGTTCGCCAACGCCATTGTTCTAGCATCGCGCCTCCCACTGTCAATGGCGGCGTTTTCGTACCTCGTGTTCTCGCTCGAAGTCTGCGTGCTCATGCCTGTGTTCGACTTTCGCTTGCGCCAAAA
Organism: Metschnikowia krissii; assembly: GCA_030561945.1. NCBI lineage: Eukaryota > Fungi > Ascomycota > Pichiomycetes > Serinales > Metschnikowiaceae > Metschnikowia > Metschnikowia krissii. The sequence continues at coordinate 69,344 of JAKTYP010000064.1, read as the reverse complement.
ATCCCCACGCGTACATTATTGGGGCATGTGCGTGGTCAGCGTGCTTGTGTTGTCCATGTTGTACATCGTCCACGGCCCCGTATTTGCTACCGGCTACCTCATCAGCGTGGTGTTTGTGCTGTTTGGACTCCCTCTGTACTTTTTGTTCTTACAGAAGTACAAAAACGAGCTACAAGGTCCCTGGGATAAGGCCAACCCTATTTTTCGCTCAGCCCCATGACTGCCCTTTATTTGTTTCCCTGCAAACAGTTATTCTTCTTGCGAAAGCCTGGAAAAGGCCTCGTAGCTCTAGGATTATTAATCATCATACTGCTTCCTAGACCAGCAGTGACTGCTGGATAGTTTGAATGACCCGGGCTCAAGTTTGTTCGTGTTCCTTTGTTCTTTGTGACCCACCAATTACTCATTACGCCCGCTAACACGACCTGATTTCGGTGAAATTTTGGCGCTCTGGATATGCTAGGTCCACTCGTATAATCGAAGCAATGAGAACTCGTTCAAGCCGTTTCAAATCATTCATGTCCCATGTACCTCGATGTCTGTCTCGCTCACATCACCGACGTGTATATGTATGCACAAACGTGGCACCACAATCGCTTCTGTGGGTCTACCTATCTGTTACATGGCCTAGAAATATCAAACACATAGTATGATAACACTGGTACCTCATGCGGGAAGCAGGCGCAACATTCGCGACAAGGTATTTCGCACCCATTTAACCCCAGTTCGCAGTTCACGGCAATCGCACCACCGGAACGATGAGTGGGAAGAAAAAGGATACTACTAAACCCAAGAAATATATAGGTCGATTTTTTTTTCTATTTTTCTTTCTTTTCTATGTTCGTTTCTCTAACCCTGCCCAAAGATTTCCGATCGGTTTGTGTGATGGACCTTTAGGATTTGGGTCTTTCGTGTACCAGCAGATATAGATTTGCCGAGGAATCTGCATCTAGCCAATCCGTCAACTCCTAAACTCAAACGACTCTATGTGCTCTCGAAAACTCGTCTCTTAAGATCGGTTGAGGATATGTCTTTTGAAAAGCCTGCTCTGTGCACATCTAAGGTTTTTTTTTTTTGGACACACCGATTTGTGTGTTAGAAAAAAACGTACGATGAGAGTTCTGGAACCACCCAAAGTTATTTTGCCAGGAGTGTAGTAGTGCCAAAGACCTCATGCGACCCCGCAAAGCGCGGCCTCTACAGGCACCAGATCCAACCAAGGTAATATGACAAGACCACAACTAATTGAATATAAGTTTTATTACTGACCTGCGGTTTTCCAAGCCCATGAGTATTGTATTTTAGAAATAAGGAATAAATAAAAGCAGAATCAGAGAAAAGAAGAAGGAAAAAAGAAAAAAAAACATAAGAATAAAGTAAAGGATAAGAAGAAGAATCCCCCCCCCAACAATGTCGAATGAACTCGCGGTTTTGAACAAAGGATGATCTAAGATGTCACCACAACAACACCAAAAACAATAGAAAGCCAGTCAACCCCCATAAACAACCCCAAATTGAAATAAATTTCTTCGCAACAAACACAAATGCCACATATCAAGCTTCTTTTGTCGCCGCCGGTGTGACCCACCACCACTTCCCATCGTGGCCTTGTGGGTCGTGCGCGCGACCCAGAATTCTCTGCAAAAGCAACTCGCAAAACATCAACCTTGGCCCTCGCATTTTATCAAAAAATACATCCACATCGTCCTTCTTTCTGCAAGGGACTGCGGCCATACAACTGACTCTGTATCATTGCAGCCTCATACGCCCCGTCTCTTTGCAAGTGAAGCAGCTGTCTTCCGAGTTAGCCAAGCACACGCGCAACCGACGCCCATAGAAATGGCACTGAACCCCACACCAACACCCCAAACACAACAGCCGCCGTCCGTGGCGCCCAAAGCCAGTGCTGCGAGTCCCGCTGCAAATACTGGCACCAGTATGGGAGCGGCGCCGGCGCCGGCACCGCCCGGGCAGCCGCCCAAACAGGCACCACCAAGAAACGGCCAGCAACAGTACACACAGGCAGATCTCAATCGTATTGTCATGGAATACCTCAACAAAAAAGGCTTCCACAAAACGGAGGCAATGTTTCGGATGGAGAGTCTGAATCTGGCGACGCCTGCTGTGCCTGCAGCAACGCCGGCGGTGACACCCATGGCTGGGCCAGGAGAGATTCTGCGGCCCGCAACAGGCGGCACTGGACGTTACCCACGCCTGGAAAGCGAACTACGTGACTTACGTGAGCGTGTGCTTGCCACTGAGCGTGAGTTGCGTGAAACCAAGGACCGCGAGCTGCACATGGCCAAAGAGCGTGAGCTCCGTCAGTTACGTGATGAGGAGGAGCGCTACCGCCGCGAAAATGACCCGGAGAACTATGCGCGCGCCTATCGGGTCTTGCGTGGCTGGGCAGAGACGTCGTTGGACTTGTACAAGCCCGAGTTGGCGCGCTTGATGTACCCGTTGTTCGTACATTGTTACCTCGAGCTCGTGGCCAAGGGCCACGTACAAGAGGCCAAGAGCTTCTATGATAAGTTCTCCGCCGACCACATCATCCTTCATGGCGTCGAGGTCCGCAAGTTGGGCGGCATTGCGTTGCCGGAACATCTTCGGGAAAACCCGTTGGCGCAGGCGTACCGCGGCAACAAGTACCGTATCCTCGTGTCCAAAACGACGATGAACTTATTGCTCTATTTTCTCCATGAGAATGAGGCCGTTGGAGGCGCTGTCTTGATCCGCATTATAAATCAGTACCTCAACCCAATCATCTCCTCCACCAAGCCTGACCGTATCGCAAGAGAGGGCGAGGCTGATCCTGCAGAGGGTATCCCAGGGTACCTTGCCAGTACAAATGAAGTTGATAAATTCAACGAACAGAGTGTATCCTTAGGTAAAATGCCCTTAGAGCCTGATGTGGAGCGGGAACTCGAGGCCGAGTTAAAAGTGAAAGACGAACTGTCTCCACCAGTAAACGGTAAAACACTTCTTCAGGAATTCAACGACATGAATGCGCCTGAAAAGGACTCCCCGGCTCCAGAGTCTCTCCCATTGCCCATGAAAGACGCCAGCGACATAAAGCGCATGATCTTGGCCGTGGAGGATTCGCGTTCAAAGATCAAATTGGGCGCCATCCAGGCCAGCGCGCCGTCTGTCTGCATGTACACTTTTCACAACACGAACAATGACCTCACGTGTCTAGAATTTAACGAAGACTCAAACTTGGCGGCGGGTGGATTTCAGGACAGTTACATCAAGCTCTGGAGCCTTGATGGGCGCCCGTTGAAGTCATTATTGAAGCGTGATCCACACAACAACGATAACTCCCGCAAATTAATTGGTCACAGTGGCCCGGTTTACAGTATGTCTTTTTCTCCAGACAATAAGTACTTGGTTTCTGCCTCAGAAGACAAAACAGTTAGGCTCTGGTCCCTCGATACATATACCGCTCTTGTATCCTATAAAGGCCATAACCTGCCTGTGTGGGATGTGAAGTTCTCGCCTTTAGGACACTATTTTGCAACTGCGTCGCATGACCAAACTGCAAGACTCTGGGCTACGGATCATATATACCCCTTGCGTATCTTTGCTGGTCACATCAATGACGTCGACTGCGTCGAATTTCACCCAAATTCTAATTACGTGTTTACCGGTCTGTCCGATAAAACATGTCGGATGTGGGACGTTCAGACAGGAAACGCCGTGCGTATTTTCATGGGCCACACTGGTGCTATCAACTGCATAGCTGTATCACCCGACGGAAGATGGCTTGCTAGTGCTGGCGAAGACAGTGTTATAAACATTTGGGATATTGGTTCAGGGCGGAGGATGAAGACCATGAGGGGGCATGGTAGAAACTCTATTTATTCCTTAACCTTCTCTCGTGATGGAAGCGTGCTTGTTAGCGGGGGTGCAGACAATACTGTACGTGTCTGGGATGTCAAGCGTAATACACCAGACTCGGGCCCATTGCCTGAAGATGTTTTCGGTGACTATAATGATGGACAAAATGGCATTTCTAATACCAGCGAAGGCTCAAAAAAGCCCACTGAGAAGGTGAACAGAAAAGAAATCATTGCTACACCTGATCACTTAACATCTTACTTCACGAAAAAGACGCCGGTATACAAAGTACATTTTTCAAGACGAAATTTGTGTCTTGCGGGAGGAGCACTAATGCCTTAGATGATGCGTCGAAAAAATTGCTCACTCAGAATCGGAGCCGAGAATTCGAACATAATTTAGGTACTTATTTTGAGACTATATCACATTCAAGTGTGCGAACTCAAATGCCATTTTAACACTCCTATGATAATTTTGGCAAGTATGCTGGCGCAACCATGCTTCATGTACCCTTTTAACTAATCATTAGAAGGAGCAGCCGCAAAAATAAAAGAATAGCAAGTATTGATTTGCCAAATAGCATCTTTAATTACATTTTTACATCAGCATTTAGTATGTTCTTCTATCTTCAAGAAACGATGTGAGTATGTAGTACATGCTATTATCATATACGTTCTTTGTGCCAAAAGTAATATATTATGATACCATTGTTTCGCGATTTGTTCATGTCTTTGGGATAAAATACCCTAAAAATAACTTCAATAAAATATTTAGAAGTATTTCAAGTCTCGAGTATCGTTCACATCAATTTAATTCAATCAAGTAGCAGATGCCTTACAGTATAATTCAGGACATTGCTAATAGATTTTATTGATATCACATCTGAAGCGTGTCTGCATAGAAGTTCTAAACCAACACAACAACTGCCAAAACTTGAAGCGAATATGGGTATTCATGGCGATATAAACGTAAGGAATATCCATTATACAACGAAATACATCTTTGCAAACCAGATTTTTTCAAGATGATGTCTCACGAGTAATTTTTCACAGCGTCAGAAATTGTATTTCGTGAATAAAAATGGAAAATGTAACAAAACATGACATGACATTCAGGAACAACACAAATGAATAATGGTGTACAAACACCTACTGCCATGCATAACGGTAAAGAAACTTTAACTTCACTTTACCGTGGTACATTGAGATGGTTCAGTCATTTGAAGCATTATGTAATGTAAGTTTCCCAAGAAATGGTCCAGACACTCCGGGGGAATATTTTGTTTTATGGAATTGCCTGAATTCACATTTCCATGATATTCGGAATACAAATCGGCAACATCAGAGATGAAAAGATGCAAATTCCGGTTTAAGAGTGTTAGACCACGCTCGAATCGTATATTTCGAGGGTGCTTTTTCCGGTCGGCTACTGTGATACCATCGGAAAGCATTTCCAGTTGATCCGAATCGTAGAAAAGAGGGTAATTGACTGTTTTAGAAACATGCATCTTTGCAGGGACATTCTGATTATTGGCAATTACTTGTTGCACCGATAGATGTTCAGTCAAAAAGCTTTGCGATCCAGCATACGTCATTTCGTATTTCAAGGAGACGCCCACAATCGACGAGAGTAAATTCAATAGAGCAACGATTTCAGAAAGTCCGGAGTTTACACAATCGACCAGCGAGAAGTAGTCCAGGGCTGCGCTACCCAGTGTGCCCAGAAGTGCAGCATCTCGTAGTCTTGGATTTTCGTTATAGCAAACGCTGAGAATTTCCGCAATAGAAGATGGAAATTCTATGCCTGAGATGGAATGATGGGCGGAGTCTTCCACCTTTTGGATGGGAAATGCGTGGATCATTTCGGAGACAATGCGATGAGTGGAAGAAAGAATGTGAGGGTAGACCGAGTTTTCTAGGGATTCCCATAAGGGAGCCACTTGAAAGGACACAATTGAGAGTTTTTCTTCGAATAATGCTTTATAAGAAGGAAAATCAGTCTCTACTAGCTGGGCCATTTTCTTCACACAGCTACGCGTAGAGAAAATGCGAGATTCTAGGGTTTCGTTCGCCGTTTCTTGCTGTGCAATAAGCCTGTTTAATTCTGCGAGTGAATGTATCAACCGCACCTGCTCTTCATTAACCGAAACTGTTTGGTGCATGTGGTGATCGATCTCGGCAGACGTGATACACTTGATTGCATCAAAGTCTCGGATGCCCACAGCAAGACTGCGTATATGTCGCATGTCGTCAAGACTATACGAGAGTTTGGGTTGTCTTTCTCGTTGAGTCGACATGTATGGTGTTTTTTTTTCGGCTGTCATATGTTCAGCGTACGTATCCTTTAGATGGGCTCGTAAGCAGTACTCGTTGGTGCCAAAACTCCATAATATGGCATTTTTGGTAAACGCAGCAGACCCATATTGTTTATGTGCTTCTGTGGAAACCGAAACGAGGTTTCGCAAGTCCAATTCAAGGCGATATAAAGGTCTGAACCGAGTTCTTTTTTCTGGTGTGGAAACCCATACCTCGAAACAGACACAAAAGCTTTGCTGCGGTATCGAAGGTAGCGAGACCGAGCCGAAATTCAAAGTTGAATTTGCAGGTATGTTTTCGCTTACATACAAAAGATTCGATGTGTCATTGGGAATGGGCCTCTGTGAAGATGTATCGCACGTACTGGGGTTTATCAGTTTATTTTTCTCGTACGTATAGTGAAGGGTGAAGAAAGCCAGTACATAAGAAGACAGATCCCCCGTTCGTAGATCGACATTCACAAGCCTGATGTGTGTGAGGTTCGGAAGACACGGTCCAGCCATCGGCTATAAGATTCCTTCGTCGAAGCGTAGGCAAAATCTGTTGTGGATTTCAGCCGAAGTTCTGGGAGTGTGTAGAAACACTGTCGCTACTGATTGAAGGTCAATTGCCCTTCCAGACCCGTACATGTGAGATGACGGACCCGTGCATAATCGAACGAGCAGTATAAGGTTGATTAGGATGGAGCGAGAGAGTATCAATATAAATATTTCATGACCATTCAAATGAATACGACTTATCGATATAATGATAAATGTCAGTGTTTCATCGTGTTTTCAGCAGTTCCTATGCCACAAATTCCTTCAATATTTGTGAATATATTTATTTTAGGAAATCTTATTATTTTATTATTCGTGATTAAAGAGGGAAGTTTACAAAGTTCCGAAAATCGGGTCACGAGCCTAAACAAAAGTCGACTTCAATATACGTTTATAGAAAAAAAACACATAACATGACTCATATTTCATACTCCCAGAACATTTGGATTTATAAGTGTTTTTTTTCTTGTATAAACCTTTCGGGTTATGGTCTGACTAAAAACAAGCCCTTAGCCGAATTCGCTAAAAAGATATCTGTGCACACCCATGGTAACTCTTGATTGCGCAGCGAGATTGGAATCAGACCGGCAAACATCGGCAAACCATCTATTCAATAAACAAACAAACAAACGAAACAAAAAACAGCCACGGCTCAGTTTCCATTCGTGTTTGACAGAAGTGTGTTCTGAGTGTTGGACTCGTCGTACATGAGTCACCCGGGCGAATCAACATTTGTTTTGCTCGGCTTGACCAAGATATAGATGGCCTCATTTTCCCGCCAAATACCACGAACGCCACATTTTCACCCCCTGAGACAGCGCCAGAATAACCACAATGCCGCCTGCTCGCTTTGTTGTGTGCCTCGCACACTTCTGTGAGATCCACGGCCCATCCACCATTCTATGTACACAACGACAAACAACCACTGGCCCAATGCTGTCGTCCATGCTCTCCCTGTGCGAGAGTTGTGCGCTCATACTACCCAACGATGCCACCAGTATTGTCACTGATATAGCAGTGTCTTCTATGGACCCGGGATTTGTGTCAGATTCAAAATTGCGGCATAACGAATCTTTACAAGGCGGATCGAGACAGTCGACACAAGAGACACTGGGACTGGCTTCGGACTGTTATGTTTCCACCAAATACCCGCAGTCGTCAAGGCTATATACGTCGCTTATGAAACTTGTAATGAAATGCCTTTCAGTGGAAGCCACTGCGGATCCGCTGAAACCGCTATTTTACGGCGACTCCACGAATGGGTTCTGTCTCAGCAAAGTCTTCAGTATTCCAGATCTCCATGCACGAGGAGCAGAACGGAAGTATGCATTCCTTGTCTTGTGCGATTCAGAAACCCAGCTCTTGACACGGTGGCATTTTGTCTCAACGTACATCTCGGAAATGATTGCGTCTTTGCAGACAAAAGTCGAGACAGTGAGGGAGCAGGCAAAGAAAGAAAGTCTTGACAACGAGCGGTATTTGCGCCGACTGAAAAATATACCTCGAAGCCTCGTTGAGTTGGCAAGTGACAAAGATTTATTCGTGCGCCTACATCTCTGTGGAATCGAGCTACTTCGTGACGTTGGTTGATGGTATGCCTTTATTTTTCCGATTACAGTTCTGAAATACAACCAACAGGTTGGCTTAATCATTATTGCAACCATTACTTTCCCTCCAAACATTCATGTTGTTTTCTAGGATAGAGACAAAAAGAGGGCATGGCAACATAATAGATAGACATCGACTAGGGCCTAATGCTCTTGAAGTTTACCTCGTTTTTACTGTATACTATTCAATATCAATCCTAACTTTGAGTCTGTTGGGTTATTCATAATCACAAAGCAAATGTCATTTTTATTATATGAAAGAAATTTCATTAGAAAAATAGTCCATGTCACCCTCCCCCCGTATGAATGGACATTGGTTCGCGTATTCCCGTTAGCCTGCCTCTGTGCACTCATCATGTAGATATCGTAAGCATACATCTTTCGGTCCAGTAATCCATTTTATATACAGTGAGGGCCGTGTCATATTGGCTTTTACACTCATAACTAACTTCAATTAATATGGCTTTTTGGGGCCCTTCTGGTCATGGTCTCAGTCTCGCCGTATTCGTGGCTTTGGTACTGACATTAGTCTACGTAGCACGCGTGGTCTATGGCTCATTCGGTGATTTAATAACAAATATTGATGCCGCTGATTTCTGGCAGGATGTGCATTCAGAATTAGGCTTGTCTTCACTTTGTATTGATACCTGTAATTCTAGGGCTGATTCAAAAAATTCCGGCGAATCTTTAAACGCCATCTGTAAAGATGACGAACATGACCCTCGACTTATACCAGCATTATGGATCAGTCATATCCATCAGGAAATATACGAATTCCAGCACGTTAGCAGTATGACTGGGATTCAACTTCAGTGGGTCTCAGGTCTTCCTTTCCTGTGGGCTTCTTTCATGGGTCTATGTACCAACCAGCAATTCCTCTCAATTTCTAATTATTTTACAAATTGCCTGACGCTCTTTCCAGAACACGGAAATTTCTCAGCAATTTCTAAATTATGCACAACATCTGATATTTACGAAAGAAAAGTGCCCCTCAAAGTTTTGGGTCCTTTCGATAATCCACTCTCTGAGGAAACGAGGAAGTATGTTGCCGCTAACTATTTGTACCACAGCATGGATGTGCCGTCAAATATAGGGTTTTTGGGACTAGAATCTGAAAAAACGTCGTTTTCTCTTGCGATATTCAATGTCACCCCCGCCAATGGCAGGGACGTATTGACCAACATGAAGCAGGAATACGTAAAACAATATCCCGAGTCCAAATACATATCTATCCGGGGTCAATTACTGTTAATCAAACGTACACTAGATGGCAATAATGCTGAAGATGTGGAAACTCAAAATTCATCCTCACATAATCTTGGTGTAAACGCAAAAACAATTCTTTCGGTGACTGAGTTTGATCCCAGTGTATACAACTCAACTCACAAGGATACAGTGTTTCTGAGCAAATACTTTCACGAGGCCGTTCTTGCCAACTGTCACACTGGATTTCACTATGATTGGAGGTTTTTTAAAACAGCACAATATTCTAAATACGAGCGTATTGTTGTTCTTCACCGGCTCGCCAAAGCGTGGCTCCGTTTCTCTCGTCTAGCTAAGTTGAAGACATGGCTTGCACATGGAACTCTACTTGGCTGGTACTGGAACGGCATGAGTTTACCATGGGACCAAGACATAGATGTGCAAATGACTTATGAAAGCATACATAAAATGGCCCAATTGTATAATCAAACTTTGATTATCGACTTCACAGACGACCCTAATATTGCTGGAGTTCATCTGTATTTTATCGACGTGAGTCCACACTACAATAAAAGGGATGATGAAGAAGGTAATAATGTGATAGACGCAAGGTTCATTGATACAGACACAGGTATGTACGTTGATGTGACAGCATTAGCTATCAGTGCAAACTTACAATTTGGAAAGGCACATGGCAAGTCCCAACATAAACAAAAACTTCATAAGGCTTTCCGATCTGACTACACCGATCTTATCAGATCGGCAGAATTGAGCCAGTGTAACATGATGGCCCACATCCATGATGTACTTGAGGCCCAGGAAAATGAGTCTTTGAAGAACCGTACGTTGTACAATTGCAAGGACTTGCACTTTTATCGACTCGAAGAGCTAGCACCACTCCAACAAACTTCCTTTGAAGGGGAGATTGCATTTGTACCAAATTATTTTAGGGCAATCCTTCAACGAGAGTACCCAAAAGGCCTTACGTCGCGGGTCTATAACGATTGGGTTTATCGCCCTCACTTTGGGGTATGGACGCTACTTTCGAGATATAACAACGATATGCATGGGTATGAGTGTCTGGACCAAAACATGATGTTGGAAAAAAATTTCACTAGTCTGTACCGTCTCAGAAAAGAGCATTGGTTTGACCCCATTCGGTCAGTACCACGGGTGGATCCGTATATTATTCGGAGAAATAAAGTCTTGAGGTCTCAGGGAAAACGCAAGAGTTGCCCATCAGTGACTTGAAATAACCCGCATCAAAGCGTTGAAAGTCTAGAGATACTGTCGCTTTCATAGCGACGCGTTACGGTTGCCCTTTGAAATCTCCGAGCCGAATCTCAGCAAAGGCCAGATAATGCATGTAACTTTCCCCACCACGAGGCCCTGACTGATGGGTCCGAAACTGTTAGAGTCAATCGAATGAAAAGCATTGTCGCCTTCCACCCAGAGATGGTTGCGTGGTATGAGTGCCTGTTTCTTGGGATATGAGCTATCACGAGGAACTACAACGTCACCTTGTATGCCCACCACACGCTTGGTGACGAGTTTTTCAGGATTTTCCGGTGAGCGAAACATCACAACATCACCTCTTTCGAGAGAAGTGGGCGTTTTCAAATTGTATTTACGAATAAGCACCACATCTTTAACTGTAGTCTCTGTGCCTGGATTGAATGTGGGGGACATTGAGCGGCCTGAAACCTGGCACGGCAGGTATCCATGGTCGAAAATGGTGAATGCCACCGGGAGCCATGTGACTGCCGCTAGTGTTCTTTTAAGGTATGGATGAATAAAGAAACCCATATGTGAATATTGAGATGTGATATTTTAATGTATTGTGGTGGAAAAGTCTCACCTCTCTGAAGGTGCAGAACCTTAAGTGGTGCGCTCAGTTTGGTCGGTACAGGCAGGTATTGGCCCTGGTCAAATTGCAATTGAATAAAAAAGAAAATCTGCGCCTGGATTCAGCCATAGATCTGGTTTTTCTTTCTTGTGTTACACATTCTGGTCAGGCATTTTTCATTTCCCATTATTGCATTTCGTGGACCACGTGACACTAAATGTAAAATGTGCCATCGAATGAAAAGACGTAGATGATCAACTACTGTAAAGATGATACTATGAATCCTGTTACAACATAGATTTGTCTTGTGAACTATTTATTGTTTTTTTTGAAACACATATATGGTTACAATCAACAACTTTCATATACCAAGTGATTAAATAGAAACACTCAAGTATCGATCTTTTAATGTAAAGCCTGAGAAATCTCGATATTGTATATAATGCCTTGTGTACAAATAACATTGAATGTATATTCATATGCGAGAAGGTAGCGATATCTTACAGCAACAAAAAAACAAGTGTCTATCATTAAAGAGAAGCGCCAGTCCTAGTGCTATTTCCCATTTCTTCTGAGGAAATTTATCTGGAATAAACTCTTCCTCTTCCTTTTCCTTCATCTTCTGGACTTTTTTTCTTAATTCTATTTGGTTCACCGAGTACACAGGTACTGAAATCCAATATGTTTCAACGGTTTGACGTCCAACCTAGGATTTCAATCAACATTGTCAGGCCTTGGGTACAAATTTGGTGTATTCCCTGACTGCATTCTCGGGTGGGCCCACCTTGGGCATCCTGCCCCAAATACCTTGTCGGAGAAGCGTGCATTTGAGCAAATGCATTGCATAACCAGCCAGCGAGACGGTGTTACCAAGCTGTTATTGGAGAAACCACTACATGGCGCCTTTGACCAAGTATAATGTGGTGCCGCTGGTAATGGTCGCATTGACCTTTGCGCTCGCAGGAAGAAGGAACGGCGTGTCTTTCTCAGCCTTGAAAAGATTCAAACGTTCCTCGCTCTGCCGCGTGGCATTGTTATTGTTAATGATGTTCATTGTTTCTGCAATGGCATCAAGGGCCCGGCCGACAGACCATGTTTTCAGTATCCACACCGGCTTACGCTCGGTCTCTACGGAAATTTTGTCGAAGTCTTCCTCGTTGCGGTTTACAAAGAGCACCCAGACGTATACACGATCTGCTGGGCCTATAGATGCGGGGCCCTTGGCTGATTTTTTGATTTTGGCGACTTCGACCGTGACGCTGGCAGGCTTGTTGGTCAGCTTGCCAAAAAATAGGCCGGTCCTCTTCTTGCTTTCACGCTTGAGTTTCTGTAAATGAAGGAACTTGGTGAGTTTCATGAGAGGCGTTCTTTTGTCTTGTGTCTTGATCGGCGACCGCGCCATCAGCGCGTCAAGAGACTTCTGATGCTTTGCTCGGTCAGGAAATAGCGACGCTGCAGTGGGTCCATCGAAAGTTTTACTACCTAGCACTTTTCTTGACAGGGATTCCTGGGGTTGGCCGGCACATTTGTGGATATCGGTAGTACGGTGGGCAGAGCAATAGGTGCCATTACAAAACTCGCAATGAAAGGGTAGGAAATCCAAGCGGTTGCAGAATGAGCAGTTCTTGCCCAAGTTCAAGATGCCCTGATTATCCAGGGCCTGTTTGAGCTTGCTCATGAATAGGTGGTGTGTAGAAGTCTCGTTTCCAAGAGGTTCCCCATTTGTGGAGAAGGTGGAGGATGACATTTTTTGATGGCGCGCCTGTGATACTGCGCGTAGGGATTTGCGAAGCTGGGATGGTAATACTAGCAGAAGAAAAAAAACGGTTGCCGGAAGAAGTTCAGATAAGCCCGCTTGGTTCTTGAGGAGAGTGGTTCAGCAAAGAATCTGATGAGGTTATGACACTGTCGATCTGGCGAAGAGGTGGCGAAACCTTGACAAAACGCTTGTTTATTAGAAGGTTGTAGTAGTGCTCGTGCCAACTATTAGGGCTCTCGGTTTTGAATGTGTAGTGAAAGATAAAGAATTGGCGCACGTGAGGGGCTTGTTGATAAGACGTGGTTCGATATACGGAGCAGTTGGTGGGCACTTTCTATCTGTCGAAATGGCCCATCATCACATGTCCTGTTCTTGCTATTCTCTCTCTCTTTTTATACCTTAAGTGTGCATGCGTAATTTGCCTCTGGCCATTCTGGCTCGCCTTCCGTGCGCGAAATGGGTGCAAAAAATATCACCCATGCTTACTAAGCCTCAAAAGAACAAAATAGAAGTATCTATGGCCCAGCTCGTGTCACGGTATATCTATGCCATATAGCTTTGACGCCATTGTGCAAATAGAAATATACTTTGAAGGTCAGACTGAATGTTTATGCTGATTTCTCTGCAAGCCCCTGAGCAATTGATTTTGGACTCCAGAAAACACTCGTACGTGCCCTGCGGGAATGTATCGAGAACTAGAAGCCCAGAGCATATGTGACTTGAATCTTTCACCGTGAAAATCTCACACTTGGTTATGGTGAATAGAAAATCGCGTGAGGTACATATTACAAGACACGTATACTGGTATCTCCAATGTGCACATCGGCGCTTTTGGCCGCACCCTCTCACTCCCCAAATAATTGTTCCCCGTCGATGTTTGCCCTACTCATCCAATATACCGCTGAATCTCTGGGTATGAGATCAACAACTAAAGAAAAATCCTGGAAATCATTCCCAAAAACAACCCCTGTTTTGTTGTGAAATGATCCTGGACTCTGACCACTGATAATCAACGGGCACCAGAACTAGCGCGCAATTTCGCGCACGCATCTCATCGCACCAGGCGGCCTGGGGTGAATAAAATGGAATAGCACGCCTTGAATTTCGCCGGCTTCCCTCCATAGGCTGAAGAGATACTTTTGTAGAACGGCAAAGAAACAAATACACGCAGACAGACAAATCTGAACACGAGTCTCAACACAATGTACGACATCAACGTTCCGTGGCCAGGCTCAGGATATGCTGTTGAACCTTCCATCACCCAGCTCACCAACTTCCATAATACCATAGCCATGCTCCATTCATTTGGATACAACTATCTCGTGGTCAATTTTATGGTTGATGAGCACGTGAAAATCCCGGCAAACCTGCCTCACAAGCTCAACCCGATGCCGATGGCCGAGCTTCGAAAACGGTTCCTGGGGTTCCCCGGGCTCCATTTGTTCTCAAGAATCACCATGGTTGTGTCAGATCCAGCAAAAACACAGAGCATCCTGAAGATCAACAACACAGGGGCGTTCGATATTGTAGCCGTCCAACCCACAACAGAAAAGGCGCTCCAGCTCTCCGTGACCAATCTCGACATCGACCTTGTATCGTTGCCCATGGCCACCAGATTACCGTTTTTCTTGAAACATAAGACCGTGGGCCAGGCCTTATCCAAGGGCATCAAGTTCGAAATCTGCTATAGTGGCCTAATAGCAGGCCCTGCAGGATACGAGTCATCTACGACCCTCGGCGCTTCTGGTCACATCAACCGCAAGTACTTCTTCTCCAACTGTCTCCAGCTTATCCGAGCCTCCCGTTGCCGAGGCCTAGTATTTTCCAGTGGTGCCACAGAGCCATTGCATGTGCGCAACTACGCCGACATCCTTGCGATCATGGACTCTTTAGGACTCAAGGTATCTAACAGCAAGGAGGGGTTCATGGCTCACCCAGAGTCCGTGCTCGTGAAGGGCCGTCTCCGCATCAAGTCCAGCAAGCAGACTGTGATGATTGGCGACGCAGCAGGTGCAGACTCCCGCGCTGCTGCCATATTTGGGCGTGAGGGCGCCAAGCTTGGTGTGTTGGATGACTACAAGAAAAAGAAGAATTCAATGAAAAGAGGCTTGGAGCACAAAGACGTACCATGCAAGCGCATCAAGAGTTAGTGATACATACACAACTAAGCTTATAGGACTCAAAGAGATAATAGGATATCGAAGAACCAAGCACGGGTTGCGCGAGTCTAGTGAAAAATGGACGATTTGATGGCTCGGATACACCTGAGCTCTTGAGTCAGGGTCGAAGCCTGAGATTGACCCTGTATTGTTTCTGACTTTTCCCTTTTAGCACTTGGCCCCCCAGATACTTTTGCTTCCCCTACTCTCTGTTTCTTCCTTGGGTTTAGGAATATCGACGGTGGCAGTCTGCGCTTTCGTAGTTGCAGCAGCAGAGGCTTTTGTTCGTTCTGAGCTGTGCTTGATCCACCAGCATCGCCCTTTTCAGGAAGTGAATGGTGTAAAGGTGCTGTTTCTGATACAGTAAGTCGAGAGGATGTACTCGGGGCTCTTTCTATGTCTTTTCCTGCCAGTGCCCAAGCCAGATTGTACGAAGACACATGCCCTTCATGAGTAGAAAAATTCCTTGGCGGTAGCTTAGCTTTTGGAGAAGAATTGCTGGGCACTTGGTGTAGCGTCTGGAATGGCTTGTACGGATCATGGGCCTTCAAGACCCTGCCAAACATAAGCAGGCGCTGCAGGACATCACGCATGGCCTTTCCCAAGATAGTTTTTGGCCGAGGTTTTTGTGTAGATCCCCGCGCAGTGGAGTACTGTGGTGCACGGCGTCGTATGGTGGGGTCGGCTAAAATGCCCTCCACGGATGTGATGGAGTTTTTCGATTTCTGTTTGCGGAGCCTCTCTGTCATCTTGCGAAGCCGGTCGGCAGATGTAGCGAGAAACTGCTCGCGCTCCTGGGAATATTGCTGGTATAGTGCCCGCCGGGGCATTAGTCCCAGATTTCCGGAATACAAAAGCCGGAGTTTGGCAGGATTGTATGGCCGGTCGGGGAAGTCCTTTTCTATGAGACTTCCCCAGAGCTCGTCCGAGTGCGGTACCACAATGGGGCTGTTTTCTTCGAGGGTGGCAAGCTGTTTTGCGTTGAGTTTTTTTAATATAGGCTGGACGAGATGGTACGGCGTATCACCCACATCGGTGATTCTGCCGGCCTGTTTTATGCACACAGATTGAGAAATATGGAATAGCGATGGAATACTGGAAGTCATGGTGCCGGGGGGGGGAGGGGGGCTCTAGACCGAAGTTTGGGCTATGAGGGCAATTTCCACGAGCCCGAAATATGGTATTGTATGGCCCAGATTCTTGCTGAGCGTGCAAATGAAAACTTGGCGTCTGGTACAAATAGGATTTTCAAGAGTAGACTAGGGGCTAGGAATAGAGGTCCTTTTATTCGTGATTATGAATGGCTTGACTTATCCTACAGTCTTTTTGCAAAAATAACAATAAAACCGATTGGCTATCTACATCAATTAACAGTATGTAGAGCTGGCCTAATGATGTTCTGTCAAATGCACGACCCGATGCGCACAGCATCAACCAAAGGCAGAGGCAAAGGAGCACAAGCACCTGGTACCATGTACTGGAAAAAAAGCGGATCAAGTAATGGATGTTGGCGTGACCATAAACAATCATCACATAAAACGTATATACTGCCATTTTTACACTAGACTTGGCACCGAAATGGAAGCTGCTCCCTGCTTCCTTTTTTACATTTTTTCCAAAAAAAAAAAAGAATCGACCAGGTGATTCGGGCATAGTGCCAATTCCAAACCCTTGAAATCAAGCCACGCAGCTTATCTATTAAATTTCTCAGGAAAACGTGATAAGCCAGTACACGAGCCATGGGGTACTTGGGACATGCGCTTAGATAGATTTTCTAAGTAAAATTAAGTTTTTTACTTCTTCTTTTTTTTTCTTATCCTTTGCCCGGCTCTGTCGTTCTGGTGAGTACAGCACCCACCAGAAACTTTAAATAAAATTCTGACTTTTTTTGTTCGCCGCAATGACATTGTGCGTGGTTATCAGTGGCCCAGGTGCTCGCCCAGCCAACACTCACCAAAAGTAGCAATAGCCAAAAGATGGAGGAACGGAAGAAAAGAATATTGTAAAAAAAGATAAGGAAACGAGCAGAAACGGGCTGGTGTGCGTACATAGCAGTCCTGGGAAATGGAATCTCATTTATACTCTTGATACCTAATTTAAGGTGAATACTTATGAATGAAAGGGACTGGGGCTTCGAGGGACAGTGGACAACCCGTGTCACGTGGCTGCCCCTGCAAGCAGCCTGGCTTCCGTATCGCAATAGATAACGGGCTTCGGCATAAGCCGAACCCATAATGACCCGGCAGATATGAAACAAAATTGCACAGAAAAAAAAGAAGAGACAGCACAATCCCCCCAGGCTCTGGCAGTCCCTGCCAGCCTCAGCGGGTGTAGCATGTGTGGCCGCCCAACCGGTAGATGAGGAGACCTGCTCACACATCAGTGGTCGTCGTCAGATATCTTAAACCACATCTCGGTACCAAACGGCATGTTATTGAAGGTGATGAGTCGCAGAAGCAAGTTTTTGACGCCGCCCAGCGACGCCATTTGAAACACAATTCTCAAACTAGTGGTCGACTGTGAAATCCCGTGTTCAGGACAGGGGCGCCTAGTCACGGAGGGGGCAAAGGCCTGTACCACCATGGCACTCACGTACGCCCCCAAGTCCAAAGCAAATGCTGTGATTAGGGGCACGGTTATGGCGACGATGACTGCCCCCAGAATCACTGAGACTGTTTGCTCGAGCTGTGTGGTGAGATGGGCAGCAATGTGGAGGACCTTAGTACAAAGCCCCAACTGCGGCTCGACGGCTAAGAGAGACGACATCAGAAGGAGGGATCTGTGTGGGAAGAGATGAGATAGCAGAAAGTCGTGGATGGTCAGATGGGGTGTGAGTGGCCAGTGACAACGATGGTAAGGGGGACGCCGCAAACGGTGCTGCCGGTGATATACTTATAACCCAGCGTTACGAAAGATGAGGATAATTAGTTTGCGCCCGTTTAAAGTTTCCTGGCATGTACAGGCGCGCCCGGAAACAAAGCCTTGCGCGCCTCTGTTGTTAGAAAGTTAAGCTCGCTGCATGGCAGCAAAACCCTTTTCCTTTTCTCGTTACAAGGTTTAAATTTTTTTGTTTGAGAAAAATAGCATGGAAAAAAACAAGGAAAAAGTGTGCAAGGAGCCAGGTGTACACAATGCGGTCTCGGTCCTTTGTTAGTGGCTGGATCCTGGAACGCCAAATAATCCATCTACCATAGTTCCGAACCACGGAACCACCAGAGTGCCGGACCGCACCTAGCAACTGTTCCCTCGAGTGGTCACCTTCACACATAGCGGCTCTAGCCAGAGCAAGCCCTCACTTTTATTTTTTTTTATTCCTTTTTTTTTTGGTCGAGACCCGTTTTTTGCGAATATGATTTTGTGTGTATTTGCCAGTGCCGGATGAAGCTACACATTTTGTTCTTGTTCGAATCATTCTCACAGGCACATTCTGCGGCGCCCACCACAGAACTTCCATGCCTGCAGACCAGGTATGCGTCTGTGCAGGTGCTGTGGGTCTGGCAATTATTATGTGACGAGTTAACTGTGATAAAAACGTCGCTGGACTGCTGGGATCTCTAGTGCCCGTTGTCCAAAGAGTATAGTCATAGGAACTATATGTAAATAATCCCTGCCCCTTCTCTCCTTTTTTTTCAGTGATTTGCGATTTTTGGGCTACAGTCTTTGTGGAGTCTCCCTATCTCCAGATCAAGAACTGTACAGAAAACGCTCCATCACGCACTGCGTTTCTGCCAATTTGAGTCCTGCGGACGAGCTGTTATTGGCGGAATCTTTCTCGCATTTTTTTTTTTTTACTTCACCTTTTTGTAATATTTTTATTTGTTCTTTTTTTCTCCTTGTTTTTTCTGGCCAGACCATGCATGTGCGTGTTATACCAAATCGAAATAAGGGTTTTTGCCTCCGCGTCCTATTTTACAAGAGTACTGAATAAACACTCCCAAGGATCACTTTGTAGACAGGCCCGAAAAGGCATCGCCAAGCCAGGTCAGCCGTTATTTGGCTGGGTTCGAGGTCCCTAGAATTTTCGCTACTCCGAGATTTCTGCGTGAGATACTGGGGCATTGTTCACGGAGTGGGAAGGAGGGGGTTATTTATAGCCGCCGTCTCCTTCCGTCTTCGCACCTCTGAGCGCCGCCGCCTATTTTTGCAGCATCCCATGTGTATGTGTGTGTCACTTCACGTGACCAAGACTCCTGACGTAGTGGTGTGGGCCTGACCACCTATGGGCAAATATTATGCATAGTTTCAGAAGGATAACGTTAGGTTTTGGGTTGATTACGCGTGTACCGGGAGAGGGTGGGACGGTTATGGGTAGTCACGCCCAAGCACGTGCAAACAACGGGAGGTACCGATGTGGTGCGGTTTGACAATGAGGGATGGGCGCCAATTTCCCGATCCCCTTAACATATTATGCCTGGGGCTTTCCATGGTTCTTAGTTGTTTAAATAGATGGGCTTGTCCCTATAAGAAAACACTTCCGAGTTTTCTGTACGTTGGTCTACAGAGGCAAATATTTCTTTTTTTTTTTCTTTTTTTTTGATTTCTTTTGATTTGGGATCTCTGAAAGAGAGCACTTGGTGCGCGGGTCCTTTACCGAAGCCCATTCTGTCTTCCTAGCTAGATTACTTCCGATTTCATCCTAAATAAGAGAACCTTCAACAATAGTCGCTGGTCTGTGATGAAGAAAAATCCCCTATTCTGGCCTCATATTTACTTAGAGATCATTTTATGAGCATGTCAATATCATCAGTATGCAAAGAGAAAAGTACCTCAATCGTCCTGGCGGAACATCCAAATATTGGATAGGGCTAGCGGCCTCCGAAAATGTGATATCGTGACCATATGACAAAGATCGGTGTCCCTAAACAAAAAAAAAACATTCGTGAAGACGCATCGATGGGTTTTCTCAACATCACCATGATGTCTCTATCCAGTGCTAGACGCAATTATTTTGATCGCTAACCGGGGTATTCAGCCATGGACTCCAATCAGGGTCACCAAGCTTTGCGCATTATTTCGGTGCTGGGGGGGGGAGTCATCTGGCATAGACGTGAGGCTTGTGTACCTGCGTACCGCGCCTCGCTCATGAGAACTAGAACGTGGTCTCTCTGCAGCGTTCCCTGCATGTTCCTGGTTTTTGGATTCATGAACAGCTAAAATCATTTGACGACAAGCCTAAGGATCCGGGATTCCTAAGGCCAAGTCGTCCCAACCCAGGAAAGCTCTCCTATGCTTAGGCTCCTTTTCACTTCCAACGACGCTAAAACAGAATCTATACCCCGAAATTCCGTTCGTGATCACCATCTGTTCTCGTATACTCTTAATCCGTAATCTTATCTTCACGCAATTAGCCCTGTGGTTTTAAATCTCCCAGAAACTTTTTGAACTGTGTGCTTCATTTTTGCTGGCGAATTGGGCGTCCCACACTCCGCCCAGTATATTTGTGCTATTTGCTTCTCTATTAGTGACCTGTACATAATTCCCGGTCTGATCTCGATATGGGTATTTCTTGACAAATCATAGAAATCCAGCTTTTCTCAATAGATAAAAATTCATAAATCTTTTTTTTATTTTTTAAATAAAAGCACAAAATTGATTCTTACCAACGGTAAATGAGGATCCCGGAAAAGTATATTGACTGGTCCAGACAAGAGCGCCAGAGATACGGCACTTTCAGTAATAAGAATTCCCGTTATATATTTCGATTTGTGGTCGGTTTAAAACAACTTGAAGCGACAAAACGTAGTTTCATGTCATACATAGGCGCATGGCTGCTACTAAGGCTTACAAATCATTCCCTAAAATAACAAAAAAAAATCATGCAGCAGCCGCAAGTCTGAGTCCGGCTAAATCGTTTATATGCACATCTCTAGCAAGTTCACTTGGCCATGACTCTTAAAATTATACTCTTTGGTGTGTTTTTTGTGGTTCCTAGACTTCTGAGATCACTTCAATAAATTCCAAGTGTCTTAAAAAGAAATTAGGTCTGGCGGTTGGTGCCTCATTGGTCATAAACTGTTTGTTCATTCGGATTTAAAACGATATGAAAGATTCCTGTATGAACCCAATATCAATTTCATCAAGTGATTTGGCATGCTTTTCCAAGCATGTGTTTTAAAATTACTTACAATAACACTACTCCCAATATAACATTTCTCAAGGTACAGTCCTTTATAGACAGTATAAATACCTCTACTTTCCTCGTAGTAAAATGATTTCGGTTAATCATCCTCAAACAAATGTTAAAGATATTTCGTGCTCTAGTTATATCATATTTCCTTTCAAACACTCTCGCCTATGAATTTCAACGGTTCAACTTATACGGCGAGGGACTGGCCGAAGTAGGGGCCTGTCATACTGCTCTTTATGCTTTGGGTGTCTTTTGTGAAGAGCAGTCCAGCCGGGGTTATTCATGTTATTGTTCCAACACAAACGCCATGGCATCCATGGCCAAGTGCTTGGTTGACTTCAAGAGAAATCCTCAAAACATCTTCGAGTGGTTTGTCGGCTACTGCAGTTCTCAAAGCTTACCCGTTTCCAAAGAACAGATCGCTGACTCGCTCTTATATTTCAGAAAAAATGGAAACAATTGCGCACTAGCTTTTGAAGCGACTACTTCCAATACTCACATGTTTTCTAATAACTCTGCCTCTGCAAATATTGCAGAGAATGCACAAGGAAATTCATCTGGCTCTGAATCTTCATTTGCTTTCACCAATGCGCTTCTTGCCATAGACCCGAACAATCATTCAGTAATTGGATCTCCAATTTGTGCTAATAAAACAGCAGTACGCATGTACTACAGGGCCTACCGTGACCGGTATAACACTTTTGATTGGTCATACTGGTTTTCCAATATGATATATGTCTACTGGGCCGTCGTCTTTCTTTTTGCTACGTTTTGCAACTGGTTGGTGATAATTTTCCCGACATTGAAAACAATTTTCAATGATAAACTTTCAAGAGCTTGGAGAATGTACATTGTGCTACCAGCTCTTATGAAGCGAAAAAAAAATAATCCTCAGACACTTTGGGGTGCATTTATATTTCTCATCCCTTCTAGGCTAGAAACCATTATCCTCTTTGGGTTTTTCTTCTTGGTTATTGTGTTCAACATTACTGGTATGTCTTACACTGAAGGAAGTTCCTTGTTTAGCAACAGATACATGTTTGCTTTAAGAAGTGTCGCAGACCGAACTGGAATCATGGCTACAATGTTGCTTCCATTGTTGGTCTTAACGGCCGGCAGAAATAACTTCTTACAATGGCTCACGCGGTGGAAATATTCAACTTTCGTAATGTACCACAGGTGGATCGGAAGGGTTGTTGTGGCTATGGTCTTTACACATAGCATTACATTCACTTTATATGAGCTCAAATCTAACCGATATGCAGCGACAGTGGCTGAAGAGTATATAATCTATGCCATCATGGGAACTGTTTCCGCCTGCATTATTTGTTTCCAAGGAATTCTTTACTTTCGTCGTCATTGGTATGAGACATTTTTGGTCATGCACATTATTTTGGCGGTTTTTTTCATATTAGGTACCTGGAAACACATTCGCAATCAAATGTACATGGAATGGATAATTACGTCCATCTCAGTGTGGACTTTCGATAGATTAGTGAGACTCATTCGCATGCTCTGGTTTGGTGTTCCAGAAGCCTCAGTCACATTACTTCCAGGTGACTGCTTGAGGGTTGTGGTTCCTAAGCCTAATCATTGGCCATCTATTCCTGGAGGTTATGCATGGGTCTACTTCTACCACGGCTGGTATTTTTGGCAGTCGCATCCTTTCACTTTCTTGAGCTCGACCGTGGATAAAAAGCAAATTGTTTTCATCATAAAATCAAAAACAGGGGCCACCGGCTATCTTTCCAAGATGTTAGCCACAAGACCAGGCAAAACAGGAACCGTGAAAATCTGTGTAGAAGGACCTTATGGTGAAGCTTGCTCCGTCAAGCACCACGACAACGTAGTATTTATTGCTGGAGGAAATGGGATTCCTGGTATGTTCGCTGAATGCCAGGATTTGGCCTTGAAATCCGCCAGAAGTTCAAGACAAAATTTGAAATTGATTTGGATTATTCGTGACATTCAAACTATTGAATGGATGTGGGACGAGCTTGCTTCACTAAAAACCACCAAGGTTAAAGCTACTGTCTACATTACAAATCCAGATGATGACAACGAAAAGATACTTCGTGACCGAATGAACTTACTGGAGGATCTTTCTTCAGAAAATTCTGATGAAAAAGACTCAGCCAGCAAGAAATACCAGACCACCTGGGAACGCCTTAATCATTACTTCCCGCACGTGGACTTTATGAACGGCCGCCCACTGATGGATGCAATAGTAGAGGAGGAAACCGAAGAAGCAACTAGCAGTGTGGCATTTATTGCTTGTGGTCATCCTGTGATGGTGGACGACTTGAGATATGCTGTTGTCCAAATGATTGGCCAAACAGAGAAGCGTGTGGAGTTTTTTGAACAGTTGCAAGTATGGTCATAAATGACAATACGAAAATTCTTCAAGGTGCCGCAAGCCCTGTGTGTTTCTATGAAATTAGCAAAGTAAGTATTTTTAAAATCATATAAACCATAAAGAACTGTAATTCTGGGGCGTGTAGGAAGGGATATATTCCCCATCTTTCTGGCCAATATTATTAATACCAGAATCAAGAAGACCTTGCAGCCGCGCTTCCAAGACAGCCCTGTAAACAGTATAAAAAGAGTTCCTGATGGACGTTACCCGACTCGCGAAAGGGATGGTCTGCCAACTTGACTTCACATAACTAAATACAAATATTTGATGTTCAATTAAGAAACTTTTTCCAAAAGAATCAATAGTATGTGAATGATGATACAACATTAACAACCTTATCTACATTACCTGACGCCCCTGGGCATAGATGTGAAAATAACTCTGACTAACACATACAAGACACGCCTGGCCAGAAATACCATCTCCCTAAAGTTCAACTTAGCCAGCACTAGAAACCATGTGTTTCCCTTGCTTATACAAGCATGCAAAAATAAGTCCTTGAAATTTCGCTTTTTTTCGACAGGATCTATACTGGTAGGCAGTAGTGACACCAGCAGTCAGACCCTTTCATGCAGTATACCTTCTAAAGGCAATCTTTTGTAGATCTCATTCACCCATTCTCTCTTTCTTTCCCGTAAAAAAATTATTTCTTTCACTTGTCTCTTTAGAATGCGTGTGACTCGATCAAAAAGTTCAGGAAGATTGCCCGAAATGGACCACTTGCAGAGCAATTCCCCGAAGGTGGCGAAACGAATTCCCAAACTTAGAAGCACGAAACATTTTCAGGATGCTCTGGAGTCTCTACTTTCCACCATATCAAAGACCAAAGTATTTACAAATTCGGCAAAAGAACATGTGGAACTGTCAGAAATATCGGACTCACCTCGAAAAAGACCAGTCAAGCCCCACATTGAACAGGCTTTTGCTCATATAAGCACGCCTGCTGACCTCGAGTTACCGTCACCATTTGTAGCGTACCATACTCTGAGTTTTGTGAATGCAATCCAGAATATCTTGAAGATTGATCCCACATTATATCCAGTAGTTGCCCATGGTAACTTTGAGGCATTCGCCAAGCCTAAAAATAACGTCCAACTTGAAGGCCGGGACTTAATCATCAGTTATTGGTTCTCCTTGATCTCCTCGGTAATATCCCAACAGGTGTCGGGGTCAGCCGCCAAAGCCATCAAATCTAGATTTACAAACTTGTTTACGAGTGATCCAACACCAGAAGCAACACTTGATATACCTTTGGATGTTTTGAAAGCCGTGGGATTGCTGAGCATGAAGCTTAAATACGTGGTGCATATTAGTGAGGTGTTCTCGAACCCCGACTCTAAACTATCATCGGTAGACTTTTACAAGAACACATCTATCCAAGATCTAATCACAGAATTAATCAAGCTCAAAGGCATTGGCGAGTGGTCCGCCAATATGTTCGCTGTTTTTACTTTGAAAGAACTCGACGTATTTGCATATGATGACTTGGGTGTAGCCAGAGGAGTGGCCCGGTATGTGCAGGTGAGACCACAGGTATTACAAGAAATCAAAAATGGCGTTCATGCCCTGGAGGTACTCAAAGCTCGTTTGAAAAGGAAGTCCAAATTCTATTCTGAAAAGTCTAAGAGGGACTGGACCCCGCTCCATGACGAGTACGTGAAGTTTCTTGCGTCCAAGTTTAAACCTTATCGCACCGCACTCATGCTTGTAATGTGGAGATTGTCCCTGACAAACATTGATGCTTTAGAGCAAGAATGAATCACCTCGGGAATCTACTAGGCACAAACGATCAGGCACACATACGATTGATTGACAGAAAATTATTGCAGACTATGGTATTAATATGATATTGCCTTTTTAAGAAAGTCGGTTTAAAACGCCGAGGGTCACGCGTACGAAGGTCATCAAAATCTCTTTGAGTAAGACAGCAAAAGGCTTCAGTATTGCTTATTTGCTTTTCTGATTTTCTGAGTTGATGTACTGTTCTATAAACAATACCGTCGTATTTATTCATTTACAGCTATAATCGACTTGGCTCAAAAACAAAGAGCACAACGTGTATCAAAGTGTTCGCCTCATAATAGATATACTAAAAGAAGCCATCCCCAAATATTTTGGACTGGCACAATACTTCCAGAGCTCCTGTAGAAATTCCCATTAGTGGCTTCGTTCAACACGAAATTATACTTAATGGTTGTTAGCACCTCGTCAATGGCATCATAATCTGTGTTGAAATTATTGCTGCGAAGAAATTGCAAGTCTTCTTCAGTAAATCCCCGGTGCTCTTTCAAATACATTATAAAATCCTCGATGTTAAGATCAATGCTTTCTGCGGATTTAACTTCTGCGGGAGGAGTAAAATCTTCTTCGCGGTCATTTTCAACTATGAATCGGGTCCATGTACGTAAGTCAGTATCATCAGACAAAATACGCTCAAGATTTGTGAATTTGGTTTTTAGAGGAGCTTTTTCGTGGTCAGCCATGTCACTATCAGGGTCGGCTATAGCGCTGTTGAGCGACAGAAAGGCCAAAAATTCCTTGATGTAATCCGTCTTCAGCTTAACTCTTGTTTCTGGAACCACACCCATGTGAAGCAACGACGAGATCTGACTACCTGATCCGAAGTTTTCTTCTTTTTTTGGATTCGGATTGGTACGTGTGTGGACTATTCGTTCAGGCACATCTCGAACCCCCAGTACGGTAGTGGCATAGACAGAGAAAACGTGAAGAACTGAAATCACTATAACAAGTGTAATTTTTGCAAGCATCGTAATGTTTATATTTGAATAGGACGTGCTCAAATTTTAATCAAGCCGGGGCTTGTTGCAAGTACTATAGCGAGTAATTCGGTTTTGTCGACGTACAAAATAAACGGTTGCGAAATGGTTCAACTTTGAGGCCAAATGTAAATCCAAGTATTGCATCACGTGAGACATGTGTCTCAGAAGAGGGTTAATTGGTAATACTAAAATGGGGACAATATGGCCATCGTGTATTTTAAATTTGACACAATCTGAAAAAAAAATTCGTGTATTCGAGTTCCAAATATACCATATGAATAAAAGAAATAAGTATCCGACTGCTTAGTCCCACTAAATACTTATTACTATATTAAACAGAGCCAACTAGTAAATGCAATGTTAACAATTCTAATCGTATTCATGTCATAAATTATACTACTCGGAATGGGTATTAAAATCTCCATCACATTATTAGTACATGTTTATTCGTATAAACAGAGAAGATGGAACCATTGTTTCCGTTCTGACCTGCAAACCACAATCAAAAATAAAACATTCTACATCAGACACATAGTGTTCTTTAAAGGCACTAAGTGTCCCTTTCAGTTCTTCTTGAAGTCATTATATGGGTTTTGATAATTCGGATCATTTTTCCAAGCTAAAACTATACTTCCGAAGAATTTTTGTCTGGTCAACTCAAAGTGTAAAGTTGTACCCTCTCCCAAATGAAGTACATTAAACTGAAGATAAGTTTCATATCTCTCTCAATAAGGTAACGGGTGGAGTGTCTTCGCTTGAAATATTTCCAATATCATGAACCATTTGTCTGGTTCACTGATGACTTCATATTTCGTAATTTCCTTCTTAGATTGAAATAATTGTAGAATTGATGTTGATAATTGAAAATTTACCACACAAAGCTAATTATGGGTCATCATCAAGTAACCTTCGACAAAATCTAAAAAATAATCCTTCACAATTCTGATGTAGTTCATTACTCATAATTACTTTGGCAATACTTTGCGTGGCTTTTCAAAAGTCATTATCTTCATTATTTGTGTATTTTGGCCAGACATTGCCTCCATAAACGCTTTGCTTTATATCAAAATTTGCCTGCTTTTAAGCAAGAAACTACATATTTTCGTGACCATATTGATACCAATATCATTAGTCATCTCATTCAGCATTCTCCTATGCATAAAGGAGCAATGTAGTAAAATAAAACTTCAAAAACAGCAAATGTTTTGTTAAATGTTATTTCTTCAGGAAAATTTCTTAGTCTAGTTCAGAAGAAACGTACGGCACGACGAACATTGTAATTTTACAAGTTCGTTAACAAAATATTAAATAGTACGGCAAACCACTTGAAGACCAAGCATACATATAATCATAGCCAGAAATTTTCGTGGAAAGTGAAGTATCGCCTTCAAATACTTCTTTTACAAAAAAAAGTATTTCAAAAAATGCGGCAAAAAATGTTGTTTAGCTCATATCTTCTGGGAATTCGCTCAGCTTCTTGACTTCTAAGCTGATCTGAATGGTTTAATATATGCAATGCTGTCTCTTCACTGCTGACAAAAAATGGGGTATTTAATCTTTGAGGTCAAATGTTTCAAGCGAAAATAAGCTTTGAATTGCCTCTCCCTCTCTCTCATCAATCTGCTTATCGGTAACTCGTGCCTTGGAGTCGCGTGGCTCCGCGCGGTATACTCATGTAAGGTTTTATGCAACATGCAAAAAGATTAGATATAAGCCAAGAAAATTTAATAATCAGATAAGCTTTGTCATGTCGCTCTTCGCCTAAAGTTTCCATATGTGGTTTTTTATCTACGGGGCACTTCCACATTTTATCCAATATCTGAGAAATTCGTGGTGCACAACCATTATATAGAAAGCCCCACCTAAAACACTGCATATTACTGAGGGAGTTCCTTTCCATTGCTGCATGCGTGCATCTAAATTAAATTTCATCACTTTCCCTCTTTGACCTTTTCTTTAATGTTTCATGCCTAAGTTGTCGCCCTTAAAAAGTAACTGTCATCAACAACGAATGATGGCATTTCAATAACACCAACACTTTGTAAACTTGAAAAATAATCTTATCAACATCTAGCTAATGGCGTTCCTCTCTGTCGAGACTATCGACAATGTTTGTTGATTAATTTTCCAGAACATTTTTGCGTGCTATAGGTAAAGAGTCCATCTTTTCTTCATGAAGTGTTGATAATTAATCAGTGTCAACACAAACTGGGTGTTGGTATTTAAAATGGATAAGTGTGAGGCATGTGCTTAAATTTCACGAGCAAAATGAATAATTCACAAAATTAAGGGGTACAATAAAGACAATTTTACACTGTATTTATATTTAAAAGAATCTAAGATGTCTTTGAATCTATTTTCGGTAGTTGCAGCTTTCAAATTCAAGACATGAATGCAGTGAAAAATATCGCTGTAGATTTCTAAGGTGCCAAGCACCAAGAATCCTAGAATGGGGTGTGAATTTCAATGATTGGTCTCGCACCGATGTTTAAAAAATAAAAAAGATGAAACTGTATATTTTATTTCACCAACTTCTAAAGGAAAACACGTGATAAGAGCTCTTTTTCTTCGAACGACTTTGATTGCAGAGCTTGTATATATATGGTTGAATGGGGATATTAGGAAAGTAACGAAAATTAAATTCAGAGCAATTCCAACTCTTTCCAATTCATTCGATAAACTCTTTACGCGTGGACTATTTTCTCAAACACATATTTATTAGGGACATTTACAATAAAGTGAAGTAAGCTTAAACCTTGAGCACACCAAAAATATAAAAAAAAAGCTACCCAGATCCTGTATATAAAACTCATTAAACGTTTGTCAGATCTTATTTCTCTAAAATATTAACAATCAGTTATTTTAAAGAAAATATTTAAAGAAGACTGCTGTCAACAACATAAGTAACGCTAATAAATTTATTGAGTTCCAGTTTTTTGAAAAAAAAAACATGGACTATATATGTCTTGTAAAGAAAATTATGGGTAGTTTCCCACTCTTGGACCAAAGTATCCATCTGGTGCAGTGGAAGCATCCAAGTTGGAGAAACTGCTGTAGTCAAGGCCAGAGTATGATACATTGTTTCCCCACCAGTCAATAGTCTTGGCATGGTATTGAACTGCAAAGAAGATAATGATACTGCTAAAAGCAACACCGGCAGACAAAGCTCCAGCCAACAAGAAATTGTATTTCTTAAACCAGTTAAGGTATCTGTCTCTGATAACATACATGAAAAAGAAAGATGCGATGAAACCTGGAGTGATATAAGACAAGTTGTATGGTGCGTAAATCAAGAAACCACCAATAACCAACACAGGCTCAAAGTACTTGATGGCCTTGTACTGCTTGAAGTACTTCTTGACCAAGAACGCAGGAGGAGCAAGCAAAAATCCGATAAAGAAGCACCACTTTAAGATTGGGTAAAGACCGGAGAAGACTTTCTTTGGACCAATAACACCCCAGAACACGGAGGAAGAGTAAAAGGTTGTCGCACTTGGGCAAGTGAATTTTTGGGCCTGGGTGTCGGAACAGTAGTCCTCGATGTTTTCAATGGTGAAATTGATGACAGCCAAACTGATAAAACAACTGATGAATGTAGAGAGGATCTGAGATCTGAACAAAGCTCTTGGTGGAATTCTGACATAGTGAGCCATCTTTTGGTCAGTAATATAGTTCTGTGCTTGACCGTCGATGTTGTAACCCAAAGCCTTGATGAACATCAAAGCCATACCGTTACCCGGCAAAGCGTAACCGACAATCAACTCAACTAAGACATTAAGACCGAAACTGAATCCAGTAATCGAGTACACGAGAGTCAAAGGAATCAAGAAAACAAAGTTAATGGCAACTGCGAAGAAAACACTCCACACTGGGGTCTCCATTGGGTACAACTCAACACACAAGATTGCAAGAACAATCGAAATGACCAAGACAATCAAGAAACACCATTCTGGAACCTCTTTATAGTTACGCATCGATCTTGAGTAGGTGTCATGGTATCCGTCGAATGTCGACTTTCTGAAATTTCTGATGGCACCCCAGAGACCGCCAAATGCGAACTTAATGTGTGACCATTGAGTTAAGCCAACGTAGAGCACAGTAAAAGGGTAAATGGCAAAGAACGCACCATAGAGAACCAAGTTGGCTGCAGTGTAGAATGGAGGGCCATATTTCTCATAAGCACTTTGATCGAATAAGTTGTTGTCATCAAGAATTGTCGTTACCGAGTAATAATCACCCGTGTTGGTGAACAAACTGTTAGAGTTGATAGGCAAGTAACCGGTCCATTTGTAGTTGGAGTACCAAACACCAATAATGCAAAAAAACGCAATAAGAGATCCAATGTATTGGTTGAGTTGAGAGAAGAAGGGAATGGTCAAGGCATAGTTGAAGTCAATAATATTCCAGTCGAAAGTGGTGATAGGATTGAGGCCCAAACCACCAAGGGAGCCAGTGATGACAGCCAAAGTTGCATTGTTAGGAGCGATCCAGGTCATCCAGTTGAAGTAGGACAAAGCCTCGAAAAGATAGTCTGGGAACCAGAAATACACAAAGGAGGCGGCGAACGCAATAAGGAAAAAGTTGTATCTGGAGATGGTCCAGCCATTAATGTTTTCCTTTGGCTCCTTCTGGACCAAAGCCTTGTTCAAGGCAAGAGTTGGCAAGATACTAGGCCAGATAGAACGAGTAGGGTAAACAGCAAATTTTCTCATGATACCGGCGAAACCGAAACCCATAAACTGAGTGGATAAAATCAACAAAATCTGATATCCCCAGTCAGCCCACTTGATACCATAGTAGCGGTCCATTTTGATGACAGGAATATTGTAGGACACATATGGTGTACCACCAGACACTGAGTAGAATAACGTTGCCAACATTTGCTCCTTGTGGTTCCAAGGGCCGGGGTTCAAGTCGATGGACCATTTCCAGATGTTTATTTTGCGCTTGGGCAAAATCCAAGCCATGAACAACCCACTGGGGTAGAGGAAGATTTGCACGACAGCGGCAGTCAACGTGATGGAAGGCTGTCTCTCCAAGAAAAACTCGTTGATGAACGCACCAACACAGGTCCAGATAATACCGACAATGTAGACTCTAAGAGTTTCGACAGGCAACTCGGGGTCATCGTAAGGCTCTGTCACGGCTCTAACTTCAGGATAAGCAGAATGATACTCGATGATACCGGCCTCAGTTTTTACTTGCAACGCCCAGTCGAAGATCTCAAACTCACCAACAGGCGCATCGTTCCATTCGCCTTCCAGGATCACCTTTTCTTGGACATCCTTCTTCTCGTCAAGAGCATCGTCGATGGTTTCGATTGGGCTAGATGGGGTGGCTGCAAGCAAGGCCTCGATGAACTCGAAGTCGGCAGTTTTGATGTTCACATCATCCGCATGTTGAGCCACGAACTCTTCGAGAATGGCAACAGCATCAGGAATTGACAAGTGGTCGATTTTTTCCAACATGTAGGAGACAGAAATGGGAAGCTCTTCCAAGGAAACCAAGGTTTCGAAGTTAAGCTTCTTCAAGATGTAGTCCTTTTGCGAGGTATTAAAGCCTTCTGCAACATTGCTGATAGACATGGGCTGAGAAGCAACAACTCTCAAGGTATCCAGTACCCTGGAGCTGTTGGAAGCCACACTGGCTATGTTCATAGTTGTAGTGTCTTTTTCAGTTGTCATCATGAAGCGACTCTCAATGGGAATGACTCTAAGTGCGGATCTGAGTCAGTTCTTTGTTTGTACCGATCCCTACTTTGATGAAGATAAAAAAAAACCCGGAATTTGCGGGGGAAGACAAGCGTTTTAATATAGCGCATCCCCCAATATTCTGCTCTTTTGCGTTTCAGTCAAACTTATCAGCAAACCGAGCCCTTGCATCGCACGGCACCATGCATAGCGTTTATCTATCGAGGCCGA
Source organism: Metschnikowia krissii (assembly GCA_030561945.1). Taxonomy (NCBI): domain Eukaryota; kingdom Fungi; phylum Ascomycota; class Pichiomycetes; order Serinales; family Metschnikowiaceae; genus Metschnikowia; species Metschnikowia krissii. The sequence continues at coordinate 36,835 of JAKTYP010000064.1, read as the reverse complement.
TACCGCTGTGTGTGCACATAGTGCGTCTCACCCGCTCGGGGACCCCGCGGACAAGACCATGCACGCCTGCCAGTCAGGGATTTTTTTTATTTTTTAGTTGATTTTTTGATTTAGACTTTGCAGCCCCAGTCCACCAGTTGCGCCTGTGATACATGGGTAATCAATTTCGGGGCACACGGCCCCACGACGTGATAAGTGAGCGCACCCACTCCCGGGTGCGGCTTTCTATTCGTGATAGGCAAAAATCAACGAGGTCGGTTCCATAGAACGTCAACTTAGAACAAAATGCTGGTTTGATGGGTGCAATGTTCTTGGCAAGTCGCGTGTATACATTTGAAAGGTGTCAATACTCTATACCAGCCCCAGAGTGCAAACATCCCACAACTCCGCTGCATTGTCTCATCATATTCCGTGGAAGAGTCATAAAAAATCAAGGGCAGGTCGTACATGGGGCGCCGCTGCAAGCGGTCCATGGAGGAGATGGTCGAATCATTGCCTCGAATTTTTTGGATTGCGTGATTTTCTTGTCCAATCACCGGACGCGCCCGCACTGGAAACGAAGAATGCGCATTTATCGCGTACGGATACCTGTAGGTGTACGTATGCGCACCGGTTGACCCACGCAAGCATGGAGATAAAAGTTCTTTGTGTTTGTGAAGACCAAAGCTCCTATGTGCCGTTTGTCTAGAGTGTCCGTGCTACGATCGGTGACTGCTGCGCGCCGATAAAGTGAGGGTTCTTTTAGCTGATCTCAAGGTGCGGTGAACAGAACCCTCAGTCAAGTCTGTGTGTTATGTGCAGTCTCAGGCGGTAAAGTATCTGCGCAAGGAGAAACCCATTAAGATCATCCTCGGTCTGGGGGATGGTTGAGCGCGCGGAGTGCCCGCGCTGTTTCTATCTGGAGAATAAGAAAAAAAAATTAGCCCTGTTTCTCCTTCAAAGAGAAGGGCGTCATAATTTTATCTCGGTTTTTTTTTTTTTTTTGGCATATTCTGTGTGGTTTTGACTGCGGGCACAGTGCACAGAAGCAAAGATCCCAGTACTCAAGAGCCGTATTTGGCTTATTGGCTGGAGTGCCACGGACAAACACGATGCTCTACGAAAACCAAATAAGAACAAAAGCCGTTGTCGGGACGTGCCAAAAACTGGCGCAGAAGCGGTCTTGAAAAGCCGGTTCGATTCATTTTTTTTTTTTTTTCATAACAAAAAAAAAATAACAACAACAACAACTTATTTTAAACAGGCCAGAACAGGGGGTTTTCCAATCAAAAAAGAGCGTTTCTTAGGGTTTGTGGTCCGACACACTAGAGATGATTCCCCTCGTTGTTCAGGAGCAAACTTGCGGGTTTGTGTGGCACGGCCGGGGGGTTTCTTATCTAGATATCAGAACCCAAAAAACGATCAAAATCCACGCTGGTCCTCCTACTAGTGCAATATGATCTTGTGCACACTAGCTATAGACGGAGGGGGGGGGGGAGTCTGCAGCATACATACTGCAGAAACGCACCTCATTGATTCGGCGCGCAACAACATCATGACTCTGAGTCAGAGAGTTGCCGTTGCCGCGCCGGAACATGTATAACACTGTCGGTAGGCCCCACGCCCTTCGAACAAAATGAAAAAAAAAAAAAAGACAAAAAAAAAAGGCAAGAATAAAGGTGGGAAAAAGAGGCAGCGGTCATTCCCGCTGTGTTTTGCTTGACTGCGTGTCCCTTGACAAGACAGCCGGTACCCCCCGCCCCCTGTATTTGTCGTAGATACGGCCCCTCGTCTGGAAATACCGCCTATACTTGGGACTCGTGATTCTTCCAACAAAACCTGGTGCTTTCTGGGCATGTACGGGAAGGGTCTACTTGTATTTCAAAAGCATGTCTTTCCCGGAGCACGGCAGTACGCCACACCGATATTTCCTGCGTACCTTCGAGAGTGTCCTCTGCCTTTGGTAAACCCCGTTGGTTGGGTTGGAAACTCGTTTTCTTATTTTTTTTTTCAAATACGATTTAGAGGTCATGGCGGGCATGGGCCACTGTGCTGTCGCTCCTAGCCTCGGTTTGCTCGATACCAGAGCGTCGCCAGCTATGCCCGCCCATGCAGCACTAGCCATTTGCATTCAGGTTTATTGCTTGACTAGGACCATCGGATCCCAAGAGCATGTGTTCCTGATATACTTCGCTACCTCCATATTCTTTTCGCCAAAGGGTCGACGGTGGCTCAACGGGAACCCAACAAATATCAGGCATGGGGAACGGGTATGTACAGCCGCAGCACATTTGATCTCAAGGCCCCAGTCCAGACGCTCTCCGCGCAACATACCAACTGGCTGGCGATGCCGAGCCAGAAACGGCTTGTTCCCAAGCGCTAAGAAACAAAACAAAAGGGGCCTGACTGCTCTATATGCGCGGCTTACGGGAACAAAGTTTGCCAGATTTCGCCTATTCCACAAGCTCAGGTATATATTGGTACTGAAACGCGGAACATGCCAGCGCACCGGCTCGCGGTTGACCGTCTTGACAATATTGTCTCAGTAACATCAACAAGAAAGTCCCGGCCATATAACATTTCTACACCAAGCATGCTTGGTGCTAGAAACCTGCGATTTCAGTTTGCAGAGAAAAAAAAAAGCACCCATGAAGATAATTATATATTGATGCACGGAAAGGGGCGTTGTTTTGCATTCCGCAATAAGAGCAATGATGAAACGTTGTCCGCCAGACTAAAACACAAACTCCCCGAAAAAAATAGAAATCAAAATAAAGCATAGCATGGCAAAAAAAAAGCAAAAAAAAAAGCAAAAAAAAAAAAGCAAAAAGCAAAAAGCAAAAAGCAAAAAGCAATAAAATAAAATAAAATAGAACCCAGGCAAAGGGAAACGTGCTAAAAGAGTTATGTATCTTGACCCTTGTGTCAGACAGCGTGGTCCCGCCAGACGCCATGCATTCTCATAATCATCGGGTGTATCACCAATAATGTTTTTAATAGTAATCTCAATCTTGATGGTACCAACAAGATCACGATGATTTATATTTCTCAGAGGTGCGAATGGAACACATGGCCCAGATTCGGGCCAAGCTCGCCCCAGCCAACTGGGCTAGCGGGGTGCCCATCAATGCTCAAGCAAGGCCCAGGCACACCGCGGCGGGCTCACGCAGTTTCAAGGTGTCGCGGCTGAAACGTACGTGAAATCACGCCAAGGCGTGATCCCCCCCCCCCCCACCCCACCCCCAGCCAGCCAGGCAGCCAGGCAGCCAGGCAACACGCGCTAAGACATTGCCTTGGATATTGGGTCCCGTAGTCTCATGATCCCGTGGTCTCATGATCCCGTGGTCTCATGATCCCGTGGTAGCATGGCGGTTTCACGTTTCGGTATACCCTGTCGCCGTGGCCCTAACCGTTCTATTTTGGTATTACGGATTTCCTTCAACGGCGCCCATACTCGGGCGTGTATGTAACGTATCTCCAAGACGTCAAATAGACTGCCGTTGGCGCCAAGCATACATAGTAGTGTTTTGCGCGGAAATCACCACCGGCCTTCCACGACCCAGCCTTCCACGGCTGTCCACCTCATACAGTCCCAGACACATGGGTCCGTCCTACACCTTTTCATCATATAGATCTTCGTCACATTGCCACTCCCCCCTCTCTCTCTCTCTCTCCACAACCCATACCCCCACTTTTCCCTACCCATTTTTTGTTACACGCAACCCCTTCATCTCTAGAATCTGCACCCGCCACTTTTGGTGTTTTCTGTTCTTTGTCGATCTTTTCTTCTATCTGTTTATTATTTCCATTCACCTACTGTAGCACTCGCAGTTCCCACAAGCACATGCCCCTTTCCTCCGTGTTTTGCTACTAATTGGACTCAACAACGAAAAAAAAAAAAAACTAAAACAACAAACTCTTGTTCACACACCCACGCCTACATCCACGCCCCCCCCCACCGTTCCATCTTCTCCTTCCGAACCTCTCCTTCTCCCCTTCCCTATCTTTATGAACACGCGCCCTACGGAACATCAATGCAAAGAACACACTCGCTAACATCCATACTGTCGTCCACGTCAGCTTCCACGGCCTCGCAAGGTCGGCACAAAAATCCCGACCCCACCCGCCCGGATCTTTCTACGGAGGGCCTCATTCCAAATGCCAGCGTATTCTCTCGAAAGACCAGAAAACCAGAACCTCCGGGCAACCGGCCGCCCGTGTTCAACTTCCCAAATGGCGAGGTCTTTACACCCCGCACGGCTCCCTCGAAACGCAACCGCCCGCCACGTATGCCGGGGCCGGCACCTTTGCCGTTTCCCCCGCCCGCAAACTCCCATCCCCCAGGACCGCCCAGGCATTACACGTGCGAGCGCCCCGCGGGCTCTTTCCTCACCCGCTCGCACTCCTTGAACAACTTCCGCAAGCAAAGCAAACTGGAATTGGAGCAGAGCTTGCGCAGTACCCGCCTCGACACGCCCACCAATATCAGCTTGCGCCCACCCACTGCGCCGCCTGTCCCGCAGAACCACCCACTCGCGCTCCGCCTGCTCTCGCTTACCAACAACCGCTATGCGGAGAATGCGTCTAATATTGTTCGCCTGGAGCTGTTGGTCTCCGTGCCCGGAGGCCTGGACTCCGTGCATTTCAGTATGTCCACCTCCAACTTGTGTCGCTCCGCATCTCACACACCAGAGACTTCGGTTTCAGGCTCCGATGCCGCCGAAATTGGCAAATTGTGTAGCAGTCCAGAGTCGGTGTCTAGTTTCCGCACCGCACAAGACCCATCCCCGCTCCCCTCAATTGATGAGTTCGGCACCACAGAATCCGCTCTGTATGAGACAGCCGTTCTGACACGATCCCGAAATGGCGTCTCCAAACAAAATGTACCCCTGCTTTCTGTCCTGGACAATATCCCACACGATGAGGGCTTGCCGTCGAATTCCCTGTCATTTTCAAAGAGTGGGCCCTTGCACAGAAATATCGATGAGAAAACTAGCAAACGGACTCGGCTGGACTATTATGAAGTATCTAAAACCAATTTGGCGTCTCCGAGCTCTGGAAGCTCGAGCATTCCCTCACCTACAATATCAGCCAATACACCTCCGATGATCGGCTGCGTGTTCTCAGAATTGGACGATAGCCATGTGCCAAAGCTAGACTTGGAGTGCAGAAAACAAGAGCTCATTCCATCGCATGATGTTCTGCCTCTGCACTTGCTGGAACTGACGTATTCCGACGGCAAGAGTACCCTTGGTGACACACTGTCCCAAAAAAGCCTACTCAAACCACGTTCAACCTATTCAAATGATGATCGTACACTAGAAGAGTCCCAGAAGTCGCCAAATGTGATCATTTCCCGGAAACTCTTTCCCGAAACAACTACTCTACCAATGAGTTCAGCTCCTCCAAACGCTCTACCAAATGATTCAAATAACAAAGCCTCAGATCAAATCATAGAGGCACCATCCAAGCACTCGAAAGAAAGTTCTCCAGCGTCTTCAAATACGTCTCCTGGTCTTGTTCCAAAAGAATCCTCAAGACCAGGCTCGATCAATGCAAACGCAATGAGTCCACCAAGCAAGTTGTCTGCTGAATCCACAAATCTGGCCATGTCAAAACAAAGCTTATCTCAATCATCTCCTAATATTCTGTTCACTTTATCTGTGTCGTTGTCCAATAGCTCGGTCAAAGGAATTAGGCCGAAATCAACTGACCCTGAATCAGATAGCCACCCAAGTGATGAGAACTCTTTGCATGAAAGTGGTAATAAAAACATGGCAAACGATATCAAAACCAGGCAGGAACAAATATTGCTGGGCGACAAAGAAGTGGCCACCACAACACCAAATGATCAAGAAAGTACATTTCTTTATGATAATAACATGTACACATCAGTACATATAGATCGCTTCCTAACGGATGACCAGAAATCAGTTCCCCCTCGTCGTGATGTGGCTGTCAAAGATGGGACCATTGAGTTCCACAAAAGCAATGGCACTTTGACAAAACCTACAAGAACTCCAGCTCCAAAAGACAATACAGGCGCATCTTTTACAAGACATCTAGACGAAAATCAAGATCAAAATGATCACGAAACCTTCCAAAGTGTTGCTCGAGGCTCCAAGCATTCCCGGCCAGTTGCACGACAGTCTATGCTTGCGGTAGTTGACGTGGACTTCGAAAAGCTCTTACCCCCTTCTCCAAGCGGCGCGTCGATTATTACAAGAACTCCCGATGAACTTGGGGATCAGAGTCCACTCAAAGTTGAATCGCCCTCTCCGAAAAAAACAACCACCAATAATGACGATATTGACTTTTTCCAGTCCACTTTATCAACAGAAAAGAACACAAAGGGTTTCAAAAGACTCTTCAGTTTTATGAAGCGAGGAAACAAACAAAACAATGAAATACCCACTAAACTCCTGTGGAAGTCTCTGATGACTTCACTTCGAAGCTCAAGGTCATCATCAGAAATTAACTATGCTGAAGCAAGAAGAAACGAAACTAGCGCTTCTTCTTTTGATCGTAAAGACCTTCAACAAGAGAAAACCGATCACGACGCTTCAAATTCTTCAAGAAATAGAAAGAAATTGTTTTTGTCAAATTTGAAAATGGCGACAGGTTCAAAAGACAGCGAATTACCCTCACCAGTATACAGTGTTAGAGAAAAACCGATACCACCAAACACAAACACACTTCTTCTTAATACCGAGAAGCCCAAGTTTGATTTGCCTGAGTATGATATTGAAGATGACTCATTCAATGATGTTCTTCTCAGGTTCCAAGAGGTAGAAGAAGAAATCGAAAATGAAGTTCGTGTTATGAAAAATTCAAAAAACATATATGATTTTTTTCTTAAGGACGACGAGTTGTCCAAGGCTCAAATTATCGATCTTCAAAAAAATGACCGTCAAAATTCAAATGTTTCTCTACCCGAAAAAAATGAGAGCAATGCAAGTGTTGATACATGCGATGACTTGTGCAATACATGTTGGGGCGGGGGAATCTCCGAAGACAATGCCAATGAGTATATTTCAGATTTTCCCCAAAAACAAGAAAAGCGGATAATTGTTGTCGACAGCGCCCGGATCCAAGCCGCTCTCATGGATCCACACGCAATGAGACAATCTTATTTGAAGTTCTTACGACAATTTTCTGATTTTGATGAGATGTCAATAGAATTGAGTGGATTTGATCCAACACAAAAGATGGAGGCAACTGCCGAACCTTCGGAATCTCTGCCTAAAAGGTCGATTAAGGATAGTAAATCCATGAAGCCGCGTCGCAATGTGAAGTTTTCCAACTCGATTTCCATAAGCGAGACTTATGCACCACATCTATACAGACGAAACAACAAATGCGTGACACAATACTATCTCACGGAATTCTCAGAGATCAACAGAATCAAAAACGAACTTAACGCCTTTAAATGCTACGAGATGCTTGTGCATGAAAAGTCCCAGATGAACACTCATTTTTTTTACTAGGTAATAAATCACATGAAAATTTTGTTACACAGTTAATCATTGAAGACGCCAATACCCTCTTGGGAGTCTTGAAGATCAAAATAAGTGAGGCATTCCATCGCGCACCTTAAAACCTATGATCCTCGGTATGTAGAATAACTGTGATTGCTCAAAAGCAATGGCACATGATAATGGTGGTCTGGCGGATTATCAATCTGAAACGTAATGTCGACAAATGGGAAAAACGTGCGATTGGATGCATTCATGTCATGGAAGTATTTCCCTGTGAGGAACTTTATCTTGTAGACACCAGGCTTCAACACTACCCACGTCTCATTTTCAACGCCGATCTTTGAGTTGACATCCTCACCATTTTCAGGATTGATGACCCACTTTTTTATTCTGCCGTCGTTGTCTGTACGACTCATGGCAAACGGCTTGGTAGAAGGATCCAAATCATAAGCTGCTTCGTCGTTTTTGTTGGAGATTAGTGGAGAGAGATAGTAGATCGAGCAGGTAACATTCTTAGCCGGCTTTCCGAGTGTGGTGTCCAATATGTGGCACGTGATTGGGTCAACTGACATGGAGAACAAAATATGGGTGAATCGATTCCGTTCGAATGACGAGATTAAAAAATTGTATCATCGTGAGAGACACTGCACATACGTCTCTACGATAAGAGTAATCGCACTTCGGAGATAGCCGAAGGTCTCGACCCCACTAGTGACCAGCGCGCTGCTTGCTCCACCACTCAAATAATGAGTGCGCCAAAAATAGATATCGTGAATGCTTAAAAAATTTGCATTAATTATCCTAGTGCTTATTTAAAAATGCTTTTTATAAATGATATTCGGCAATGGTAGGATCATTTTTGTTTTCTTAGGCATATGTAAAAATGATAGCTAATATTTAAATACCTGCTGTCGGCTCAAATGACAGGAGCGCATCGTCTCAAGTCTTTGCTTCCAGATTCTTAATCGCAACCGAAGTAGATTATGACAATTTGTACCGACTATGTGAAAATATCAAGCTCAAGTCTTCCTGGAGGACTTTCCTGGTCCCAAATCGGATTCCGTGGCATGCTCTATCCACAACTAAGCTAGTATGAAATGTAATACCAATTAGCTGGATCTCTTTGAAAACCGCATTGGAATCAGGCGTCCGCGCTGTGACTCTATCGTCTAAGTAAACCTTCTTCCCTATATTTCCAGGCTTATTGATACGCTAATATACCCACGGTACGAGAGCTCGGGACTAGGGAAGCCAAAAATAACCCTATGGCTTCTTTTGCAGCATAGCATCAAGTAGAGGTTTCTCGGACCTTGTATTTTTGGGTCTGTATAGATCAAAAGAGTCCATTGCGCTGTTGATGTTTGCAGTGTCAAGGGCAGATCGGCATTTACCTTCGCCCTCGCCCATTCCCTTACCCTCGCGCCCATAAGATTCCAACGCATTTCTTTTTTCTTTTAATCTCCGTATATCCCTACATTTAAAGGTGATTTGCAGTCCGCTTGTTTCTACAATCGCGGCCTTTGGGGGAAAGTAGTACCAGGGACGCTCAATATATGACCGAGTATTTAGCACAGCTGTCCACCACGCTAACTCACGTTCGAAGTCAGTGCTGCAACCACGAACTAGGACTTCTGTGGCGATCATTTGCTTTTTCCCAGCAAACGATCCCAAAGTTCCTGTTATTTTTAGCAAGACGTTGTTTTGCCCTAGAAGCGTCATAGGAACGAGATGCAGATCCACTTTCACGGGAATAATCAGTGCCTCGCCCAGATAGTCGTCTACGTATATAACGAAGAATTGATTGCCCGGCACGCCATGTCGTGCTGGAAAATCGTGGCTCTCAAACAGCAATACTCGACCCATTATGGTGAACATCCGGAAAGGGTGATTCTTGATGAGAAAACAGCACTCCTTGTAGAGAGCCAAAGCTTGTTGGCCATAAACCTTCAACGGATCCGTGGACAGAAGAACGTCTGAAATGAATAACGGCACCGTCTTCTGGTATGTAAGTGCCATGTGGAAAAGCGAAGGCTCATAGTAGCACATGCCTTTCTTGCGCAACACAATGTGCGGCTCGCCGGGCACATAATCATTCAGGTGATTCATTCCATACCAGCAAAAGCCTTCAGAGAACTTTGCGGCAATTGACGTCAGAATAATATCTCAGTTCACACAATTTTGCCTTGTCGTAGAGGCTACTATGTAGTGAGAATCTAGTATATTTAGCACGTGACTACTGTTCTGTATCTGGGCCCAAGCGGCGCGAGGCGGGCGAACAAGATGAGCATTGACTTTTACTTGGTCAGGTTTTGCACGGTCACTGTGAGCATATGAGAAAAACGAGTTATATTCCTTTGAGTTGTTTTCTAATCATGAGCTGTTTTCCCTTTCATAAATTAAAGCCTCCGATTGCTGTTGAGTATAAACCCCAATGATTAGTTCGCAGGCACTGATTTTTTTCCTGCATCCTCCCCAAAGCAGTGAGATGCCCATGTATCAAAGGCATTCTTTTGCCCCAAAATATCTCCAGACTACAGAGAAATACCAAAACAATGGCTCTTTTTGAAGTTTCTGGATGGGACATCAAATCCAAGAAAGTCCAAATGGGTGGGCTTGCAAAGAAAAAGGACAACAAGTCTGACAAAGCAAAACTGTCCAACAAAAAAGACTCCCAGGCATCCCAGACTGAGAATAGAAAACGTGCCTCTGGTAATAAGGAATTAAACGAGGGAAATAAAAAACGAAAACAGCGCCAAAAAATTCAAAACAAGGATGAGCTCTCTGAAGACCTGGAGGACGATGTCCCAGTGCCTGTGCCGGCCATGCCTGCCAACCTAACACCATTGCAACAGAAAATGATGGCCAAACTCTCTGGATCTAGGTTCAGATGGATCAACGAGCAGCTCTATACCACAACTTCCGAAAACGCACTTAAGCTTGTGAAGAATCAACCCGCTCTTTTTGATGAATACCACCAGGGGTTTCGGTCGCAGGTTCAACTGTGGCCAGAGAACCCCGTCAATGTGTTGGTGGACCAATTCAAGGCCCGGACCACGCGTCCCATCAATGCACCAGGCGGTTTGCCAGGGTTTCAAAACAAAAAAGTGGTTCTTGCAGACATGGGCTGTGGAGAGGCGCAGTTTGCTTTGGATATCAACAACTTTGTGAATGAACACAACAAGAAGAAACCTAAAAAAGTAGATCGGAAGACCGTAGGTCAGACAGGGCCTCGGATCTTGGATGTGCAAGTGCACAGCTTTGACTTAAAAAAAGTGAATGACCGCATCACAGTGGCCGACATCAAAAACGTGCCATTGGCGGATGAGTCGTGCAACATTGTGATATTTTGTCTTGCTTTGATGGGCACTAATTTCTTGGACTTCATTGAGGAGGCCTACAGGATTCTTGCGCCGAACGGAGAGTTGTGGATTGCAGAAATCAAATCGAGGTTCAGCGAGTCGACCAACGCTAACGCGAAGCCCCAGGGTATGAATGCCGTGGGAGATGAATTTGTTGATTCTTTAAAGTTGCTTGGGTTCTACCACAAGAAAACCGACAACGAGAACAAGATGTTTACAAGATTTGAATTTTTCAAGCCCTCGAAAGATATCATCAGTCAGAGGAACGAGAAGTTGCAAAAGCGCAAGAAGTTTGTGGAGCGCGAGACCCAAAAAGAACACCTCGATACTAAGCGAAACAAAGCTCCTGAAGGTGAGTGGTTGTTAAAGCCATGTATCTACAAAAGAAGATAGAGCATTGTGATAAACCGAAACAGTGATGTGCGGTCATTTGAACGCATACGTTATTTTTGATCGCCAGGCATTGAGCCTGGCTCTACTGGGGTGTATGGGGACCCATTTTTTAAACATGGTGCTTTTTTGGAAAAAAAAATTGGCTCTTCAAACGCCAGAAAGTTAGGACCGATCACCCAGAACGAATGCCGGCACATATTGCGACAATAGCACATAATTGCATATTCTCATGCGTAGTGGACTTTTTGAAAAAAGGCGGAACTCAAGGATACCCCATAAAAAAAACTTTAATTTCCGTAGCTCTCAGGCAGATGCCGAGTTACTGTGCAACAATACACCTGGTTTGGAGCACATTTTGAGGCCCCTCTTAAGGCGTTATTTGCTTGAGGCTTCAAGGCGAGCATTGTAAGCGCAGATAATGGGCACGGTCTCTAAGCCATGCCAACAACGTATTGCCAGAAACTCCAGCGTGGGTGTGCATGGTTTCATGAGAATCCTTCATTCACCCGGGCTCGCTGTAATATTATAAGCCCATTGTGAAAGCAATAATAATCATAATAATCATAAATCCCCGCCTCTGTCTATTCCCACCAGCTACTGCGAGCCCTGCGCACTCTCAAATAGGTCAAGCACAAGCGCGGCTGCACCAACTACATCATTATCTTGCACATTAGACAGATACGACCTGCCAGATCAGGCGCGCGCCAGCCAGTGACCTGCACGCAGTGCTGCCACCAGCAGTCGGTGCCTGATCTTGACTTGCTCTTGTTACTGATAGAGACAAAATGCCAGCAGTCACAAAAAGGCGTCGTTGGCACTATATGATGCGTGAGCTTTGCCGATCCAGCTTTGCTGTTCACTTCTTTCACACCTCTTACCCTTTCTTTTCTTCCCTCCCAAACTCAATACCGCTAGTCTACCCCCTAGATTGCACCAACATATTTTGCATCCAGCTATGGACTACTACGAGCCCCCCTGTCTCTTCAGGCAAAAGGCAATCAGACGGGCTCCGTCACCCAGCAGTGATCATACACTCAAATGCTCAGTTCGCGCGGCTCCCAGAGATATACGCCCTTCACCCTGGCTCATGCGCCAGCGCCAGGAACACGATACCATCGTGATGGACAAGGCGTGCTCGCTCAGCCGGGCCAACATCCAGTCAAACTACTGGAAAATCCCCGACACACAGATGCACCTCACAGCATTAGCACTCAGTGACCCGCAAGCGGCCGCGCCGCTTTTGGCAATCTCAAGTGGCAGCACCAACAACAACTTGTTTATCCACGAACTAAATTCGCACAACCACTACTTGACGCACCACACCACCATCTCGTTGCCCAACATCCATGCCCTCGCATGGGTGCCAAACTCCGATTCCCGATTCCTAATATCGGGCAACAACAAAGGCTACGCGCACCTTGTGTCTGTGCCCCTGTCGGGGCAGAACGACGACCTGGAGGACCAGGAATGCGCAGAGATAGTCAAGAGATTCAACCACCGTAAACACTTGCGGCTAGTCAACAAGGACCCGGCTCTCGCGTTGCACGCCAAGACATGCGTCACCGAGATCGGGTTTCTTGCCGACGCCCGGCTCGCCACGTGTTACGACGACACGCTCTTTGTGTGGGATATCAATGGCATCGGCCTGTCGATGCGCCCGCGGCCGGAATCGATTTCCGTTGTTCGTGGAATCCACAGCTTTGATCCAGCGACGACCAGTAGCAACACATTGGCGTTGTGTGGAGCCTTTGGGGTGTCTCTTTTCGACACCAGGACAGCGCAGCACAGCGTGCCGCAATCGACGTTTCTGTCCACGCACGGCCGAACAGTGCCCGTTACCAACAAGGTGAAATGGCACCCGCAGAATGAGCATATCTTTGTCTCCTCCGATTGCGACGGGGCTGTGAAGTTATGGGATACCAGAAAGCAGGACACGTTTGCCGAGTTGACTGGCCACCGAGGCAACACGGTAACTTCCATGTCGTGGAACAAAAACGACTTGTTCACGGGTGCGAGCGACGGCAACATTGTGCATTGGGACCTCACGTCCAACCTCGATCCGCACACTGAGCTCTCGCTGCACGGAGAGAAGATCCGGCAGTGCTCATTGCGGGACGGTATCAACAGCGTGATGTTTGACCCGGTCAGCAACTCCATGGTCTGCAGTGTTAACGAAAGACAGTGCGGAACCGCGCTTCCGGCTCTGAACAACAAGATCGTGGGTCTCTGCCCGGTCAGTGGGCCCGGGGCTGAAGGTGCCTGTAACATTGTCCTGATAGATGCCGCTGCATTTCTTGGATTGCACTGCAAGATATATGACGCTGCGAGGATTGCTGCCGCAGACACCGGCTTTTATTCGCAGGAAGACATGATTCTCATTAAAGAACAGGTTTCAAACGACACGTTGGTTGCGTCGAACGCGGCTTTGAGGCCGCTTTCCATTGCAAGGCAGACCCTGGATTCCAGCGAGGAGACGTTGGATTTGGAGCATACCGATGCGGCGTCGGTTAAAGAGATACCGCCCATGCCTCGCGCAGACTCCATCTCTTCCGACTTGTTTTCCATGGACTTCCTCAAAAAGTGGGAAGCGATGTCTCTCCATTCTGTAGATTCTTTACCAGACTACGAAGGTTCCTCAGACTCGTTTAGTATGCTGGAGAACTCATCAGTCAACTCACTTTCCACGGTGGCGACATTGATCGAGTCGACTGACCCTTCTTTACCAAAAGACCTGCTGTTTCGCATGTTGAACTTGGAGCTTGAAGGTCTTTTTTACCAGATTCCCGGTACGTACACGGACGCATAAGTGCATGGGTTCCGACACCTACGCCGGGACATTTTTTTTTTTTTTTGGAAAGTGATACAAGCCTGGACTACCGCTTCTTTTCCGTGTATCTGCCTGTGTCATTTAGACAGGCTGCAACCGAAGATATATGTAGACGTATACTTGCTAATAAAGATATATTGACTATTATCAATACACATAGCCACTCAAAACAGCACTCGGCACGTGCGCCCCAATAGTCCATGGAAGGACAGCCCCAAGGGCAGGCAATCGCTCTTTCTACGATTTACAATATATAGACTGAGATCTAGGATTGCAACTGGGTATGACCGTGCGGTTGCAGACGATCTCCGCAATGACCATGGCACTTATTCATAATTTGGCACGCAGCCGTAGACCCAATTCGTCGTCGGCAATGTCAAAAAATCGGCAAATCCGTCAGATACTTGAGAGGACGGACCTGGAACACGGCGAAAATAGTCTAGCCAGGGCCTATCTCGTAACCAGGATATGGCGCAAACAAAAAAATGGCTAATGTCTCTTTTTTTTTTCCACATCTCCGCCTGCCGTGCTCGCGGAACACGTCTAGTTCGTAATTGGCATCAGCCAGCGACTTGGCAATCACGTGATACTTATAGGAAAGCAGGGGCCCCCCAAGCCCCGTGTCTGGGCATAGCGTGAGACATCCCGTCCGAACACCAAACTAGAGCATTAAAAATATTACAACACTGAAAATACAAAAATACTAAAGTATTGTAATACGCATCTTTGGATTCTGCGTGCAAGGTCTAGACCCCGCAGCGGCGGTTTCACGTCGCTCAGAGAGGCTTGACAAGGCGCCGCAGCCGAGTACTTCCGCTTTACGGCAGGAGACCTTCCGGGGCCATCCAATAAAGTATTGGCGTGGAGATACATAAGGAATCACCAACCCCAAATTTCCCGGTATCCAGATCGGATATTTCGGGAGTCCACACCGCCAGAGAAAAAAAAAAAAGAAAAAGAATAACCCGATCCATCTTCCCCACATATATATATATATATATATTTATTTTTTTTTTTCCTCAAGCCCTTCCTGTCTCCCTCGCGTCCCATTGATTCTGGAGCCTCGCCCGTTGCTCGCGCCCCCAAGCCTGTCGCCGCGGTGCCTTCCTGTCTTTTGGCCCAATTTTGCTCAGGACCCTCAGGGCTCACCAGCATTTTTTTCCCGAAACACCCTAGTTCTACTTCCAGATCCACCTCCGCCCGCCAGAAACACGTGTCCATCAGCACGTAGAGATCAGTGGTTCCCCGAAGCTTTTTCTTTTCGAAGTCTTCTTTTTATTTTCTTTCAAAAAAAAAGTCTTCAAAAAAACAACAATCTCCGTGCATCGCTTCCCGAAACGGCGGCCGATATACTGGACATATCCCACCTTCTGCCGCTCACCCGCTGCTTGCTATTGATATTCAGATCACCCCAAAAAAACATCAAGTGGGAAATCTCACTGTCTCTCGCCTCGCCATCACACGCGCCGTTAATACTGTCTTTGTCTCCGCCCCACAGGCACAACAACCCAGACTCGCAACAAGACACCTGCAATGCCGCTGGTCAGCGTGAAGGTCGTGGCTGCAGAAAGTCTTTATAAGCGAGACGTCTTTCGGCAGCCCGACCCGTTTGCCGTCATCACGGTGGACGGCTCGCAAACAAAAACAACCAAGACGGCGAAGAAAACTCTCAACCCCTACTGGAATGAGACCTTCCACTTGGACGCCAGCGAAAACTCCATCTTGGTGATCCAGGTGTTCGACCAGAAAAAGTTCAAGAAAAAAGACCAGGGCTTCTTGGGCGTCGTCAATGTGCGTGTCGGCGACGTCATCGACCTCTCCACGGCCAGCTCGGAGGAGACAATTACTCGCGACTTAAAGAAGCTGAACGAAAACTTGGCCGTTAGCGGCCGCGTTATCATTGTGCTCGGGCATTCCCCGGCTTCCGCAAGCTCCAGAGGCACAGGTGCCCCTAATTCAGCGTCTGCAACTAATTCGGCCGCCATGGCTGGCGCCCCGCCGCCCCACACCGCGGCGCTGGAGCTGACATCACAGCCCACAGGATCTTCCCAGGATGGCCAGGGAAAGCAGTACTCCTCCTTCGAAGACCAGTTCGGGCGTTTGCCGCCGGGCTGGGAGCGCCGCACGGACAACTTCGGCCGCACTTACTACGTTGACCATAACTCCCGCACCACCACGTGGCAACGGCCCACGTTGGAGCAGCTGGAGTCCGAGCGGGACCAGCAACGCGATGACTATACCGAGGCTGAACGGCAACAGCACCGCGGCCGCACGCTTCCTGGCCAGACGCCGCAGCTGCCTGTTTTAGGCACCACCGGAGGCGGCGGTAGCGTCACAGTGAACTCGCTGGGCGCAAACACGCCCGTTAGCCCTGCCGCTGCGGTGTCCATGGCGGCGTCGGGCGCCACCACTCGTGGCTTGGGCGAGTTGCCCGCGGGCTGGGAGCAGCGCTTCACGAACGAAGGCCGTCCCTACTTCGTCGACCACAATACGCGTACCACGACCTGGGTCGACCCCCGTAGACAGCAATACATCCGCACCTTCGGACCAAACACGACGATTCAGCAACAGCCCGTGAGCCAGTTGGGACCGTTGCCTTCGGGCTGGGAGATGCGTTTGACCAACACCGCCCGCGTGTACTTTGTCGACCACAACACCAAGACCACCACATGGGACGACCCGCGCTTGCCGTCATCTTTGGATCAAAACGTTCCGCAATACAAGCGTGACTTCAGACGCAAGGTTATCTATTTCCGCTCGCAGCCGGCTTTGCGCATCTTACCTGGACAGTGCCATATCAAGGTGCGCAGAGACCACATCTTCGAGGACTCTTACCAAGAGATCATGCGCCAAACCCCAGACGACTTGAAAAAGAGACTCATGATCAAGTTTGACGGTGAAGAAGGATTGGACTATGGTGGTGTCTCCAGAGAATTTTTCTTCTTGTTGTCCCACGACATGTTTAACCCATTCTATTGTCTCTTTGAGTACTCGAGTCATGACAACTACACTTTGCAAATCAATCCAAACTCAGGAATCAACCCAGAGCATTTAAACTACTTCAAGTTTATTGGACGAGTCGTTGGTTTGGGTGTATTCCACAGAAGATTCTTAGATGCTTTTTTCGTAGGCGCTCTTTACAAGATGATGTTGCACAAAAAAGTTGTTTTACAAGATATGGAAGGTGTTGATGCTGAATTCTACAGATCTTTACAATGGATCATCGACAACGATATCACCGATATTTTGGACCTTACTTTTAGCGCGGAGGATGATCAGTTCGGCCAAATTGTGGAGGTCGACTTAAAGCCTGGTGGAAGAGATATTGAGGTCACAGAGGAGAACAAGCACGAATATGTCGAGTTAATTTGCGAGTGGAAAATTTCCAGAAGAATTCAAGAACAATTCAAGGCATTCATTGATGGATTCAACGAATTGATTCCGCAAGAATTGGTGAATGTTTTTGACGAGAGAGAATTAGAGTTGTTGATCGGTGGATTGGCAGAAATTGATGTGGAGGACTGGAAGAAACACACTGACTACAGAGGATATCAAGAGAACGATCAAGTGATTCAGTGGTTCTGGCGTTGTATCAAAGAGTGGGACTCCGAGCAGAAAGCAAGATTGTTGCAATTCACAACAGGTACCTCGAGAATTCCAGTCAACGGCTTCAAAGACTTGCAAGGCTCTGATGGACCAAGAAGATTTACCATTGAAAAAGCAGGTGAACCACAACAATTGCCCAAATCTCATACTTGTTTCAACAGAGTTGACTTGCCTCCTTACACCAATTATGAGGCTTTAAAACAAAAACTCACTTTGGCTGTCGAAGAAACAGTTGGTTTCGGGCAAGAGTAAGCGAAAAAAAAAACAGAAATGATACGCTCCTCGATAACGTCGCAGAGGGGTAGAAGGAGAGCCTCTCCCTTAGTGCCTTTGGATTGCGGTTCTAGGCATTATAATTTGAGAATATAAATGCTGTTTATAATGGCATCTATAGTCAACTAGATAGTCTGGCGACCATTTACTTCTACAAAATTATCGCGTTATTTCGCGATTAGCATATAATTGATCGTTATCAAGAATATGCATTTTATATTTCCACCCATGATGCAATCAATTATGGGGAACAAGAAATAAAATATGTGATCATACGGCTTGTATAAGCGGAGAAAATAGGCCACGCCGTATGCGGGGAGGAACTGTATAAAATCTGTGATCAGGTAGATGACTTGCGCAAGCGGAGAAAATGGCCCACGCCGTATGCGGGGAAGAGCTGTATATAGTTCATGGACCAATAGTCACAGCAACCTAATCGTTCTATTAGTGGTGGCAAAAAGAAAGAAATCTTATCATTCTCGTGACACGGGTATTCTACATTTCTATGGGGTTATGTGATCATGCGAATCCTTATCCTCGCCCTCCCCCCCCATCCCCAAACTTCTGAAGCACGCACTATATAAAGACATGGCAGAACTTCCTTATCTAATGTCATAACATTTTCAAATCATTCAACATAGAACTTAAACACAATGCCTGATTTATTTGACAACTTTTTCGGAAAAATTTCAACTACCATGAACGGAGGTAAAAGTAAAGTACATTATGGTGGCCCCTCGATGGTGAATACAGGCTCTTTTTATAGCTATCATAGCTCCAGTACGAACAACAATTCTTGGTTACCGATTGCGAAGCCCCAAGATAAGAAGGAAGACATGGTTGAAACAATGGAGGCAAGAGAGTTCAAGCCGAGAATGGGTTCTGTTACAAGTATGCTGTCGGAGGAATCGGAAGTTGACAACTAGAGCGAGCACATAAATACCTTCTAAGCACAAGACAGAGTCTGGAACTCTATATTTCACTTTATATACACCACAATACGAATTTTTTTCTTCAGTTTAGCCGTAAAATGCAAATACAGAGACGCTTGGGAACATTAAAGTTGTTTATAAATGCAGAGAATGAGAACTAAAGTCGAGGCATGCGCCGAAGATGAGAGCGTTTTGTAGTATGGTTGGGAGTGTTTCTGGAATGAACTGTATTCAGAAGCAACAAAACACTTTTCGTATCCATGACCGCTCATTTCTCCGGGCATTAAAACTTGACGTGTCAGAGCGCAAATCTGCATCCTCGTGTGCAAGTACTCCATTGTGGCGTGACTGTCCCGTCTTTGCGCCATTCGAATCAGAGGTTGAGTTATAGTTTGCATGTGTCATAGACTGTGAGCGACTAAGGCGCTGCTGCAGCGTCATGAGAGGTTGGTTTGGATACGCGCCTCCAAGTGGGGCACGCTTACTTTGCATTGCAGCGTTACTGTTTGTGTTGTTGGTTGTCTTGCGCTGTCTTTGGGGAGGATGTGGATTTCCATAACCATGTAAATTTGCTTTCTTGTTAAGCGCAGCATCCCAACCTTTTCCGCCGTTAAGGTCCATCCAGTCATAGTGCCCATCAGCTTTTTCGTCAATAGACACTAGCGCCTTGTCCATCAATCCAAGCAAAAAATCGTAGTCTGGTTCCTCATCAAAGTGAAGATTGCGCACGTATGTTAAGTACTGGGCAAACTGGATTGGGAATCCGTAACAAAGCTCGTTGATGGACGTTGTCTGTTTCTTTATGCCAATCTTTTCATATTTTTGCTTGTTTGTAGGGGCCTTCAAGCCCTGCCAGGGTAAGTATCCCCGTAAAAAGTACATGAACACATGACCAAGGCTCTCTAAATCGTCACGGCGCAGCTGCTCACGGCCGAGGTGAGTGTTAATCGACATGTAACGTGCGGTGCCACTCAATGCTTTTTTTTCCTTGTATGGGATATGTGTCTTTGTTTTTGGGTCACGATATTGTTTGGCCATTCCAAAATCCACGACGTACACCATGTTTGCCTGTGGGGTACCTGGTTTCCCGATGAGAAAATTGTCGGGCTTCACGTCTCGATAAATTAGATTATGTTCATGAATTGACTGCATTCTTTGGAGCATCTGCTTGGCAACTTGAGCCACTGTTTTTGTGGAAAACTTGCGCCCGCACCAGTCGAATAAATCCTCCAAAGACGGGCCCAAAAGATCTATCACTAAGATATTGTGCACACCTTCCTGACCAAAAAAGTAAGCTTTCGGCACTCCTGTGGCCTCACTGAGAATTCTGTACGAGCGATACTCGTCACGTAACTGTGGCGCTTCACATTTGCGTGGCTCAAACTTGATGGCAATTTGTTGATTGTTGAGAAGATTAGTGCCTTCGAAAATAATACCAAACGATCCCTCGCCGATTTTTTTGCCCACTTTATAGTGGACACCCACCCGGTTTCCACTGCCACTCAGAGACATTTTAAAGTTGTATCGAAAATAGTAGGCCTCTTCCTAAAAGGGCAGAATGAATGGCTGACGTATAATTCGGATGGTCAAGCCAAACACAAAATTTATTTCAAAGAAATAGAAGGCTTTTCAAAGGACGAGAAATGATTCGGGAATCTAGCAAAAATTCGGGTCCAAAAATAGCGCTGGTGTGATGGTAACACGTGCTGAAGAAGCTCCAGTGGGTGTCGTATGATAAACTTCTACAATGTGGCCAAGTTCTGACGTTTCTGATCGCGAGAAGAAACCGCCAACGTCAAAATATATTTTTTGATACACAGCAAAAAGAATGAGTGCTTGAGAAGCTTGGATTGCCCGCTGTGATAACAGTTCACGAACTCTGTATTTTAATGAAAGACGCCTGGTGTAGTGCACGGGCAGCTTCACAAATACGGGATGTTTGCTGACCTTTTATTTTCTCAATGACACTTAGACACTGTTGATATGAAGATCAAGCTGAAGAGTGATGTGGCGTGTATGAAACTTTGTCTAAGCTTGTCTGTTTATTTCCAACCTCCGCTTTGAACTCAAGGCTTTAAGTGTCAGGGAGATAGTCATGTTGAGGTGCACGGGTGTATTTCGCCGACTCGAACGGAGTTCCCCGTGCCAAAATGAGTTCACAATTTTTGAAAGTTTGAATGGCTATTTCTGTATTCTTAGTGATTTGTGTATTTACTTATTTATTTTCTTTTCAATGCTTAATATGGTCGATTTTTAAAGGTCAAAAGTAGCTTTAGATAAACTCAAAGTTCAAAGGGTCGCGTTTTCAAATTATTATGCCCAATGCCAACACCAGTTGTAAATAATCAACTCATTTCATAAATTCATTATTTAACGAACAGCAAAAGTTACGAGTTTTAAATATACAAATTATTTATTATAAGAAAGTTTCGTCCAGCGGTGGAACCGTTAAAAATATCAGTAATATTTTATGGGAGACTGAAGTTTGTTCGCCAGACAGCTTTAATTAGTTAAAAACGAGGCGGCTTGTTTGGGTATAAACGAGCATTAGCTTGTCGAAAATTTCTTTTAGGAGTACACTACTTTTATTAAAATGATAAACAAACTTTAGCTTTTTACATTTTCTGTTACTTATTTTTTTCTTTTATTCCATAATAAATTTATTCTGATTTTATACATCTTTTCCTGTGATCACCTCTGTTTACTTGCCTTACAGCTGGGGTTGTCTAATACCTTGGCGAAATCTCGCATCACGAACGCAGAAGTCTTCATCATGGGACTTACTTTACTCAGTTTGTAAAAAATTACACATGTATTGAAAAATATATCTAAGGAAATTGCCGGGGTATTCAGAATTTTTATTTTCACTTCGATCCAAATTCTTTTATGCGCCGTCATCTCTCGAGCGCTTACTCAGCTTTGAGCCGCATACCGTCAGGCACCTAAATCATGCGAATGCTGTCACACTAACAGATTGACTAAGTTCTTTTAATTACATGGTGATACTCGCAATTTCACTCGGAATTTTTGGTACAGTGGCTCATATACGGAAGCTTAACTAAGAGATCTACGAAGAGAGCGGTCTTAAACACAATCTTAACCACCTCTATTCTACATACTTCTTCGTAATGGAAGCTGCCGATTTTCTCCGCAAGTGGTTCCTCGAATTGCCTTGGACAGTTATCGGCGATGTCTGCCTGTATTTGCCTCCAGAGATAATCAGCGAAACCCTATTGAAAGTACCCAAGCTTCGCGAAATCATCATCGACCAGTACTATAACCAAGAACTTCATCTTATTCTCTCGCCGACAAAGAGACCACATTTATGTTCGCCAGATTCCCAACGCATGCAACTTATTGATATCACATCATACGGAGAAATTGAAGATTTTTTCAATAACCACCCTGATATTATACCCTGTGTGTATAAAGTCATAACTAATGGCGACTTCAGGTCAATGGAAATTCTTTTCCGTGCTTTTCATAATCGCCTTTGTCAGGCTCAACGGTTGGAAATTTACATCGAAAATTATGAGCTTTCTCCTAAAGATGCTCAGCTAATCTTTCTGTTCCTGAACCTCTCTAAGTTTCAGACTTCTGGGATTTCACTAAGGCCTTGTTTACCCACCATCTCGCGCTTGTTTCTGGAACAGGGAAACTTAGACGAATTGGTCTTCTTAGGTCACGAGATCCGCAATTGGTCTACCGTGAGACTACCGCCAAGTTTGACCCACTTGGATATGTCATGGTATCTGGATACAGACATTAACTCAGTGGTCTTCCCTGATTCCCTTACGGACTTATATTTGAACAATGCTGGAATAGATAACGCAATTTTTGATGGCCTAAAGTATCCTCCGTTTATCAAGACTTTGATGCTCACATCTAGTAACTTGGTTAGTGTGAATGTGTCGCGGCTTCCGCCAACCCTTGAAACTGTCAATTTATCTTACAATGATATCCGCAGCTTCGAGTTTGAGGCTCTGCTGCCACGTTGGCCGGTAAATCTCAAGCTTATTTTATTAAGCTCAAACCTGCTTAACGACTCTTCGCTCGAGCAGCTCTCACATATACAATGGCCCGAATTTTTAAAGAGCTTGCGCCTTGACAGTAACAAATTTACATCGCTTGAACACTTATCATCATTACCTCAATCCCTTAAGTACTTGGATCTCTCCGATACTTACCTCAAAAGCTTTCGTGTGAACCATAATGAGGATAATTATCCGTTCTTCAAATTCCCGGAATCTTTGGATACCTTGAGTCTCCAAGGTTGCAGTACTTTCACTTATAGAGAATACACCGCTTTTGATTTCATACCACCCCAACATCGAATTCAATTTCCCCCAAACTTAGAATCTTTGAATCTCACTGAATGCAGCGTTGGGAGACTTGACTACTTCTTGTTCCCTCGCTCCCTCAAGTCCTTATTGCTAACTGGAAATCGCCTCAAGGACTTAACAACCTACAATTTCACTAGAGGGTCTGCGGAAATTGTAAACTGGACGCATTTGACCAACCTCCGATACTTAGAGTTGTACCATAATAATATCGAAGGGTTGCAGAATTGGTGCCCTCCCAAATCGCTTCGCAGAGTTGATCTACGCCAAAACCAGATACGGGCCCTTACTGGGGTGAATACGCCTTTATTTAACCGAGCCTTCCAAGACTATACGAGTAACATTTACATGCTTAATATTGGAGAGAACGAGATCAGATCAATACATGGGAGCTTGTGTCTTCCCGCCAATATCGTTGATTTGAATCTCAGCAGAAACAAGCTCACAGTGTTTGCTTTCACCGAAACTTTTGCGAACCATAATAGCTTGACGAGACTAGATTTGAGCGCAAATGAGATAAATGAAATATTTGTTGATGCATCGGCAAAAAAGCATGTTTCGCACATTAAACAATTCAACTTTTCAAAGAATGCTGGTGCCAAGTTTCAAATGTCAAAGGAGGATTTTTACGATATGTTTGAAACTATAGGCCTACATGTGCCTAAGAGAAAGCACAACATCAAAAGTGAGCACATCTTTCAATAGCCGGTAATTTTGTTATAAAAAATGTTAAAAATGCGACCTAGCAACCTATCATCTTTCCATCATTTCTTAGGGTTCGCGACGCGCATCGACGCCTCGAAATCCAGAGTCTTACTCCGGTGACATCTGTAATACGTTGGATTTGAGTTTAGCAGGATAGCAGGCTTGCTGAATTAAAAAAAACTTTCTTCAACATCTGACGGAGCAGGTCTTGAGTGGCTGTCGTGATTGAGTGTTGCAGAATACCTCTTTTTGTTTTTGTCGAGACATTTAAAATCTAGCCTTTTCTATGACGACAGAAACACAAAACTTTGTGCCAGGCTCTAAAGTTTTGGCATACCATGGACCTCTTGTCTACGAGGCAAAGGTGCTTAAGTATCACATGGAAGGTCTGGAAGTGGTTGATATCGAGGACGAAAAGAGCGAACCGCTTGAAAAAAATAAGATCCCGGCATTTCTTCTTGACAAAAATGCTTATTTCTTGCACTATAAAGGATGGAACCCCAAATGGGACGAGTGGGTTTCTTCGGAAAGAATCATTGAGTTTAATGATGATAATTTGGGGCTCTCCAGGGAGCTCCGGAATGCGAGAAAGAAACCCGTAGAAAGGCTAGATTCCGGTAAAGAGGCCAAGGCCGAAGCCGCAGAACGAAAAAGCCGACGCGGGAAAAAAAAAGATACACATACCGAAAGTGCTTTAAAAAAGCATGTTTCAGATCCACCTAAAGACCTGCTCAAGCAAAATGGGACTGGCAGGAAAAAACAAAAAACAGAGTCGCACTCTGGATACGCTGTGATGTTGCCTTTTAGTCCTAAACTTAAGTGTGTAATGGTGGATGATTGGGAATTGGTGACGAAAGACAGCAAGTTGGTTGATCTCGAAACGGCTACACCCGTAGTGGATATTCTCAAACAATACCACGAATGGAAACAGGAGCGTCAAAGTGTGGAGCTTATGCGAACTACCAATGAGGCATTAAATGGGTTAAAGATTCTATTTGACCAGACTTTTGGCCTTGATCTTCTATACAAATTTGAGAGGCTTCAATATAGCAATCTCCTCCGCACTCGAGAGAGCTTCGAGCCGTCAAAAGTCTACGGTTGCGAGCACTTGCTTCGACTCCTAATCACTCTTCCTGGCCGTGTTGCAGAGACTACCATGGATGCAGTCAGTGTGAATATCATGATGGGACAGATGAAAGATCTCCTTGAGTTTATTGACGCAAATATAGCCAAGCTCGGGAGTTCGTACATGAATGTTTCCTCACAATACGACAGAATGGCCGGAGTATAATAATGAGATCTGTATGTGGAAAATATTGGTATTTCATGGACTTCGTATATTCGTGATACATCAAACATTCTAACATAATCATAAAGGAAAACAAATTAGTGGCTGTTTCCATCCTAGGTGGAGGCGCGCGGTTACCACTACATAATGGGAATAGCCATATAGTCGACCTCCACCAATGGGTTTTCGTTGTTGCACTTAACCTGCAATTCCAACTTCCAGTGCCGGTCGTACATATCCTCTTCCTCCTTTGCAAATCCATGGTCTCCTTCATCCTGAAACTTCCAAGTGATTGTCTTCGGAGTTTCTTCTATTACACCCTTCCCGAAATCCATCTGGAACCCAGAACACTTCTCCATGTCCACCATCAAATGGCGCTTGATATGGTGCTGGAGATTTCTTCTAAATTTGCGCGAATTTTTGTTCATTGTAGGCTTAACTTTTTCCAAATTATCATGACATTCCTTCAAAACGAATGGCGGGTAGTATGTCAAATGGGCATGGCAATAATCAAAGTCATTATCCCAAGTTTCGTCCCTAATATATGATTCAAACGACATAAGATCATCAAAATCCTTTTTTGGCGGCGCTTTCAAGACTTGCAGCACACAACCATCTTCACTCTCGATGGATGTAATGGAAGAAGACCGCGATTTTGGTGCTGGTTTGAGGTGATCGAGTTTCTCAATGTTTTCCAAGTTCAACTCGATCTTCTGAGATTTCTTTGATTTTGTCATAGTGTCGACTTGCTTTTTCTTTCAGTGACAGTTTCAAATGTTGATATGATTGCATGTATTTGCCAAATTTTCACACTGAATTGTATGTCAATTCGCAGTCCAATTTGGTTAGTATAGAATGGGTGCAAATTAAGATTGGGTCCATTTTGTCAACCTTATATAGGACAAGAAGGGCACGCCCCAGCTTCCCAGCGCGGGTGTGCACGTATGAACCATGGTGAGGTCTCTCCACTTTTCAGCCAAGATACAGTCGGGTTGCTTTTTTTTTTTTTGAAAAAATACTCCGTTATTTCACGAAAAAAAGTCATAAATTATTCAAAAGTTAAGGCTGAAAAAGTTTTGATTATTTGTCATAGTTCAACCTTGAAATTTCTCACAAAGTTGACTTCAAGAACCAGTGTACAAAGATAATTAGTCAAACGAGGTGGTTAATCCAATATTCCAGAGATATGGAATAGGGGCATTTTCTTTCTTGTTGAAGCTTCTTATTTTTCCCCTCTAAGATGTGAATTCTTGTGTGAATCGCAGGGTGTCAAACCTTTGGTTGATCACACCACATCTCATTAGAAATTACTGATATGATCTGATGCAAAACTAACAATATTTACTAAGAGGAAAGTGTAGGACATCAATTTAGGCCTCAAGCTACTTGTAAAACTTCCTAAACTATAAATGCCTCATAACTAGATAAGACCCGGTAAGACAGATGTTGGTCACAAAAGATAAAAATAAGGTAACGCCCTAGGCTCTGACTATCTACGTATATAATGTTGGGGGCCTTCCAAGTCTCACTCTGTCCATTATGGAAGGAATAGCTAACGTATCTTGCCGCGCAAACCCAGGCTAAACAAGGCATACCAAAACATAGCCTTTCAATATATATGTTTAGGAGAGTGAAGGTAGCATTCTTTCAATATGTATCAAATGAATTAAATGCAAAAAATACTATATGTATTGTGAAGTTCGTTTCTCAATCAAGGGAGGGGATATTGTTCTCAGGACCAAAAGAGGAGAAGAGATAATTAGCGCGCCTTCTCCTCTCTGCGTCATCAATTGAATCATGAGAGATCCCTGTTCCAATCACCCCACAAGTATCCCCACCCACCATTTGCCATTGAATAGTGCTGTAAATTCTAACCTAAGATCAACGAAAATATTAGTTCTGGGAAAACAGTAATGTAGTGAACTTCTTTTCCCCCATCTTCCGATGATTGCGGTTTCCCGAAGTGACTGCCAACGAGTGGGCTCATAAGCGCATATACACTTTGATTTTATATTCAATTTAAGTCTGAAGTATGCGCATATGTAACCCCTATACTCACCAACGGATAGAAATGGGAACAATCTTGCTTTCAGTATACCCCTGCTGATCATAAAGAAAAGTATACCGTCTCCTCAAAGAAGAGTCGGGAGGCCACATGGCTAGGTCTTCGGGCGTTAAAAGATAGTTAAAGCGTGCAGCAGTCCAAATTAGCTCAATGCCATTTTATTCACATTGAGAAAGATCTGTAATATTTAAAGCGGGCATACTTAAGTGTTTCATGGGTATACGCTCAAATAGCTCGAGCACATCCAAAGGAGTGTCTCGCACTTTCAGTAGTATTATTTTCCAGATGTAGTAGCTTACTAGGGGTTGATGAGATGTAAGATGGGCTCCCGCAACGATTTTTGATGTATATAATAGGAGAAAGTACCCATTATTTCAGAAATATTTCAAGGATCCGGGATTACCTAGCTTGTGCTATCTTTCGCAACAAAGGAGGGGATCAAAAGACAGTCCGTTGGTATAGAGTTCTTTCCGTTTCACCTTATTTAATTTTTGATGATGCCATTAAAAAGTAAAAAGTTTATTGGACCAGTCTGAAATCTATTATTTATAAATGAAATTTATTCTCTGACGGCTTCAGTGTCCATTGCCGAACTGCTTGGCAATGTAAAGCTCATGAATGGAAGAAAAGCCGATCATTATACTTTGCCGGGTGTCCGCTATCTTAAACTTTTAAGACATGTTCCAACCCGGAACCTATTAAAGGATTCCCATCTTTGATGAACAAAAAATCTCAACTTTTTTTAAAACAATTCGAGACTATCAATAATTGTCGCAACCTATTAGATAATTGGGTGCAAGTTTATTTGACCGCAGTATACCCCGTGACCATCACTTAAATTTCCAACACTCTTAAGGAAATCGAAAAAGGGGAGAAACAAATATATCAAATGCCTTCAGAAATAGGTATATAAGTGTCTTATTTCGGTCAGCATTTGCCGTGAATTTTCCGTTGATGAAACTAACCTTGGGCCTACTTCTCCCGTGACCCGCGCACTGAATTATTTTTCGCTCTACAACCATCATATTGCATTGGACCTACATTTAGAAAACGCTATTCTCCGCTGCACAACATCGGAAAAGGCCTTATTTGTGAGGAACCACGTTGGATTTAACTGCTGCATCGGCGAGGTTGTTGCTCTGCCTTTGAAAGAAAACCGGGAAGAAAGAAAAAAAAAAAACAAGTAATGGTGTTTGGCGTATATACTGGTCCACAGGAACCTGAGAAGCCTCTTGCCTTGATGACCCAAGAAGAACAAGCAGAGATGGGCGCCAGAAAGATGGTGGAGGTTATGCAATCGTGCCCCGGAAAAACGGTGATGGCTGGCGGCTCCGGGTTCTTTTTGGGTGGTTTTTTTGGGTTGTTCATGGCGTCGATGGCGTACGATGTTCCCGTCGGAGGAAATGCCGCAGGTCACATTTCGGAGCTTCCCTTCAAACAGCAAATGAAACTCCAGTTCTCAGACATGGCCAAGCGGTCATACTCGAGCGCGAAGAACTTCGGGTACATCGGCATGATTTTCTCTGGAGTAGAGTGTTCCATCGAGAGTTTGCGTGCCAAGCACGACATCTACAATGGGGTTACAGCCGGGTGTATCACGGGAGCAGGTCTTTCCATTAAGGCCGGCCCGCAGGCTGCTTTGCTTGGATGCGCAGGGTTTGCGGCTTTCTCTACTGCAATCGATCTTTATATGAACTCGGAACACGCGGCGCCACCCAGAAACGACTACGACGAATGAACACGGGCGCACTCTCCCTGGAACTTGCCCTGTATATATGTATTATAGTACAATCCTTTTTCGATACATGCAGCCCGGAGGGCCGCGCCCAATAAGTGTATTGACGACTTGACGGTCCGTGATCGGCCGGCATGGTCAGCAGAAGTAGTAGCAGTATTCGTACGAAAACTGGCCTGCTACGAACGATCCCGTTAACAGGAGCACAATCACCAATATCCACACCCAGACCTTCCATTTCGGGCTTCGGTCCCCATCCGGTCGTAGTGCGGCGTTCTGTCTCTGGATCCGCCCTAACTCGTGCACAATGCTCTCCTGTTGCTTATGCTCAATGATCTGCTGAAGGCTTGAGGAAACTTTGGCGAATTTGCGGTGGTCTGCGCTTACGGCGTCGGCGTTCTCGTACAACGTCTTAATTAGGTCAAGCTGCTTCTGTAGTTCGTCTAGAATGGTTAGTTTTTTTGCGGCGTTTTCGCTGTCATTGTCCGTGTCTGGTTCCTGAAACAGTGCCACAGACAGAAGGCCACGGTCTCTCCGCCAGAGCGGTAGCGGAATGTGTACCCCAGTGTTTGGGGCGTCGGGTTCGTCGTGCTGTGATTCCAGCGGTTCCCTGCGCTCGTAGTGGCGCCTTTTTCGTATGCGACTGTACGTTAGCGGTTGTACTGCCGGTGCCAAACTCTCCGGTATAGGCTCATATTTGATTCCGGGGGCATGGGCCTGGTAGGGTAGCGGCAAAGGCTCGCCTAGCTGGGCCAAGATCTCGGTGGACTTTCTCTTACGATTCATATCATTTCAGTTGGGAGCGAAGAATCGGGACAGCGAGGGTTACGTGTATTGGAGTGTATGCTAATGTTTGTTCGGGGGCACCTATGAGTTAGAAAGTCTAGGCTAAGTGTGGTCAGGTTCAGATGTATTAAGGCGAGTCCAAAGTACTCAGTCCATTGATGTTTACATTTCTGCTGCGTATTTTCCTCCGCCGCGCGCAATGGATACTCCATCTGCCGGAATGAAGTACGTCTTTCCCTTGTCGCGTCATCATATTTCGCAATTTCACGAGAGTGCGTAGGGCTCCCTTTTTCTTTACCTCAGTCTCTTTACCACTGTATTTTTGTCTTTGTCTTTCTCTCTCTCTGTTCTTCTATTCCTATCTCTCAGTCTCTTCTTTCTTTTTTCCTTTTTTGCCTTTTCCTAGAGCTTTTTAGATCGCAGCTTGAACATCTTGCGGAACGTTCTTCTGAGCAAGTATGCCGTACACCCCACAAAGCGGAACAACGCCATGAAAGCCACCGTCCAGAGAATCACCGTGAGGAAGACCTCTGAGCGGCTAGAGTCTGAGCTAGAGTAGTTCGAGTCCAACTGGTTGAATCCGCCCGTCTCCAACACTAGAGCCACAATGACAAAGTTGGATACCATCCACACAAGCACGGTCATTGACCTAATGAACGCATAGTAGTCTTCATTAGTAGTGGGGGGCTTCTCGCCGCTATCTTCCTGTGGCTGCTTAATCTTTTCTAATTGGTTGAGGTACGACTGGTTGATTTCTTCCTCCAGCACAGGGATGTTCACGTCGAATGTTCCGTCCTCTCTCACCTTAGCAACACCCAAGTCTTTGGCCCCCGTGTCACCCTTCGTGCCCCACGACACGTCGTCGATGTTGCAGAATGCATAGATGTTCAACACGTTCACGTACGCGGGCGAGAGCAAGAGGTACTGGATGAACGATGTGAACATGTGCCAGGGTTCCAAGTAGAGAAACGACGCGATAAAGTAGAGCAAGTATGTCGAGGACGTAGCCACAACCAAGTCGCGGAACTGTGAGTTCTCAAAAAAGAGTGATACCAGGATTGAGGTGCCGCTGTTGTAGATGGTCTGGATCGCATTCACAGCCATGTAGATTGCCGCAAAGATCATGTACACCATCAATATGGCGAAGAAAAGCACAATGACAATGTAAAATTTCTCTGTGCCTTTGGGCTTGTTGCCGAAACTCAACACGAATGTCGTGACGATCGACGCCAAGTAGAGCCAGAGGAAGATCACTGAGAGCACATTTCCCGGGGCAAAATTTAGATCTGACGCGCTGAGCGATGTGGTCAAGATGCGGAACACGAGAAAGTACGATCCGATAGAAAACCACGATACCACTAAGCTGATAAACTGGTACATGAACTCGATGTGAAAAAACACCTTGCGTATAATGCCATGGGATGAGCGCCACACCTTTGGAAAATGCACCAAAGAGTAGATGGCAGCGAAAAAGGAGCCGTTCAACCATCTTCTACGCTGCAAGATGAACTCCGCAATGCCTTCCGGAACATCCGTCTCGGCACTCGCAGATCTGCAGTACCGAAGAAGCCACGAGCACCCTCGCTTGGCCACCAACTCGTAGCACAAGATCCGATCCTCGGCAAGATACATGTTCGACGTGAAGATGCCGGCCTCATCCTTGAGTAAGTTCCGCTTGAGTTCGTACTCGTCGTCCTCCGGGTCGAGCTCCTCACTACCATGCAAAAACTCGCCTTTGAAGTACTTTTCAAGTGGGCCTTTGCCATTGATATCGTTCTGAAGGGCGACATATCGGTAAGCTGAGAAAGCTCCTGGGAGTACCGATATGAAGCCGAACACAGACTCGGTGGGCTTATCCAAGATGTTGGAGATCTTGTACTCGAAGTTTTGGCCGTATACAAGCGGGTTTGTGAGCATCTGCCGCTTTTTTAGGGACGCCTTAATCTCACCGCAGGCGCCTGCAACCTGTGAGTCGGAGTCGAACTCCTTCCACAAGTGGTACAACGCCTTTCCTGAGGGCTGAGTGCCTGCGTCAAGGAGCACCACAACATTGGGCTCCAAGACCTGCGAGAGTGCCTCGAAACACCAGCGGTGCGAGTTAATCTTTTTCTTGTTCTCCTCCTTGAGGCAGAAAAGCATCTGCACAGGCACAGCCTTTTCGGTGGTGAGCTTGACGGTGTCCTCCACGGACGAGATGCCAACACGAGTGGTATACTCGTACAAGTGGGCTTTCACCTTTTTGTCGTCGATGCGAGATTTGGCTAAGCCTTCCTGGTACACGCCCAACGCGGCCAACAAGGCCTGGGCACGTTCGTTAATCTTCGAGCGCCCATCGCTCACCACACACACGACGATTTTCTTCCAGGAGTCCTTGCCCCAAGTCAGCGAGTGCGTGCGTGACTCGAAGTGTTTGATATTTTTGAACACGCCCTTGAGCGT
This sequence comes from Metschnikowia krissii, assembly GCA_030561945.1. Classification (NCBI taxonomy): domain Eukaryota; kingdom Fungi; phylum Ascomycota; class Pichiomycetes; order Serinales; family Metschnikowiaceae; genus Metschnikowia; species Metschnikowia krissii. The sequence continues at coordinate 4,630 of JAKTYP010000064.1, read as the reverse complement.
GCGGGCCAAGAGAACGTCATCCTCGTTGTACATGGTGATCACGATCATAAGCTCAGTCTGTCTTCGTACGGGGTAGTGGATGGGCCGCAAGATGTATCCGTCGCGCCAGAAATTCGAGGGTCCACATGTCACGGCGGTGTACCGCATGTAGGAGAACTCTCTGCTGAGCCCGCCGTCCTTGGTGTCGGACTGGTAGTCGGGGAACTTCGTGAGCAATTCCGTGGCGACGGGGCAATCTAAGACCAAGTGGCCGTTGTGGCCCGCGGCGATTCCTGCCCGCGGTTTCTCGCGAAGCTCCTCCTCTTCCTCGGGTGGCTCTGGAAGCGCGTCGAACGGCGACTGTGTGTCCAGAATCGCGTCAAACGGCGATTGTGGATCTTCCTGCTCGAAGATCAAGCTTTGCTGTGGCGCCTCGGACATGCGGATCGTCTGCAAGTCAAAGTGGTCGCCCTGGAACTCGTCGTAGCGGATGTCGCGGTCAAACTCGCGCTCCTCCTCGTCGAGTTCGTAGGCGTGGGGAACAAATGCCTGCTCATACCCGTGGGAAAGGCTGTCAAAGGCCGCTGAAGAGAGGTGTGTTGGCGGCGCCGGCCGGCCTGACCTTGCTTCCCCATTTGCTGTCCCGTTTTCTGCCGTGCCGTACTCGGCCATTTCGTAGTGTGTCCCGAAGGGATTGGCACCCGGACCATCGTAATTATGCAGGGGCTCGGGGTAGTTCTGTGCCGGGGCAAAAATGTCTGACGGACGGGTGCCGTCGTAGTAGGCCATGAAGTCTTGGTCCAGCGGGCGCGCTCCTGTCCTGTTGTACGTGGCGGATGGCTGCTGGAACACAACCAGGCTTCTGGCACTGATACTGCTTCTGGCGCTATCGTTTCTACTGCTGCTGCGGGTGAGCAGGTAGTTATATACTCCGCCGGGCTGTTCAGAATGGCCCATTGGGTACGAATCCAGGTACATGTGGTTGTCGTCCGGACGGTGATACATGGCCAGCAAAAATGTTTACGCGCGGGTTATGATATGTGGTTCTGTAACGACACGCTGCGGGAAGGAATTGTTGTAGAAAGGTGTGGGCTAGAGGGAAAGGATAGAAACAATGGTGCGGTTCTGGGGAAAGGGGGGGGAGAGAGAGAGAGAGGTGGAATTGGGGGAAATGGGGCGCGTGTCAAGAACGTGGATTTGGAACACCGGTAAGTCTGGGCCTCGGGCGTGAATTTTCTTTCTTTGCCCCCTGTATCTTTCTTGGCGACTGTGTTGCACGTGATTGTTTTATATGGACCACGGTATCGTAATCTTGTATCTATTTCAATAAGGGAGAAACACGAACCGGTTACGCGGCGCAGGCCCAACCAGAAACTATTAATTCAAAAGGTGATGGGCTTGCGCGCGCATGCGCGGGGCGAGGACCCGTGAACCTTGTGAACACAGCCTTGGGCCCAGCGTGGCTTATAGTCAGGACCGAATCGCGTTCAGGCCGCGGCTTCTCTTGTATGCCAGGCCGGGATTGATTTCAGGACCATGACATTCTATTTATAGAAAGATGGCGCTGCGGCTGTGCCGTTTGAGGTTAATGTGCTTAGACATGGGTGGGTAATTAAATGTGCTGTGGGAAAGAGAGAGAGAAAGAGAGACAGAAAGATATATATATATATATATGATTTAGGGAAATAGAAAGGGAGATTGAGCGAGAGAGAGAGAGAGAGAGAGAGAGAGAGTTGCGAGGAGGCACGGTACCAGACATGCCAGAATCTTGTGTTTGGGGTAGGGGGAGAGAAGGCGTGCGTAGGGACTAGGATACTGCCACCAGGAATTTGTCCTGCCACATGGAGTTGAAAGGCCGGCAGTCGAAATAGGGTCTCTGGAGGCATGCGCCTGCGTTGGCCCTGGACTTTCTGAGAATGTGCTTGGGGGTCTTTTGTTGGCAGGTGCAGGCCTGGGCTCCTGCGCACTTGCAAGTACCCTATAATCAGCGCGCACGTGACGCACGCCGGCGGGACCGAACCCCGCATTTTTTTTTTTGGGAGGTGGCCTCGCGGGACTGTGATGGCCATGCCACGGCCATCTCGCAACTTTGTAGTTCCACACGACCTGGTCCTGCTACGAGGGTGCCGCGCTCGGTCAACGTATAGATATATACAACAATATCTATATCTATCCATCTATCGACATCTATAAAAGTATTTTTTTTTTTTTACAGAGAATCAAAGCCAGCGTCAATAAGACAAAATACAGAATCTTCAAACCGACTGTAGAGTGCACTGCAATATAAACTGTTTTTGGCTTTCGAGTCTGGCGTCGCAAACGTGGCGGCACAACACGCCTGGAGATTACCCATTTTCGTCGCTGCAAATGTGTTGGTCCTCATTACTTATTACATCAAATCGTAGGAGACGTGTCTCTTCTAATTGTGTTATGTATTGTTTTTTCTAGTATCGTTAATTAATCAATTAATCAATTCTTTCTTTCGTGTCGGACTGCCGCGGCTTATATACGAGGTGGTGTTTGCAACCGGCAACAACCAGGGTGCTCATTAAAATTTCCTCATCACCAAACCATGGCGTCTTTTGTTTTGGTTCTTGCATCTGTTATTTTCATCAAAATCTTAGGATCAGCCTGCCCACGACGTGCGTGCTCCAGTTGCAAAGATGCCTTGAACATCAGTATGCATGTACATTTCGCAGTGGGGCTCGGAGTTTGTAGGTGCCTCCCGACCGATCCAGGAATGCCGTGCGCCGTATAGATGGAGCTCCCGTCTCCGCCACCAATTTCAAGCACTTCAAATTGTATACTTGGCCAGCATAAATCCCTTGTTCCATGTAGAAAAATCCTTTTTTTTTGTCCCTCCTGGTCGGTGTCGATTTTTCTCCTGTTGTCGCTCTCCATCCTCTCTTCTTCTTCTCGGTTTAGGCACACTTCTCTTGTCCTATCTTATTCTCTAATCTGTCAAACGTGCATGCGCGCGGCGATGACGTTGTGCATCGGGATTTCCGCGGCCCGGCCTTCGCAGACATTGATATAAAGCGTGCCCTTGTTTCTTCTACCTCTCTCCTTTTTCTTCCCTCCCCCCCCTCGGGAATTCACAGACTGTAGAACGCCAATAACCACTCTTCGGACTAAAACCCAAAGCCTTGGAAGAAGGCACAATGGCGCAGCACGTATGCACGGACGAAATGCGGCAGTTCCTTGCAGAATTGCCCAAATGTGAGCACCACCTTCATCTCGAAGGCACTTTGGAACCTTCGCTTTTGTTCGATTTGGCAAGAAGAAACAGCATTGTGTTGCCTGAGACGTTTCCTCTGACTGTCATGGCCTGCAATGAGCGATACGCCAACTTCGCCGACTTGCAGGACTTCTTGGACCATTATTATATCGGCATGAGCGTATTGGTCACCGAAAATGACTTCTTCGATTTGGCTATGGACTATTTTTTCCGTGCCCACAGAGATGGGTGTGTGCACTCCGAGGTCTTCTTCGACCCACAAGGTCACGTCGAAAGAGGGATCAGTATCGACGTGGTCGTGAACGGTTTCGATAGAGCATGCAAGGCGGCCACCACAAAGTACGGCTCCACCAATAAGTTAATTATGTGTTTGTTACGGCACTTGCCTGCTGATGCAGCGCTCGAGACTATCGAGTTAGCTGCACCATACTTTGAAAATGGAACTATCCACGGTATGGGGCTCGACTCCTCCGAAAAACCGTTTCCCCCAGAGTTGTTCACCGAGTGTTATCGTGCCCTTAAGGCCCGCTTCCCGGAGGTGGGCTTGACCGCACATGCAGGTGAGGAAGGTGACCATACTTTTGTGAGCCAGACCTTGAACTTGCTTCAAGTCACGCGGATTGACCACGGCGTGAACTCTTATCAGGACCAAGCCGTAATGACCCGCTTGGCAGAAACACAGACGATGTTGTCGATGTGCCCCTTGTCTAATGTCAAGTTGCAAGTCGTCAAAGATGTCGCCGAATTGCCTTTCAAGGTGTTTTTCGATAATAACATCCCGTTCTCCATCAACTCCGACGACCCAGCCTACTTTGGAGGCTACATTTTGGACAACTACATTGAGGTTCACACCAGGTTTGGGTTCTCCAAAGACCAATGGTGCCTAATTGTCTTGAACGGGATTGATGGCTCTTGGTGTGACGATAACAGAAAGGCTGAACTCAGAGCCCAAGTAGAAACCGTTCGGGCAAAGTATGCTGGTTTGGCATAACATGTGCCAAAGGGCACTTATTTTCTTTCTTTCTTTTTTGATTTAACATTCATCATTCCAAATCTTGTTTTGAATCTTTATTATTAAAGGGACGTATCTTGAGGCTCTCATTTGGGTTTAACCGGTTCAATTGAATAAAACGTTGAATACAACCCCTTTTTGGGGGTGGTGGAGCAGAATCCAAAACATTAATCTTTATTTTGGTAATTTGTTACTATCTTGAAAACGGATCTATAATGGTGAAGTCACATTGTTATATTACAGTAAATACAAACACAAGTTGAGGAAGGCCAAGAATCACGTTTCTGGTAAATGGCTACTCTCTGTTTAAATTAGGACATAACATCCGTGTTTAAGGTGCGGTATATCGTGTCAAGCTCTAGTGTCATGACATCTGAGATGTGGCTTCAAGCAACGTATAA